>OX467090.1:17373091-17823091 GCA_950106755.1 Climacium dendroides | reverse complement strand
TTCTTAATTATTAAGAATGCACTTGTTTGATTGCAGTGGAAGCTCTCCAGGCAATCTTTGCAGCTTGGAAAGATACCCCGGATCAGAGCAGCAACCTGGATGGCTGGAGTACAACGCAAGTGTATCCTTGCCCGAATCTGAGGGAAGACGCTACAACTCCCAGTTGGCGAGGAGTGCAGTGCCTGAAACATAACCGGACTGTTGATTCGAATGGTATTGTCAACTGGAACGTCGATATAGTTGGCTTGTAAGCATGCTTCTACTCTCTTTCTATGCTATGCTCTTATTCAATTAGCTAGTTTGTTGTGTTGTGCGGTCATTAAATAGGGCCGGGATGACAAGCACCTTAAGAAACGTCGGGTTACCAAGCAAGGGTCCCAGTAACTCGTACCAATTAAGAAATCAACGTGTTCGTTACACCCGTGGACATTGTCGACACTGGATCCTTCAACGTGAATTTCGTTGAAGTGGTGGTATTCCAAATCTTTGTCACTTACATAGCATTTTGAAATATAAATCTATACCTCTCCTTACCTAGATTATAGACCTTATATACATAAATGAATAAATGTCACAATTTTTGATGTTGGAATTGTGCCACTTTAAAGAAATTGATGTTGCTTCAAGTGAAAAGTCTTGAGTTAGTAGTAAAGCATGAAGAAGCTTAGTTTTTTGAGTGATGAGTGCCACCATTTAGTGCTTTGAATTGCCAATATAACAAAATTGACATTCCAACCCTTGATCCTCATTTTGTTTCATGCTACTCTTAAATAATATATGGGGAATTTCATTAAAATGGCAATATTCCATGTGCCATTTTCACGGTGTATCATTCCCACAGTTCAGACTGGGCAGTTTGAAATCTATTACTGTACTAGATTTCAAACCGCCCAGTTTGAACTGTGAGATGTCAAACTTACAAAATATTTTCCATTTTAATGAAATTTCCCATATATATGGTGCACGATGATAGTTATTGTACGAGACCTTTTTAATCAAGTCACTTCTGAGAGTGCTATATGTGAAATGAATTGAAATGGCTTTGCAGGTCCATTTCCAATGCATCAATTGTTGGTACTTTGTTGCCATTCATTGGAAACTTGTCATTCATGACCACTTTGTAAGTTCCCTAGAGTTAGTCTCTTAAGTACTTGAAAATGTTGTTTCTAATTAACATCAATTTTATTAAATTCATGGTATTCTATGCATCATTTTGACATTTGCATTAGTTTGTTATGCAGATACATATGCAAATTGCATTTCATTCAAAGAATGTGCATTGATAACTTGAAAAACTAGGATTATCAACCCATTCCCCTTCCCTGCTCTCTAGCTAAACCATTCAAGTGGAATGTGCCAATATGCCATTTTAATGAAATTGATGTTAATTTTCCTAAATTAAAAAACATGTATTGGATAAGTTTCAATCTGCAAAGTTTTTGACTATTATCGTACTTCTCAATGTTTGTTAGATAGTAGCAATGATCATATCAAACTTCTTAGAATCAGAAAACTGCAACAATGTTGCCCACATGACTTATCTTCCAGCTAACAATCATATCCTTTGATGCTTTCAGAGAATTGACAGGAAATCCTAACCTCACTGGTCCCCTTCCTATAGAACTCCAACAGTTATGGCTGAATGTTTTGTAAGTTTGCTAACCGCCCGTTACTTTAGGGCCACCAATTACCATTTGTATTGAGTTTAATTTGTAGCCAATAAGATGATTATCATTGTCCACTATTTTGCCGTGGCTATCAAATAATACTAACTGATTATACCTGAATAATTATATGCGCAGGGATGTTCATGACAATGGTTTCAACGGAACTATTCCAAACTGGGGGTATCTCTGGAATCTCCAGAAACTGTGAGTTTCCTCTTGAAGAGCCTGTATGTATAATTAAGCATGAGTTTATGATGATTTCAATTTCGTTAAATTGGCGGTGCTTCGGCACCTTTCAGAACTCGCTTTCCGAAACAAAATCTATACCTACCCTACGTTTTACACCTATATTTACATCGATGTTTCAGGTTTGGGGTCTGGGATCGTGCCAATTTAACGAAATTGACCATTCATTACAATAATCTTTATCCAGGGTAACACTTTAGTACTTAGTGCAATGTGTTTGGTTTACTTTTCATTCCAATATTCCGGTTCAGTATTCTAATTCCATTGTTCTACATATTTATTAACAGGGATCTGAGTGGCAATCAATTCGTTGGACCGTATCCGTCTGCCCAGTTCAGCGCCATGGATTACCTCCAAGTACTCAGCATTGGTAACAATACACTAAATGGATCAATTCGATCAGACGCTTTCACGAATAAGACAGAACTAGAAAAACTGTAAGTCGGTTTGCATCTTTCGCTGAACCAAAGTACGTTGAGTGATGCGTGTCTTGTGGTAGGACAGGCACAGGTTTCAGTACTTACACAGTCTGTAGTTGCAAAGCTTTGCCATTTCAACTGATAATTTCTATAATTTAATGGAAATTTCCTATTGTACATTTGTACATGCATGTTGAGTTTGTGTCCCATTGGAACATGTGCGTGATGAATTCTGTTGATTCCTGGCAGGGACATATCTGACAATCAGTTCACTGGGGAGCTGCCAGACCTGTCTCCGATGCGGAAATTGATTTATTTGTAAGCTTCACCTCTCTACTTTTCCAGGTTAAGTAACACCGTTTGAAGAAATTAATTTGCTGAAATCTATACTAATCATTCTGCTTCCTGGAGAGTAACCATTTTTCTACCTACGAGCACTCGAGGTATGTCGCACTTCTAACTGCTTTGAATTTCTGGTGATAATGCAGGGACGTCTCTGGGAATGAATTTGTCGGGTTGTTACCAGATCTTAGGAATCTTCCCGCCCTACAGACTGTGTAAGTATTGATGATGAGCGATTCCAATCCTTTTTGAATTTTGTTTTTTCATTTGCAGAAATTAAATTAAATTAAATGCAGAAATTAAATCGAATCAAAGGGCATGATCATTCAGAAATTGCATTGAAACTCCATAAGATAGTGAGCACAAACATTGCTCGTAGTTCCTCTGAACCTCATATTTGTGAAAGTGGTGGATGTCAGTGAAATCACCCGTCTGAAACGTAGCTTGAATCTATGCTAGTCCTAGTTTTCAGGTTATGGCCACTAGCTTGAATGTCACGATATTGGTGCTTTGAAACATTTCTCTTTTAACAAACAGGTGTATCTCAATATCTTGGCTCACGGCTGGCATGTGTGGATTTGAAACAGGAATTTGGCCAGAAACAATTTCTCCTGGACAGGAAATTTACAGGACACCTTCAATCTGAGTGCCAAAGTGGCTACGATAGACTTGTCTGGCAACAATCTATCTGGTCGTTTTCCACCCTGGAATTTCACAAACTTTGGCACTATTCAAGAACTGTAAGTTGCATCCCTTGTTCCACGTAACCTAAGCTCTATGCTTACTTGGACCAATATTCATTTGCTTTACCTGGGTATTATAATGATCTGCACACTATATATATGACTTCAAGCTATAATAAAATTGTAACAATCCTCAAGATATATTCACTATGCCCTGGGTAACACAAATTATGAAATTAGACCAATCCATGCAAACCTAGCGTAAAATTGATCGCCCTGTCTGAAATGCAGGTACCTGCACAACAACAGTCTTTCAGGAGAACCTGACCTCATCCAGATGTATCGACGGCAGTTACTGCTCACAAACTCGGATTCTAATTCAACTGAAAAGCGGCTGAGGATGCTGAGTTTGAGCAACAATAAAATCACCCGTGTAAGATATGACGCATTCTCCATCGAGAACATCACCACTGTCATCAAGTATGTAATCCCAGACCCTTGGGGCCTTCCAGGACGTACTGCATTCCAATGATACAAGTGACACTGTAGTTGAATTATGTACTCCTCATTCCTCAATGCAGTTCCATTGGCTGAGCAGGAGTGGGTATATAGTTACCGATAACCCTGCTGCTCAGTAGAACCCTCAAACCCATTATCACAGTTATTGCTTGGAGCATTCTTTCAGATTTAAAGGAGAACTCAACGGGTATTTTATTAAAATGGCGGTATTCCACAAACTTGGCACTTGTAAGTTCAGACCGTGCAGTCTGAAATGTAAACCAGTCCTACAAATTGAATGCAAAAATGGCGTATGAAGACCACCACTTTAATGAAATATCTGTCACAGTTTGACATTAATTTATAAAATGTGGTTACTATTAGAAATAGTTGACTTCCGTGCCCCTGAGCTTTGTGTGGATAAATTAAATTTGCAGGCTTGATGGGAATCCGTATTGTGATCCCTATGACTCTGGAAATGATGGCCAGAGATGCTTCTGTATGCAAATCTGCTTTGTAAATCCAGGTCAGTATTTATTTAGCTCGCGTTTGCCACAAGGAGAACGGCACGGTGTTACCCCGGGTATGACATTTCAACATGTAACTTTACCCCCGCCTCCAAACTTTCTTAAAACAGAAAGTGTGTGTGGGTAAAGTTACATGTTGAAATGTCATACCCCAGGTGTAACGCCCTAAGCATTCGCATTTAAAAAATACATCTGCGATTATGCAACTTCATTTAGGGCTTAGGAATTATGTGAATGGTATGATTCAAAGGATCCTTATCTGTTATTGTGCAGTAAAAACAAACAACCGCAAGGTCGTCATCGCTTCTGTCACGACCAGTGTGCTTTCGGTGATACTGATACTGGCAGTTGTTGTGGGAAATTTACTTTATAAAAACAGAAGATACAAAAAGTATCTGCAAATTCAGTTCAGCAAGAGTGAGTACCTGAATATTCCTATATTAGTCTTGTTCATGAACACTTTCTCATAGTCACTGTGAGTACTTGGATTTCTTGTGTGCCAACTCAATTTTATTCTATGCTCTTCAGAATTTGAAGAGTATGATGTCAAGCCCACCATATTCTCCTACAATGAGCTCAGGGCGGCCACAAGAGACTTTCACGACGACATGAAGCTGGGCCAGGGTGGCTATGGCGCAGTTTACAAGGTACTAAACACTACTATTGGCTTCAATTCAGTCATATTAGCGGTATTCTATGAGTCATTTTGACATTTGCATTAGCTTGCTGTGCAGATAGAAATGCTAATTAATATATAAATTGCATTTCCATCCACATCATTGTGCTCAGCGAAGCTAGATTACCCCACCGTTACATCAATCTGTTGACTGAGATGTGAGTCAATATTTGAAGCATATTTGCTGTGAATTTGGGATTTTGTGCAACAGATTCTGACCTTCTCTTGCACCACTGCAGGGTATCCTTCCCAATGGCCACGTGGTGGCTGTGAAGCAGCTGTTCGTCAAAACCTCTCAAGGGCTCGATGAATTCTCAAACGAAGTTGTCCTTATCACTGGGATGAAGCACAGAAACCTGGTGAACCTGAAAGGATGTTGCCTTCGTGAACACCAAAGACTGCTGGTTTACGAGTATGTAGATAACTTCGACGTCGACCAAATTTTACTTGGTATGTTTGTCACTCATCCACCAAAAGCCACTCTTATCTTTGTTTCGACATTTCAATTTCCTGAAATCGTCTTGATAGCTACCACTGGCATACTGTTGTTACATCCATTCGTATTTGGATCTAGATACTTAGCTAGTACTAAGTTCGCCATCATGTACATTACAACAGGAACAAAAAGACAGGTGGTCAGTTGGCCTGTGCGGCTAAAGATTTGTCTTGGGATTGCGCATGGTTTACATTATCTGCATGCACTGGCACATCCAAGAGTCATCCATCGGGACATCAAGGCGAGCAACGTTTTGTTAGATAAGAATATGGAACCCAAGATCGCGGACTTTGGTTTGGCTTTGTTATTCCCGGACGAGCAAAGCCACATCATGACTGTTCATGTTGCCGGAACAAAGTGAGCACCACCTCTTTTCCTAAAACCAATTCCAACTTTCATTAAGTCTAGGAATGACTCATGTTTTTATATTTTCTCTTCTGTTGTCCTTAGAATGACGTTTTTCCAATATTCTATCGTCATTGATTATTGTGCAAACGATCAACTATGCAGAGGGTACTTGGCACCAGAGTATGCTTCCCTTGGCCAACTGAGCGACAAAGTGGATGTGTACAGCTTTGGAGTGTTGTGTTTGGAGATTATTAGTGGTCGACGGAATATTGATGTTTCATATGATCCAGACCAAGTGTACCTCTCCAAATGGGTACGATCAGTCTCCGCCTCTGTTGAACCACGTAGCTTGCCAGACCCTATTGCTCGAAGTTCCAAAGTTGACGACTGCGGAATACATTTGCCTCCAACCGTGAATTTACTTCAGACACGAAATTGGTGACCTTCTTAACATGCATGTAATTTAATGATGTGAAAGGAAAGAGAACCATTCTCGTTTATTCTTAGACTGCTATATGCTATATGAACGACTCCCCGAGGTTGCCCTGTATCACGTGCTCAACCAATCAAACATTAATTTCCTTAAATGGCGCAGTGAACCCTCATTCAAGGAATAAATGGAAAAGATTTTGGGAGCCGGTTGGTGTGGGTGGGTCGGGAAACAGTGTGACGAAATGAAATTCGCATATGAATTTGCATGTCTTTGGACACAAGCTAATAACGTCCAGTTCGTTAAATTGGCGGTATTCCAGTCCTTTGTCACGTTTCAAGAAGCTCGTTTCGAAACGTAAATACTTGTCTGTTTCAAAACTTAAATCTTATTTTAGACTGTTAGTAAGTATTATGTACGTATGTGTCACAATTATTTGGTGCCGGATCGGAATTGTGCCAATTTTACGATTTGAAATTGACTATTAATTGCATCATTTCATGTCAAAATGGCGGTCGGAATGCCCCATTTCAGCGGAATTGTCCATCTAACTTCTCGATCATCTAACATCCTGCAGGCCTGGATCCTCCAAGAACAAGGCCGACTACTCGACCTCGTCGACCCGGGGCTGCACTTGACCGACGACGAAGTCCGCGACGTCCAACGCATCATCAACGCGTGCCTCCTGTGCATCGAAATCGCACCTGAGAAGCGGCCTTCCATGGCTCGCATTGCCTCAATCCTGCAGAGCGACACGGAGTCGGAAGTGCTGGTGCTCGGCGAGGGGAAGACTGAGCCAGCCTACAAGTCTCGAACCCAGTTGCAACGAGGATCCGTGGACAACAGGAACATTTACAGTATCAGCGGCCTGGACAGCGTCGCGGAAGAAGGAAGCTCATCCGGGCAAGCGTACCACCAGGGCCTCGATGTGGAGCTTAGTCAGATTCGAGCCAGGTAGTTTGGACTTTGGAGATTAGGGAGCCTCTTACTTTAGAAATCCAGAGATCGATTACAGCGAGTTCATCCCGGTCCAATTCGATTACATCAGATCTAGAAAGTGACGAAAACAGCAGCCTTAGTCCGATCCTAAGGTTGGTCAATCACGTTGAGCTTGGTTTTCTGTAAGAACCCTGAAATCCAGTAATCTGGTAGAGAGACTGCCTGTCAGCGGCCTTTGACAGCGCCCCGGAGGCTAGGAATGAAGCACAGGGAGCTTTTTTGGCGTCCTCTGTGAGCCTCACGGAGGTGACGGTGAGCCCCAGTGTTCGGGAAATTTTTGGAAGTCTACCAGCTGATTTCCTCCTATAATGAAAATGAACCGTTTTTTTTCCTTGGGGCACCGGCTACATCCTTCAAATCACAAAAAGGACCGGTTTATTTCCTCCAATTTCAATTTCTCACCGGCTAATTTCCTCCCAATTGAAATTTGCACCGGCTAAATTGCAAAACTCCTATAATATATAGAAATCAAGTTGAAAATGAATGTACTAATTAATATTACATCCTTAGCAGGATTTGAACCTGACAAAAGCCCTTCACCATTTGAAGGCCAAGGATCCTCCCAACTCATGCAATATGGAGTTGAGGATGGTCATGAAAAGGTTGCAAAAACCAAAAGAGTTTAGGAAGTACCAATTCCTCCTTCGTAAGTTTCTTCTGTTGTCCTTGTTGACTTGAAAGTTGTCCTAATACCACTCAAGATTTGTATACAAGTGGTGAAACTTAGAGGAATTCTTCTATAATGTTGTCATAGTTTTTGTCAGGTCCTTCCAAGGCCAATCGCATGGCACTATCCAAATTAGATTTTGTCATACGATTTTGAAGTTTTTACTTGATGTTATTTTGCACTGAAAATGCCCTTTTACACGTAGCGATGTTCACACATAGACACTTAGCAATGTCAACAAGAGTTAGTAGGTTAGGGTACTTCAATTTTAAAAAAAGGCTTCAACTAATTGAAGTCCATATATTTGCAAATGCTCTATCCATCCACTCCGTACTCCCTTGCAGCTTAAAAGCAAAAAACTCTTGCTTACAAGTTGTTGCATCTACTAAAGGAGGAAATTTTTTTCCTCCTTCAATTTTCTGTTGCCCATACTGTTGCAAAAGCAAATCAAGTTCTACAACTCCCCATGAGGCCAAACCAATTTGCCTATGAGGCATATGAATTGGATTAAAAATTTTGAAAGCATCTATAATATCATTGTTTTCAAACCGAACCTCTAAAGCCAAACAAATTGCTTCTGCATAGCATTTTTGAAATATTAGGACGACCTTCAAGTTAGCACTTGTAGGATCTCTAGTCATTTCCACACTATGGAATTTGGACCCTCTAATTTCACTAGACAAGCGACGGAGGTAACCACCTGGGAACCCAAATTCTGGGAGGATGTGAAAACCAGTGCTAGAATTAAATGTGGTGGTTTAAATCGTAAAAGTCAACAAGAAAACACATTCTAATACTAGCCATCTCTGTTTTCACAATAGAGCCAATGATAGAAATGTCAACAAGCTTTGATTGAAAAATTTTAGACAATTTTGAGAGCATGTGTAGAATATCGGCCACAAAAATGTAAATGAATTTAAAGTCACGTAATTTAGCAAACAAGTCTGAAATGTTAGCATCATCATTAGAAGAATAATCACGCAAATAAATCAACACTAATTCTAAAGAATCACACAAAGTAGTCACTGCTTGCTATTTGGACAACCAACGTATTTTATGGTACCTTTTCAGGGTTTTTTGAGCATCATTTAATTCGTTTTGAAGAGTTAGTAAGGCACATTTCCTTTTAGATGATTATTTAAAGTGAGCAGCCAAAACATTTAACATAAAATCCATAGTATTTGACATTTCTTTACAAGATTCATTTTTAGAGGCCTTTAATGCTACTAGATTGGTTCTGTAAGCTACACAATGAATTGAAGTGAGAAACGGATTTACCTTTTTCAAGCTTGTTGCCACACTCGTATTTTTTCCGACCATAGTAGAAGCTCCATCCGATCCAAATCCAACACAAATTTGGAGATTTAGCCCCCAAGTCTTCATGGTAGCAACAAGAGTGTCAAATATTATTTTTGAATCCTTTTTTTTCATCTTCAATTCACAATAATCCCAATAAAACAGTTATAGGAAGATTGGTTTCTAAAAATGTAGCAAAATCAACAAAATGTCCTTTTACAGAGATGTTAGTGGATTCATCAATCATAAGGCCAAAAAATTTTGAATCACTCACTCTCTTTAGAACTTTCTTTTGCACAACAGAAGAAAGTCCAAACACCATCTCTTCACATGATTTCTCATCATGATAAATTTTTTCAATAATGAGAGCTTTACAAGACAAAAAGAGTTGGCATAAACTTGAAAATTTGTGAGAAGGAAGACTTTCCTTCCCCATAAAGTATGCAGCCTTAAAGAGAGATACCATTGCTTCATCACAACTGCGATTTGCAGTTGCAACAACTTTTTGTAAACCTTTTTGCCCCCCCAGTTTTGCCCAAGCTAATTATCGATGTTCTATAGTTTTACAATGGTCTTGCAATGCCGAAACCTTAGTGTTTGTAGAACCCTCTGTTGCAAATGCATATTTTCTTCCACCAAGAGTCTTTTCACTCTTGATTAGTTTTTTCAATGTCATTAGGTTCTTTGTGAAGAGATGTGATAGGTATAGAAGAGTTATATCCATACGTATCAATCGAGTCTCTAGAAGATCCTGCCTTAAAAAACATATTTTTTATGGTCTTTTGCTTCTTAGCTATTAGAAACAACTTAGAAACAAAAAAAGAATAAAGTGAAGTATTCTTTTCTGGAGGTTGTAGGAGTGACTTCAAGTTTACAAAAGTTGTACTTCAATAGTACTTGAATACTTCAACAAAATAGCACCAATGTTGATCGATTACCACAATAAATAATATTTGAAGTCCATAACATAACCAAGTACGAGCAAGGTGGCAGCAGAGGCAACAATAGGTTAGCGCAGCAGGGTCCTAGGAACACGTCAAAGCAATTCAAAGCATTGAACAAATACAGTGTAGGAGCCTCTTAAAAATATTATCACAGTCAATCACAGTGTTCTGACAAGTGGAGACGGAGTGGACGGAGGGACAAGGAGGAGGATTGGAAGACGAGTAAGGACCGGCGACAAGCAACAAGGATGGGATCACGGTGTCATACTGTAAATGCAGGCATTATGTAAAAATATGTACATCTATATATTTTAATTGCTACATCTATCTATATACTTCATAGGCGGCCAGAAGACGAAGTTGGGCCATCGCGACTACCAAAACAACCTCGCGTGGAGAAACGATGGCACGGTAATCTTCAACGTGACGCTCGAGCATTGGTGATTCTATTGCAAGTTGGATGTGTTGAGCCCGGCAGCCGTGAAATTACATTTGAAGGATGTTTTGAAGGTTTAAACGACGAGTAGTATTATTGCATGGTGAGGCCTATCGAAGGGAGTCATGGTCACCAACGATGGTTAGAGGGGCCAGTCAACCCTTTAATTAAGGCGGATTGTGCTGATTACGTCGGTGCTACTATCAAACATATCCTCAAATTCATGCAGATGGAATGATATTTTGATTGGACCTTTAGTTTTTTACCTCTAATAGATGTATGTTGAGTTTTAATTCTTCATTCCTTATTTGGAGTGATTTTCTATAATAATTTTTTGTTTCAGAAGTAATAGGAGGGAGATATTCAAATGGTTTGCCTTCTAGGTGAACTTGAAGTGAATTTCCTTCAAAGATAAAGATAAGGAGATAGTTGTGGGACCAAATAAGTGCTCAATTATTGTAAGAGAAGTTTTGGAAGTGAGTTAGAGGCTGACCCCACTTGTTTTGTGTGGTTGGAGTGAAGATAGGGTGGAGAGAAAGGTGGGTACTATTGATCTTCTCTCCCGTTGTGAGTTTAGTAAAGGACCCAAATGTTTGGAGGGGAATTGTGTTGTGAATTTTGAGAATTTTGGAATAAAATTTGGTGGAGTTGTGTATCATGGTGTTTTCTTTCTGAATTGATCTCACTTGCTTGATTTGAAGTTGTAAATCAAAAGTTGTGCTAGTTTGAGTGGAGGGAGGTTTGTTGCTTTCGAAATTAAAAGGCAAAGACTTTGACCAACCATAAAAGACGAAAAGGTTCTTGGTTTGCAATGAAATTTAAAGGAAGTTTAGGAAATTGAGTTAGCTTTCTAGGAAGATATCACTCATTCTATTTGGAGCTTATATGAGTGAGATATGAGTGTAGAAGTGAAGGAGGGTCTGCCGCCTTTTTTTTCTTGAGGCCGAAATTTTGAGTGGCCATGAAAGATGGACAGAGTGTTATTTTGATTTGAATTTTGGAGAGGATGTAGTAAATTTTGTTATCTTTCTAAGTAAATATCATTCGATGTGATTACAGTATTTATGAGTAAGTTGTGAGTATGGAAGTGAAAGAGGGTTTGCTGCCCTCACTTTTAGAGGCCAAAACTGTGGATGGCCATAGATATTGGTCAAAGTATTGAAATAAGTTGAGATTTGGAGGAAGTGGAGGGAATTGTATTGGCTTTCTATTAGTCATTTCATTTGAAGTTGTGAAGCAACGATGGTGTTCATTTAAAATTTAGCTTTAAAGTTAGAATTGAGGTGAAGACTTGAAGTGATGATATGAAGTTGGAATTGAGGTTTGAAGACATGAAGATTGAAGACTCGTGTGTTGTGGCTTGTTATTCTTAGCCGGATTTGGAGGTTCATTGTTTTTCTATTGTTATTCCTAGACGGATTTGGAGGCTTGTTGTTTTTCAATTTTTCATTGTAAATCAGTTGCAGGCTCTGTGGATATCCAATATTAGCCCCGTTTTGTGTTTGTGACGATGAAGTGGGATTGATCACCCACATGATCAATCTTATTTGTTGTTCCTATTGGTGGAAGGTGCTTCTTGATCATCGTGCGTTTGAAATTTAGGAGCCAATTCTTCGGACGGTCAACTCGTAATTTGGTCGTCTTGTTTTACCCGTCCGAGGCCGTGGGTTCTTATCACCTACCCTTACCCTTACTTTTATAGAACCACTACAGGATAGGCCCACAGGGAAGAGTTTGAAGATTAAAGACTGAAGACTAAAAGATTCTATTGAATATTGAAGACGAAGTTCAAAGATTTACGAACAACAATAAAATTTGTTGTCCTACAACCTCATTCTATACTTGATTGATGAATTTGCGAGTGAAGAGTTCACTCACCTTCATCATCCTCGTTAGTAAATTGGATTTGCAAGTAACAAGGTTACTTACCTTCTTTGTCCTACAACCTCATTTTATACTTGGTTGATGAATTTGCGGGTGAAGAGTTCACTCACCTTCATCATTCTCGTTAGTAAATTGGATTTGCAAGTAACAAGGTTACTTACCTTCTTTGTCCTACAACCTCATTTTATACTTGGTTGATGAATTTGCGGGTGAAGAGTTCACTCACCTTCATCATTCTCGTTAGTGAACTGGATTTGCAAGTGACGAGATCACTTACCTTCCTTGTCCTACAACCTCATTTTATACTTGGTTGATGAATTTGCGGGTGAAGAGTTCACTCACCTTCATCATTCTCGTTAGTGGACTGAATTTGCAAGTGACGAGTTCACTTACCATCTTTGTCCTACAACCTCATTTTATACTTGGTTGATGAATTTGCGGGTGAAGAGTTCACTCATCTTCATCATCCTCATTAGTGGATTGCATTTGCAAGTGACGAGTTCACTTACCATCCTTGTCTTACGACATCCTTCATTCCTAAGTCATATTTAGTTGCAGCTAGAATCCCCGTGATTTCCCAAGGTAAACCGCTCTCAACACAACTACGGGAAGAGCTGCAATAGTGTGACAAGCGACGGAGGGAGAGGATGAAGATGGGGTTACAAGGAAGTGATACGAAATGATGGAGTCATTGGTTCATTGTAGTTCCAGAGTCCAAATTGCCAATAATGGCAGTTTACCAAACTCCACGGCTCCACCAGGCAGGAGCTATCGAGCCAGCGACTGGCAGGAGCTCTGGTAGCCAACTGGCCACAGTCCATAGCTATCCAGTCACAGGGAGGTGGCGGGTTGCAACTCCGCAAACAAGTAAGGTTTTTTTAAAAAAAAATTAAATGCAAAAGGCTAAATTATTTTGGGACTTCAACAATTCAGCCCAACTCTATTGACTTCTAGTGTTGATAACTAGAATTGCTGACCCAGCCTCTAATAGTTGGGTATTAGCCATTCATGGCGGCTAAATATCCTTCACATTTTTTCATTTTTTGGAGCACCGGTTGATTTCCGGTCCTCAAAATTTCTTCCCGGTTTGGCATCCTTCAACTTCAAATTATAACTGGGTTTTTTCCAAAATCCATTGGCTGACAATGAACTAACTACCGGTTTTTTCCGATCATTGGTGAGCCCATCAACTTTTTTTTCCCAGAACTACCTATCTTCGAGTTTCTTTTGGCAACACTGCCCATCTTAGATAATATGTGGCATTATGGGATTGATATTTGAGTGCTGATTTTAGTTAGTAATATTTTACTATATAAAATTTGTGAATTTATAAAATACTTATCACAAAATCCCAAAATGAATTCTCAATCCACTTATTAAAGAATCTAGAATTTTTTTACTTCTTTTTTTAATTTTTAAAATAATAAAAAAATACTTGAAAATACTTGAAAATTTATTTATTGCAATATGCACTATTTGTACTACAACATGTCAAATTAAGTTTTGCTGAAAATCTCTAATTTGTCAATTAGCTATGGAAATTTTGTAAGTGTAAGTAACATTTTGAAATTCATTATACAAGCTTTGGAAAAAGATGATTAAAAGTAAAATAAAATCGAAAAATACATATTCACAAATATCCAAGTTAAACAAAAAAACATCCAAAAATTTCAAGAGAATACATATTTTGATGTTCATGTTTTAGAAAATAGTAATGACTTTAAGAAATTTAATTATAAAAAGACCATTATTCTAACTGAAAATGTCTTTGATTGATCACATTGAACAAATCAGCACTCAAATGATGGGATTGATCATTGAACAAATTAGCACTCAAATGATGCTGATTGATCACATTGAACAAATCACATCTAACTTGGAAAAAATTCAAAATTTATTTTCTACTTTGATATAAAAAAAAGACACTTGATCAAATGTACAAAGTAAAGATTTTACTTTTCTTAAGGAATTTCATTCACAGCCTATGAGATCCTGTAAGATCCATGATGATTCATATTTTTATTTCTTATTTTTCAAAGATGTAATTTAAGGTCTTTTATAAATCATAAAAGTTTCAAATTTTTGTGACAATTAAAATTTGTTTTGAAATTTTCAATATTTCAAATTAGAGTAGAAACTACACAATAAGATTCATTTCATTAGTTAAATTCAAATTCAAAAAAGATAGTACCTCCATTTTAAAATGATCTTCCTAATGAACAAAATGTTCTAGATTAAAACTAAAATGACATTTAAAAGACCTATTTTGCATTGTATTGTAGAGTTTGGTGCACTTTTAGCATCCATTAAATTTTGAGCTTCAAAGCCCTTTTCAAAGTGTAGATTTGAAATATTGAAAAGTGAAATTTTGGGGGCATTTTCAAAGAGCACCATTGAACAATTATTGAGTGTGAGGTTTTCATTTCATAGACATTTTTAGTTTTTGCTCAAGACTATGTTTCGATGTCAATCTTGCTTCCCAAAGCTTCATTTCTTTCATTTGAGAAATACTCAAAGAAATGTAAAAAATAAGAATAAACAATGTTGATTTGGATCCCTCCAATCATTTCATTTATTTTTTGATTGATGATTGTGTGGATGGAAGGGAAACTACTACTCAAAATTGTTTCATTAGTCTTCAAAATAGGATTGTTCTGTCAAACACATTTTCGGGCTTTGGTGTCGAGTTGTCTGTCTAACATCGCATGTCGTATATGACGAGTGCTGGTTATATATGACAAACTTGCAGTCGCCCTACCTGAGGTCACTCAAATTTTTAAAATTTTCTGCCCAACAGGCAATCCTATATGGAAAGTCCAAATTACGTCACCATGGGCGACCGCAGGTGAGGGTCTTTGTGCACCATGCCCACCCACACTCGCTCTCTAAATGCACCCAAGGTTGCCTTATCTGCACTCACCCTGTATCTGAGGTTGTCCAACTCTATACGTGCCCTCGTACTACATGGAGGCCACATGGAAACCACATGGCCAATGGGTAGGCCAAAATTTTCATTGAAAAGTTAAAAGGAAGTTTGACCTTATTAAACAAACGAGGGGTAAAATTCATGTCATGTTTGTTGTGTTCGTCATATTGTTGATTTGTCGGGGTGAACAACCATGCTCTAAAAGCAATTGAAAGTCAAATTTGACCTATTCCAATGTCACCAAGCACAATAAAAATATCATTTGGGGACAAAAAATTAACGCCAATAGAAAGATCATTATGGGATGGAGGGAGTAGTTTTTATGCGTAAATTTGAACTCAAGAGAAAGGAGTAGAAATTGTCAAAATACATTGCATAGTCACTAGATTTGCCATGTTTTTTGGTTGGAAAGTCAAATAATGTCACAAGGGATGACTATTCAACACCTTTCATTGAAATCACATTCAAATACCTTATACCTCCCTTATACAAATTGGATGAATTTTTTTTCAACCATGAGACCTTCCTCCAATTATCCTAAAAACACAAAACATTATTTTAAGTGTTCCAAAGTTAAACAATATTGTAAGCAATATACTGTGAACCCTATATTTGTCACTTGGGTCTTAGAATTTTCTTTATTTGCTTCTTGTTCAATTTTAGAGGTATTTCTAGTGAAAATGATTAAAAAGAGGTATTTACAGTGTACTCGAGGGAAATCTCTATAAATACGCTATATTATTTCCAAAAGTTTGAGGATGCACTAAGAATGCTCAATTACTATTTCTAGTGACTAAATAGGTGTTAAAATGATAATTAAGGGTCTAAGATAGGATTTAGCTCTGTTGGCTAAAATAATAATGGGTAATTTCATTAAAATGGCGATATTCCGCATGTCATTTGTGCGAGTAGGAAGATTTTGGTGGTTTTTGAGATTGCATGTGGACTGGTGCCATTATAATGGAATTGTACAGAAGTGGTGGAGTGCCCAATGTTCGTAGAGATTTTTGGTAATCGAGGTGCGGGTCGCACTCCCCCCCTCTCCAATCGAAATTAGTGGCCTTGCATTCGCTTAATGTTTTACAGTGCACAATGGTGAGAGTATTTTCATAGGTAGCATTCTTGATGGGAGATGGTCGACAAATGAAAGTGGAAAAGCTTCATAAATTTCAAGATGAATATAATAGTTTGTACATATATGGTAAAGGTCAAAGTACATGCGTCCTAAAGTCTACTTTAGAGCTTGGAAGTCCAAAAAAAGGAGTCAAGAAATAGCCAAACAATGAAAAGCCACGTACGGTTACATTGCATGCATGTGGGATCCTTCCTTCTAGAGACTCTTCCAAGTTAGAGCATTCAGTTTGGATTGTGTTGTTGTTCTTCTTTTGCAATGCAGCGTAAATTATCAATGGCAAAACTAATTTGTTGTTGTGATGCAACAAAGCTCAATCCTTTATTCTTCTTTGGCCTCCAAGATGCCATAATGTTGTCCGTTGAAACGTAGTCAACTTGGGTTGTGTCGCAGCACAGGGTACTAAGTGAAATTTCCTATTATACTTACAAAAATCACTTTAAAACATAACAAAGTGACTCTAAAGATTAAACCCAAGAGATTTTGTGAAGTGTTTCGTATTGCTAAACAGTTTGAGGGTAAATATCAGTACAAATCCTTTCCTTTCACTCTGGCTTTTCCTTCCTCCAAAACCGGATAACGCCTTTGATTAGTGATTACTAATCCGGATTGTATTTCTACTTAATCCGAACCACGATTTGGTCACTCAATCAACTCAAAACCATCCGGACTCAACACATTTGTCCGGATTTCACTACTAAGGCTGAGGATCTATTCTTCTGCCTATTGTCGGTGATTGTGCGATCAAGGGGCAGACAACTTTGGACCGCACGATCTGGACATCTGCTCGGGTGCCGTCGGATGCGTTCGCCCCAGGTCGTAAGCGGTCAACTATTTCCTCACAATCGTTTCCTGTGACAACTCATATTTTTGATTTTTTTTCGTTTACCTTTTGATTGGAACAGAAATTAGAAACAGGTATCCGGATCCAGCTAAAGGGAGGGAGATAAATCAAAAATAGTCACAAGAGAACCTTACGGAACTAATCCGGTTCTAGGTAGAAGCGGACCGGATTGGATTTCCAACTGGAAGGGAATTCCAACCGGATTCTCCTTGACCGGATTGGAGAGAACCGGATGACAAGGACCGGACCGGATGTCCAACCTGTCATAATGACCAGTCCAGGGCGTCAGGACTATATAAGGCCTGACCCTGCCCATTTTCAGGTCTTTGGTTTTCACGTGTTGTCGTTTCCTGTCTTAGCGCCTGAGCTTTTCCGTTTACGGCGGCGAGGAGCGGAGAGTACGAGAGGGTCCGGTAGTGAGTGAGAGGTGTGAGACGGAGAAATCGCCTCCGGGCGCGAGTGGGTGAGACTTGAGCGCGAGCGGATACAGAACAGTGAGAGGCTGAGAGTGTGAGCGCGCAAGGAGGTTGGTTTGCAGGTGGAGTAGAAGACCAGAGTGTGAGCGCTCCCTTGTTAGGTCAGAAGAGAGTGAATCCGGGTAGAGCTGCCCTCATGCCATGGCTGAACCGGAAGAGACTAGGCTCTAATACCCCACCCTCGAGTGAAGTGAAGTTGAGGAAAGTGGTTCCGGTTATGCCGACTAAGGAACCGGAATAGGGAGAACTCAGGGATGACTTAGCATCCATGGGTTGTCAGGGATTAGTCTTGAAACCTTGGGGTTTCAAGGATGAGAGAATGATTAGGGAGCTTCTGGGGGGCGTATTGAACGAGTTCGATAACACCCTGAGAGGGAATCCGGTTCAGTGGACCGAGGATTTGTGGCGAGCCGTCTACGGATTCCGGACGGGGGGACTCGGGCTTGCCAGCCGAAAGGATGATTACATCTAGGCAAGCTCAGAAGTGCCGTGAATCCGAAGGATGGCTACGCGGTAGAGGATTGTATCGATGACCGGAAGCGTCGCTTGCTGCAATTCCTTGTTCCGGTCTTGCATCCGGAAAAGCCCACCAGGGTGACTATCACCCTAGGTAACACAATCTTCGGAGCACTGTGCGGAAACCGGAAAGTAGACTAGGGCCGGATCTTCTTTGATCTGGTGTCCCAGCTCACTACAAGAGTAGGGAAAAGTAGGGCCACCCCACTGTGCCTTTACGTGTACCATCTCTACCAACAACAAAAATTGCTGACGGAAGTGGAGATGAGGGTTTGGAAGGCCCAGGAGCGGACCATGAAGTATGGTGAATCCGAGTCCGATCAGGAAGCGGATTCCGGGAATGAAACCGAGGAGGAGGAGAAAGAAGAGGAAGAGGAAGAGGAGGAACCGCAGTTCACCTCCAAGAGGCAAAAGACCACGCCGACCCGAAATCGAAGAACGCCTTCGGTTCAACCCCAACCGCGCAAAGAGGAGGCTCCAGCCGGACCGGATATGCCATCCGGATCGGGAACCGGAGATCCGTTCGACGAGTTGGTTGGAATCCTCTACGGAATTCGGGCGGATTGGGAAATCAAGAAGCGGACGATCGGGGAGATCGCGCAATTGATTAGAGTGGAACCGGACAATCAGCTGTCATTCCGAGTAGCTGAGAGTATCATCAATCCGGATGAGCTCTGGAAGATAAAGGCGGAAAGCAAGCGACAGCATGATGAGGTTGACATTCTCAAAGCCGAGCTTTTCGCCTTGCTTGAGAACGCCACCGCGACAAGGGAAATGGCGGAGGAAATGAAGAAGCTGGCCGCGGAGGTGAAAGACGTGCTCGGAGGACCCAGAGCCGCGATCACCAAGGCGCGCCTGTTCGAAGAGGAGGTGCACAAGAAAAAGAAGATATCCGGAACAAGGGTGGTGCACATCTTCACCGATTTTGAGGAGCAGATGGAGAAGCTCTTGTCCAAGGCACGGGAGTCAGCAGACTAGATCGTGGAGAGCAGCCAAAAGCTGACAGAGATTCCGGTCCGGCTCTCTGAACTTTCACTTCCGGACTTGTTTTCGGAAGAAGCAGCTCAGGAACTGGGGAAGGACAAGACGCCCCAGTCAAGCATAGCACATAAGAAGACGCCCTCGACCGGACCGCAACCGATCGACTTACTCCCCGGAAACTGATGAAGAGCATCCGGTTCCACCTCTGGATGGGAAACGGACCCGGAATCTAACTGAGGTGTTCGAGCAGTTGGAGAGACCTGATGAGAGTCCTACCATCGGATCTCGAGTATATAAGGCAGAATAGAAAGTGTTGTAGAAGTAGGAGTTATAAAGCAGGAACAGGATTGGTAGAATATGAACCAAAATCGAATCCGGTTAGGATAAGGTAGGACCAGATTGTCAGCGCCTTTAGAGGCGGAAATTGTGTATTCACTTTTTGCTTTTTGCTTTTTGTATATAACAGTCTTTGAGCTGGAGACTGAAGAGAGTTCTTTTAGCATTTCTTTGCATACTTTCCATTGATCCAGCTTTGTGTGTTTTTCCCAAGTATTGGTAGGAGTACACAGAGTTGGAGTAAGAGGGTATGTACGGGTGTGTTGGTAGAGTTCTCCCTCTGATGTGTCTTTCTGGTTCTAAGTATATGTGAGTGGGTCATGAAGAGTTAGGAGTGGATTCCAAATCCTCAGCATCTGCAGAAGCTTTGCATTCCAGGTAAGAAAGCCATTGATTAGGCTAGGCGGATAGGGAGGGATTCCTTAGCTGTGTTGAAACTCCTGGGTGGAAAATCCGGTTGAGTGTCCTGACTCCTATGAGGTCTTGCCACCGTTGTTGGTGAACGGAAGAACTTTGTAGAGGTTGGAACGGATGGATGCACTTGTAGCCACCTAATTTCGTACGGAACGGATTCAGCATCAAAGTCGTTGTAATATGAGAGGATCGTACGGGGGGGTCTTTGTGTGACCTATGATCCGGATTGTCATCCGGATTGCTGTGAAAGACCAAACCGGATCCGGGTTAGTTAGGGGATTAGCGGATAGGAGAGTGGGTCTTCAACCACTATAAGTCACGGAAGGAGTGGTGGGCCTACCACTTTCAAAAGCAAGCGGCGAACCCTCTGATGGTAAAACAGAGGCAAAACTAAACCGGGTACGGAAGGGTGGACCGGAACGGATCCACCTAGGAGGACACTTGGGACCGGAAGTTGCAGGGTCTTGAGTTGGGAAGTTAGTCAATGAACCGGAAAACTAGTGAAACCGGAATTAGGATAAAATCTGGTCGTAGTTTTCCGGTGGGTTTTTGGATGTTCTGGTTTTCAGAGGTAGAACCGGAAGTTAGAATTTAAGGGTTAATTGGGTTTAGCTCCTTGTTAGGGTTAGCTACTTCACAGGATCTCGTGGGTTCGATCTGTAGGGTCATTTTGTTATACTCTAGAGTGATTTTTGTGAGTATAATAGGGAAATTGCTTACTCTGTGCTGCAACATTTCCTCTGCGGAGTGGGTGATCCAATACCTTTGGGAATCTATGTGCCCCTTCCGTGTTGGTGTGTGAATGGCTGTTGGATGGAGTTGCTCTTTAAAATTGTTTTTTGCAGTGTTGTTTGTGATAGTATTTGTCTATTCGAATTTGAAGGGCCTCCTCACACTATAACAAAACATGGTCGAAAAAAACCACGCACAAAAGTTTTGGTGGTTTCTTTGAACACAGTTTTGTGCGCATTTTTTTCTGTGTAATTCGCATTGATGTTTTCTAAATTTTTTGGACAGTGAATTAATTTTTTCGCAATTATAAATATATATATATTTTTCAATTCATATATGTATATATAGGAATTCACTACGTAAAAATTTAGAGTTTCTTATATACATATGTACAGAGGAAGTTGAGGCAGAATTTAAAAAAAAAACTGGGTACGTATACACGTAGCTGATGTTCTACTGTACTAGATGCGTAGTATTTGTACTGCGGTCTAGGGCTCATTTGTACGTTTTTAGCATGTGAACAATTTCTGCACGCAATTAACACGTACTGCTATTGTGTATATCTGTACGTATGTATATATGCACCTAGATCAATTGATATCGTCATTCATATATATATATATATGTATGTATATATATCATTTGTACACATGCATATATATATATGCATGCACATTCGTACGATTATTTAAGAAAAATTTGAGCGACATACATATGTACTGCAATACGTACACATATATGAATATGTTCTCCTTTTATGTGAAAACAGGTGCACTTACACTATGTTATTCGGATTTGAGAAAATACGGAGACTTGGTGGAAGAGCTGCACACGCACATTTTTTAATTGCCATGTTTAAATATGTGCACGTGCGCACGCCTACTGGGTAGAATCTGTTGTCTGCTACGTTTCACTCCGTTTACCTGAATTACGATGCGTGTTCTAAACGATTTTGAAGTTCCTGTACAGCGGTTCTGTGAAACTTGCATTGCACGCTCTTGGATTCCACAAATTGCAGATTGCATCAAAAGTACAAGAATGACCATGCATGGATCTGTACACTACGTGTGTGCGCTGAAAATTGTGCTTACATAATTCAATTCACACTGCGCACATATGTACACAACTTCATTGATGTTTGTCTTTCACATTTTAATTTTTTACTGCATGTGCACATACAAAATGGATCATAAATTTATGTACTTGTAGACAATTATAACACACGTTTAGGTTCCTACGCTAGCTATTCAGGTTAGGTGCTTCTTATAGTATGTGCGTTCTTAATTAAGTACAGAAGTAAAACATGGATATAGTGTGCACATGCACTACGGATAAGATCGAATATGAAATTCACAAAATTGTTACAAGTACTGGCCATGCCACTTCTTCCATTTCTAATGATCTTCTCCCAAAACTAAAGAACTACCTCCACTGTTGCGCATATGATTTGCACACAGTCTTCATAGCAGTGTACATGTTCCATACTTCCGAGGTTGCACTGTGAAAGCAAGTACAAAGGTCTTTGCCCACTGTATGCATTCATGGACATATATGTTGCGTGTTTGGACCAATATTATCACTGTCTACCTTCTCATGCCTTGTACAGAGGTCCAATAACGTGCACATGCATTCTTCATTGCACTGCTGTACATAGACATAAATTTCCCAAAAAATTCTATATTTACATGTATGTTTGCCCACACTGAACCATATTCCTTACCATTTTGCAAATGCATCATGGCATGCAGACTGCCTACCATGAAAATTGTATGTGCACAGTCTTCATGCACGTACCATTCTTGCAAACATGCACTATAAGAAAATTGTCTCCGCCGAGACATCGCAATTTTGACATCCGGACATTGCGCTTGACGTCCAATTAGACCACGCTGCCGTGGACATGCATTTTGCATGCTACGTCCACGCAGATTTTTAGGCTGGACATCGTGATGTCCAAAAAAACTTTGGTCGACGGGGGGCTTAGGAAGTTGACATGTGGCTGCCACATAGGCGCAGGAAAGCCAGAGTGTCATTTTTTTCATCCATTGCCCGTCTATGACGTGGCAGCAACGTGGTAGTGACGTGGCAGTGACGTGACGTGGCATGTCACGTCATTGATGACAAAATTGGCTGACGTGGCATCCGCGGATGCTGACGTGGTATTTCTCAGAGATTCCTAAACTGTCTTTTTAAAATTTAATGATGTTATTTGAGACATCAATGTGGACATCTGAGTATCTTCAATAACATCAGGTGAAACAACTGTATGCTTCTCATGATGTCTCGTCTGACATCAACAATGACATGAGGTATATTTTATTATATCATATGATATGTTATAAAATACTATAGCAATATGTTGTACACAATATAAAATATGCAATATATGGTATATTATATGCAATATAACAACACAGCATACAAAATATGTCATTTAAAATATAATATATACAATATGCCATACAAAATACAATATGCCATACCAATTATAATATATACAATATATCATACAAAATATAGTATATACAATATGCCATACAAATTATAATATATACAATATATCATACAAAATATAGTATATACAATATGCCATACACATGTACACAATACATTATATTTATTAAGTATATTACATGGCTTAAAAATTCACTTGTTAATCGATGAGAAGACAAGCCTTTTATACTAGTGGGGTGTAGACAGCATGACAAATCATATGGGATATACAGAACTAGAATATGAGTAGGAATATGAATACAATAATGTCTGAAATGATGTTTTAAAAAACATCTGCATGTCTTCCACAACATCCACACGTCCAATCAAATGTCATGAAAAGCACAGTAGATAGCATTTTGTGACAGAATCTGTCTGGCTTGATGCTGCACATGACATCATAAGAGTAGGTTGCAATTTTATCCTAATGAAGTTTGAAGAACGTGCACAAGTTGTAAGACTTCAAGAGCCCAAAAATGCCCCTAACCCAAGTAAACACATAAGTCCGCCTGTACTACATAGGAAGGACGCGCATCATGTGCAAATTCACCTTTTTTCATAAAATAATGTCATGCATCTGGAGTCATTTTTGACATCAAAGTGGACGCCTACAGTTGCTTTCACAACGCCCACACGTCTAGTCAGACATAATGAAACACACCATGGATAGTATGTGGTTTGAAGTTACAGTCGCAGGAAGTATAAAATGTTAACGCTAGAAGTGATGTCAATGTGGACGTCAGCACGTCAAGTGTGATGTCCACGGAGACATCCAAGGTCGGAACATGGACTAGTCGCAGCTGCTAACGTGGCATGCCACGTCATCACCCCAATCCACATCACACAATAGCCACGTCATCTCGCCACCTCATTGGTCCACGTCACACAATAACCACCTCATCTCGCCACATAAGCTTTTAGGAGTCACCCGTTGTCCTCTTTTTAGCCTTGGGCAGTCACTTTACCTCTGACCGCACCAAAATTCTATCTAAACTTGTGAGGTATGTTTGACCAAAGATGATGATGTGGCTAAACATGTTATTGTGGACATCCTGGGAAACATCTGATGTCCACCTAGATGCCTTACATTGCATGCACGTTTTTTGTAGCATCAGTATGCTGTGATTGCAATCTAGCAATGCTAACACAGACATCATCGCAAAATCTCCACTTTCTCGACCTGACACCCTGACGTCTCGTGCAACATATCGTGTCTACGCGGATATACGTCGTTTTTGGCTGGATGTCCAGGCGGACACCGTTTTCTTATAGTGATGTATGGGAAAAAAGAACTCCATTCCTAGGCATCATTGGATGAACTTCTGACTTCTTTGCAACTAACCAAGTTGTACACGACTAAAATTAAATGATGGCACATTGTCACTTACTGTCGTCCACTGTCACTGATGCCTCTTTCAACGATGTAGTGAAGCTTTGTTCTTTTTGGCTTCCTAGCCCAACGCATAGCCTGCCTTCTACAATCCAATTGATTTCTCCCGTTTGTCTTCAGAAAAATTCGTATATATCGGAGAGAACTGCACTCACTTATATTGCAGAACATTGAATTCCTTCAGTGGCACAGCACTCACAGTCTTCCTACAAATCAACTAATTATTGGGATGCTAGGTATGTTCTAGTTTTCATTAAAAAAAAAAATTATTAATGAAACAGTTTACATTGACGGACTGCACAGCTTCAGGGTTTAGGATGCACTGCTTCTTCCTCAAATTCTCAACCCATGTCGCTTTCCGTAATTTATGAATAACATGTGCAAAAATATCAGAAATTCTCTCACCTGCTGCTTCTGACTTAAACTTTCATGCCTTTTCTTCTTGGATTTGCCAATCCCATTTTGGAGCAGATTCTGTAAAACAAAACCCACCGGAACTTCTGTCCGTGAATATCATATTCTGGCCCACATTGCAATCAGAATCTCTTATCTCCATTTGCAATCGCGGATCGGAATATGACAAGAAAAAAAATTTCAAGGGCTCATCTTCCTTTGAACACACGTAGTTTCTATTTAGTACCGTTTTTCCCGTTCTTGCTACTCACCTACCCTGCTGCATTCCATGCTTAATTTATTTTGCAGGTCGAAACAGCATCTCCATAAACCAAATAAAAAAAACAAGTTGTAGACAAACATGAACATGAACACCTTGTCCCACACACTTTGAATAATCATATGTATGTCTCAGACCTCTATCTTCCTACTTCTTCATTAATTTGGTAGTGTTTCTATACAGCTTCCTGTTCAGTTTGCCACTTCCTTGACGCAATTGTACAATAGTCTTTCCTTACAGCAAAACAAAACCATCACAAAAAACAAAACAACAGAACACTCCCTTCATTGTGGAACTCCATACATATATTGTTCAATCCTTTTAATCATGTATGCACAAACTCTAGGAGAGTCGATTCTGCCTTACCTTTATTTCGCTTTCCACGTTCCTTGCATTCAACATGTTCCTTCTTGGAGCTGCTGCTTAATTAAACAGTCCTGCGTACAGAAAACCACTGATTGCCACTACATAATACTAACCAGTACCTACAATACCAAGTTCAATCTACTACCTCTGTTCTCCATCACTGCCACACGAATGTTAGTGTCATCATGCACGAGGAGGAGAAAGACCATTTCCTATCTTCCTTCACTACATACATTACACACCTCTGATGACTTAACCGAAAGCAAACGTGAATAAAAAACAAACTAATACGCGAGAACGGAAGACACATTGCGCTCAATGAAGAGTTTTGACTTCCGTGTCCATCTCCAGACAATCGCATTTACGTGCAGTCGTGCAATACACCACAAAAAGACGCTTCCAACCTTTGTGTGCACTTGAAATCAACCGCTGAAACCACATACAGACAACTGCGTCTATGACTTGTACAAATGAAACAGTATGCACACCTTCTTTGCGTTGGCCCAACAAAAAGGCAATTGTACACAAGAAGATATGGGTCTGCTATTTCTGACCATGAGGTACTCATGCTCTTGCATTCACCACCTCCACTTCAGCAATATTACTACACAGTCATTGTTGGGGCACTCTAAAACACTGTCAAATCTGCAAACATAAATTTAGAATTCGAAGTCTCTACCTCTGATTACGCCATTGTAGTAGGCTTAGGTAACCATGTCCGATCTAACTGCCGCAAAACTGTCATTCACAAGACGTACTTCCTGATCATCAAAAAATGTACTGATTTGCCATGACAAGCAAGTCTCATTTTTTTAAACCCGTCGATCGCTGTTGTTGTCCACTAGCAACACCAGGCTTCGGAATCGCTGCACTCCACCGTCGTTGTCATTGCATTGGACTCGCCATTCAACCTTCACACATACTGCCACTGTACACTCCACTCTAATGTATGGACTTTGAAGTTCTAAATTACGCATAAAGTATTATACCTCGTCAGTACTATGAGTTTGAAATCTGCCACATTCAATGACACAGGCAATGCGGAAAATGATACTACTGACCACGAATGTGACTCATTTCCCATGTACTGTAATTGTGAGGTCCGCTGGAATGTCCTGCAAGAATAATGCATTACCTGAATATGCGATGCACACATTGAACTCACTGATATCCCTACTACTGCAAAATTCATTCATGACTTACATGAAAGCCACTGGAAATATACGTAAAGCCACACGTAAGTTTAAGACACGACGCCTTTTCCTTCGTTTACAAATACTGTTTCATTATTTATGAGAACATTTGCTAACACATGACCTCCGCATTGAAAGAAAAGTTCAAATATTACCAATCACCGCCTCCGCTCTCTGCTACGCTGCTTGGAGGCTCATACATTGTATCGTCGTTGAGGTCATCCCAGTCCATATCCATATCGTCGAGGTTTTCCTCTATAGAATCACCCACCATCCATGAGTTCAAATTATGGTTGAACTCGCCATTACCAAGACGGTCATAGAACACGCGAGACTCGTTCTCCATGTTCGCAAACTCTGCCTTCGCTTCTTCTGTCCAGAGAACATCCCTGGTCCCTGCAGCAGCAGCAACCGCCCCACTATAAAAAAACGTAGTTTTTTTGGATGTCACAAAAAACAAGCATCTGTGTTTTTAAAAACGGGTTTGACATCGACTTTGATGTCCTCCGAAATCTGTCAAAAAAGAAACGTCCAAAACATGCTAAAATTTTTGTGAACGTCACCAATAACATGACGATTTTTTGTGACGTCAAAAAAATTCAAGGCCTCCAAACTTCTCTAAGTGTGACATGTGGAGGGGTCCAAAATGCCAACTCAACTTTTGTTTAGGCAATTTTTGCCACGTGTACTTTTTTTCCCCCAACCCCTTCCTGCCCGGGGCGGTGACGTGGATCCCTTTCAAATCTGACGTGGCATTTTTTGACGTGGACATGCCACGTCAGATGCCACGTCAGCAATATTGGGTAAGTTGAAATTCTAAAGTCCTGTTGTTCATGACGTCTCATAAAACGTAGACGTGTCCATTTTGACATCATTGTGAACAACCTTTATGTCATGCAAAGGTCAATACAAAAAACCCTAAACAAGGTCAGTACAAAAAAAACTATTGAAAAAATAAAATAAAATAAACATATAAAAAATTTTAATTCAAAAAAATGTAAAGAAAACTTACCATGTACAATCAAAAGGATTTTTTATGGCAAAATGAAGGAAATAAGTCATTAAAATTTATTAAAAATGAAGGTAAAGGGGTCCTATTTATATTCATTCTCTGTCCATGATGAGACAAAAGATATGGGATAAATGGAAAATGGGAATTTGAACATTGTCCATTTTGACGTTGTTTTAGACATGTAGATGTTGTTTTAGACATGTAGATGTTGTTTCAGACATGTGACATGTTGATTTAGACATCAGAATCAACGAGTCTTGTTTTTTTACACATTTTATATTGAACACAAGTTTTGTTGTACTTATCCCATATGGATTGTTTCTCTTCCTATCACCCCACTAGTATAAAAACCAGCTCTTCTCATCCATAGTGCACATCCATCCATGTCCTTTTTTTTTGCAAGGTATGCCACGTGGCTGCCCTATCCTTAAATTTTTATATGTGGTCAACATTTCAAAACAATTTTTACTAATTTAGCCATAATCAAAATAAGTTTACTTGCTGACGTGGATTTCTCATGTTTTTTGTGATGTCAAAAAAAACATATTCTGTTGTGTTTGACGTCATGGAAGACATGTGACGTTGCAAGTGACATTCATTTATTCTCTGAATTTTGTTGCCTTGTTGTCGTTGACATCAATTGAAATCTCATTACCTAGCACTTGTTTTTTGGCAAACGTCGGATGTTTTTGAAAACATGTGACGTTTTTCTGGACGTCACGTGTTTTTGTCAAAACATCGTCAAAAACGCAGTTTTCTTATAGTGCCCTCACAGTCTCGGAAGGGCATTGAAACGCACCTTCTTCGGCCGCTTCGTCAAAACGCAACAAGTAGCCACGCAATTCCACGCCATTCGAAGGAATTGAAGACATTTTCTGTGCACTCCAACCGCCTACAAGAAGAAATTGTTTCTCACTTCCACTTAGACTCCTAAAACACCGTTGCGTTTCCCACATACACTTATGGAAACACTCATAAGCAACATACTCCCTTGACCCTTGTACATCCTTTCAGTAATGCTTGAAAAGAAATGCTGTCACGTACCTCCGTTTCATCAAAGACGTTACAGAAAAAGCTAATTGAAAGCAAGTTCCCACGAGAACTACTTTTCGGTACAAGAATACGAAATTCTTACAAGCTGCTTTCCTTCATATGTGCGAATGGGAACACCGCTACGATCATACGTGCGGAAGTGAGTTCAACGTCACTAAGCTCTGTAACGTCTCCTCTGTGAACAAAAGTACTTGACAGAATTTCATCCTCAATGACTCCTTCACTAAAGCCCCTGTTTTGCAATTCAACTAAACCCTTCGCACTCAAATGCATATAAAATTTTTCAATTGTGAATATTGTTTTAGAATTCCTTATTTTTTTTACACTTGCCGATTAATATAACTCTTCTTCCTTGCATAATCACTTCGTCTACTACTTTTCAAAAGGAAAAACACTCGCATGAGGGGAACAGTAAAATTGAAACTCATACTACTCACTTGAATGTTGCCGAATTGAACTGTCGTTTCAATTCCCGCATACAGGTAGCGAAAATCATGTTCTTTATATCCGCCCTTAATGCTGCAGAGTTTAAAAAAAACCCGCTCATGTCGCCTTCCTCGCTTATGCCATGCCGGTGCTCATTTGCTGTTCTGCTCTGGCAACTTCGTTACAGTGCACCTGCACCGACATTGTGATTTCAGATTCCACATGTGTGAGAGGACATTGTGTTCTCAGATTCCACATGTGTGAGAGTTTAGGACGACTTCACTGAATGAACATGACCATGACAACCGAGGTCTGCGACATCAAATTTAAAATGCATTCCGTAATCACGGCACTTGCTGCACACTTTACATACACTCGTCATTCTTCAAAAATCTACAGCTTCCCACTTCTCTACGTACTGAACAAAGCATAGACGGATTGGTCAGTACACCGACACTGGAATAGAAGGGATGATTTTCCTTTCCTGATCTTGCATTTCCAGTACTCTTTGTCGGTCCAACCAATTACTTTGCATGACTTACAAGCCATGACATTTACTACGTTGTTGGATTTCACCTCCACAGGAGTCAACTTCGTACCTTCCTACATAAAAGTTATCTAACATGTACATATCGAAACTTGCACCTCAACAAAATTCGAGATTGAATCTCTTGCAATGCGTTCGGACATTGAATTACACTTATGTCGCCTCCACACTCTTCACTTTTTTCTTGTGTGAAATATGAAAGACGTCTATGACACCATTGTTGACATTCAGAAAAATAGTTGTTAACTCATTAGTAACTACGGTTCTTTAGGTTCTGCATTCATCAAATGAAATCATCTTCTGCCAACCACTACTTCCGATGACCTCATACACCCACACTGGCAGACAAGAACTTCAAATTATTCTACTTGAAATTTATTTTCTATGTTGACCTCAGCAAAACCAACTGCATGCATAGGACATTAGGATAGCGCAGAGCAACTTCGTGGGCTTCATAGAAGCACACAAGTGAATGCCTCAAATGAAAAATTTCACCGCACCACTCACGTACTAATGCTAGTTTTTTTTTTATCAATCGTTACACTAAGAACAAACTTACAATTCCAGAATTTTAGCATGACTAATCTTTGTACTTCAATGTAACTCTGTTTTCTTGGAATGACTAGTGCAATCGGCAGAGGTTGCACAAGAAGAAACCCATCCATTGACAAATCCCTTTCCATTTTTCAGATGGAGAACTGTTTTTGCGATTTCTACTTCCAAGATTCTATGAGTTCACTGGTATTTGCTGCCACTGAAAACATGGAATACAATGCATTAAAAAATTAATGTTCTTTTTCGAGGCATTGCCTGAACTTTGCTGCAGCCCTCCTTCAAATTACTCTAGAGCCGTCAGTCCTGTTACCTACGTTTTGCAATTCATGGACTCATGCATGTCATTCTCGATAAAAATTTACATGCATTCCTATTTTGTATGAAACAGCTTTGGCATACGACTACTCTTATTACTACTACGTGTGTGAACGCCAGTAAACATTAAGCCTACAGAATGTACGCAACTGTAGAACTTCTGCCTCACCTGTCACCATCTTCGCCTCCGTCTACCTCGCCTGCGTCTCCCCTCACCAACCACATTTCAAGGACGCTCTCCATTGACAAGCATGTTCAGTCGAGCTATTTCCGCTTCTGAAGGAAAATGTGCAGGACGATTGAAGCGTTGATTCAATACTATGTATCTCCCTTCCTTTGTTTCGTATGTTTCCGCACACCATCTGTGAACTTAACATGAATTTTCACACATTGTGCACTCTCATTATCTCTTATGGCTTCAGCTACTTCTTCTTCAGCATGACTAAATACCAAGCAATATGATATTCACTTACCTGACGCACAGTCGCTGGAAGGACATATGGCTCACGAGCACCTGCGATTCTGTCATTGTAACGAACAACAGTAAATCCATAATCATCTATCTTTGTTGACGGGCGCTCACTTGGACTATTGCGAATCCAAGAGCCTTGCATTACCACTCTTCTTCTTGCTGAATAGCGAACTACTATTATGTCTTTTAGAATCCCAACCATACTAACACCAGCACTCCTACCTCTTCTGCTCCAAAAACACATGCTATTCCATAATCTTGTGTTACGTATCCCAATTCACCAATTTCTTCATGTACTCTGTAGTGATTCCCATATGCCCACATGTGCTTATAAGACTCCACTTGTACACTTGGTAGTTCTGACAATCTTCGCAATTCTACATCTACATGGCCTACACCATGGTTACGAATGAGAGAGGTTGTGTAATTACTAAGCCATTCAACAAAATGAGGCATATCAACGCATAGGTGGGCTGGATAATCATATTGGTGCCTTCTAGACAATCCTCTACTTGTAGCTTCTCTCTGAAATGATTGCCTGCCAATTTCGAGTGCTTCTTGTGTTTCATTGTATAACCTGCAACCTCCATACATATGTCACATGCAAGACATGTGAGAAATTTCAATGGCTCATTAATTTCCAAATTCATTAGACAAATACGTGAAGCCACAGTTTGTCCTCTAGCATCTCAGAAACACATGAAGGCATCTTTCTTTCTCATATAATCCAATTACAACCTGAAAGAGTACGTACTAACGACATTTGGATTGCATAGTTCATAAACACTTTTTTTGGGGGGGATTTTTTGTGACCAAAAATTCAATGCACATCCACTTCACTTAGCACACATATAACTTGCAAATCAAAACTTCAAACACATCCACTTCATTTAAACTTCTCTGCAGAGTGCTCTATTTTGACTGTGAAAGGGATCTTCCGCACTGCATGATCCCACCCCTATATTCTTAACAGAAACAAAAAATATTTCCGTTACCTCCAAGGCTCCGCTGTTGCTACTGAATTCCGAATGATCCAATAGTGAATTGCTTGACGTTCTTCACTTGATAGCACCTTCTCTTCGGCAGCCCCCATCAATACCTCTCCATTGTCGCATGGCTCTTTATCGTCATCCCATACTCTTCGCTTCGTATGTGCATAGAGCTTGAAATATTCCGTACAAAACCCCAAAGCCTCCTCATACATATATGCATTTGCTATACATGCTTCCGGCCTTGATCTTTTCCGAATATATTTTTTGAAAAAACCCATGTGTCTTTCAATGGGATAACACCAAGTGTTTGCTACTGGACCACATTGTCTTATTTGTTTCACTAGATAAATGGGCAAGTGCCACATGATATCAAAGGTAGATGGTGGAAACCAAACTTCTAATAAACACAGTGTTTCAGCTGCATACACTTCCAACCTATCCAACTCATCCATATTCAAGACCTTCTTACACAACATTGTGAACAATCGACCCAATCTAATTATAGCTGTTCTAGGCCCTGGATTCATGAGATGCCTCAAACATACGGGTAGTATGAATTGTAGAAGAATATGAAAATCATGCGACTTCATATTTCCCAACTTGTTTTTTAGGATATGTTTCTTCATGTCCCCACAATAACCAGTTGGAACAGTGATCCCCCCTATTTGATCTAATAAAATTCTTTGTTCTTCCTTTGTTAACACATACGGAGCTGCTGGCTTCAGGAAATGACCATCCTCAGAATCTCTTCTCACCCAGAGGTGAGGTTTAATCCTCTCTTCTTCCATGTCTCGATGACTTGCTGCTGTGTCTGTTATGCCCATGACAAGCTTCAGCAAACCTTCACATATATTCTTTTCTATGTGCATAACATCCAACAAATTTCGAAAGGGAAGTTCCTGTAATAAAGAAAAGTGTATGAATGCCATCATCCATTCAGTATGTTCCAATCAAAATTTCAATAGGAAGTTCTGAGAAAATATTTTACCTTGCACATAACTTAAAAACTAAAAGTCAAGTGGCAGCAAAGGAAAGCATTGTGAAAAAACACTCACCCGCCAATAAGGAAGTTGGAACAATGCTGAAACTCATTTAACACCATGTTCTCTACCTGGAAAGTCTTCATGACGGTCATTGCCTTCTTCACGAAGGAAGCGTTCACTTGCTCTACCACTCCGAATAGTCTCATTTCCAGACATAGCTTGCATTTCCATTTGTAATTCAGCTCCGTAGTCAAATGCTGCAAAATCACCTCGAAAGTAATGGTTGGCTTCCAAGTACCGTCTATGACAATTGCAATAAACAACCTTCCGTAATACCTTCGAATATCGTGAAACAATATGTGGATCACATACAGGACATGTTTTAAATCCCTTCGTCATTAACCCAGACACCAAACCATACCCTGGGAAATCATGCATTGTCTACATAAGACATGCCCGAAGACCGAAATATTGTGCACCTCCTTCAGCCCTTGCATCTTTGGTTTGCACTCCCTCTGGATTCCACAACTGCTGCAACTCATCAATTGCAGGCTGTAGGAAAACGTCGAAATTTTGCCCTGTAACGTTTACTTTTGTTGGAATTAGTAAACACAACATAACAAAGTACTTCTTCGTCACTAACCACGGTGGAAGATTGTAGTTCAAAAACATTACAGGCCACATACTGTCTGTACTTCTTTTTTCAGACCATGGATTGAATCCATTTGTTGCCATGCCTAAATGAAGGTGACGGGGGTCTGATCCAAATCTGTTCACCATTACCTCGGGTTCCAACTCCGTGTCCACAAATTTCCATTGAGGTGAATCTGCAGTGTGCCGCATCTTTCCATCTTCACTCCGATTGAAAAAGTGCCAGGTATTCAATTCAGACAACTTCTTCGAACAGAACATTCGCTTCAATCTAGGAATTAATGGAAAATGTCGCAACACCAAAGCAAGAACAACAGAACGGCCGCACTGTCGGTAACGACTACTTCCACATTCGGGGCAGCTATCCTCTGCCTCCACATCTCCACGAAAAAGGACGCAACCCTTTGAACAAGCATGAATGATGTCATACGCTAATCCGAAGAACTTCAACATCTTGCTTGCTTCATACTCTGATTTAGGTAACACGTTTCCCACAGGCAGAATGCTCTTGCACAGGAGCATTAGCAACTCATTCATAAAAGCATTGGAAACACCATGTGTACGGCAACAGTTTATTATCAATAGCGTGGCACTCAATTGAGACAGAGATGCACCCTCAAACAATGGAAGAGTTCCTGCAATTTCAATGTTGGCATTCTCTGTGAAATGTCCATCCGGAATGCGATGCACAAATTCCTCTACATCCTCTTGTTCATCATCAGAATGGGAATTTTCGTGGATATCAGATGACAAAGCATCATCGACGTTCTGTTCCAAATTCAGAAGTGCATCCTCGAAGATGTCTTCATCGTTTGCTTCCAAGCCTATTTCCTCAGAGTTCACTGAAGACTGTACTATTTCCAGCGAGTCCGCAGATTGTCAAACAGGGGATTCGACACTTTCTTCATCCTCTGTCCCGGACATGTCTTCTGATACTTCCATTGCCACACGATGTATTTCATCAGCTCTCTGAAGAGCATCTCTCACCATGCGATTAAAACCCAATCCCCCGTCTAGTGATATTTCTTGAATGGGCTCTTGCAATCCCAGAAATGCCCTTGCATTTTGTCCAATTGTAGCCTCCCACTCCTCATCTGAGGAGTCGTAATCGTCTCCCTGCAATAAGAAATCATTACTAACAGATAAATGTATACACCTTCAACATTACAAAATGATTCTCACATGTTTTATATGTCTTCAAGCTAGCTAATTAAAACAACCAGAAAATTAACTTACTTCTGTCCATCCCCGAAGAGCACCATGTCTTCCTCTACTCTCATAATGCCTCAAAATTGTTCTTCTAGTGCACGTTCTTCTAGTGCACGCTCTTCTGCGTCCACCACATAGATTGCATGGACAACGGTAACGAGTCCTGCCTTCCCTTGCAGCTCTCTCCTCATCTCTGTTGTATAACTTCAAATCTCTTGCTCTTATGCAATCCGGATGATTCAATGGCAGTCTTCGACGACCATCACCTTCAATATGTTGTTCCATAATCCCTGAATGTAATGTGTTACTGTCACTAACCTTACTTCTCTGACAAAGACAAAGTGGACACATTAAGAATGTTTTCATGAAAACTCTTCCTCACAAAAAAATGAAATGACTGATCATGCATTTCCTACATTGAGTTCATTGAAATTGTTATGAGCATTAGTAAAACATGGCGAGACTTTTTTTCATTTTGAAACCTTCAGAAACAGTTATCTCCAATCCAATCCCCGTTTCTTTGCTTTTCCATGTTTTCCAGAAGTACTTCAAATGACCTACTAATGTAGCATAGAACTGCTATGCAATCTCATACGTTTAATTTTCTCATACTACAGACACGTGTTAAACCACTCGCACAGGACATCTATCCACACGAAAAACATGCATAGAACATACCCAAACTCAGCAACTGCCATCACTTAGAAAATGTGGCAGCATTCCAAGCATAGACAACCAACACAGTCCGGAAGTATCAATCAAAGCAACTGAGGAAGTCATATGCACTGCCAATCAAACCCTTTAACATAAGCCTTCTCTGAAAGGACTCAAAGTCTTCTTACATGAAAGACCAACAATACTTCAGATTCAAAATCTGCAACAACACTCTTCTGAAATCGCCTTGCACTCATTCGTAAAACCACATTCCTCGTCTACGCTTCAGGACATCTTCAAAATCGGTACAATAATGAAAACTGCCCTCTCCGTTCATAAGCAAAACGAACGCTATCTACTTCAGGACAGGTACTTGACATACATCCAGGCTAATCGAAAGACACCCACGGTAATGGAATGTCACCTGGAAATCTGCCAACCACTGTGTACATGAACTACCACACTACTATTATTTAACGCAGAAGAAAAAAAAAAATCAGACATTACTACACTTTAAAGCAATTGATTCATAAGTCATGAAGAATGCATTTTCATGGACTACCCTATCATAATGAAGGAGCTCTGCAAAAATGAAAAATGAGACAGTACTGACCCGCATGATACTCATCTATTACAAAAAGTTTGATCCAACACATCAACATTCCAGAAGCAGCAATTGCACTTACATGAATTCCCTTCAACTGCGGACCCGATCTTCTTCTTGAGCTTTACAAACTAGCATGTACAGAAATAAATCGTATTCTTCCTCCCAACTCTCAAAAGGAATGTCTCCGTTGTAAAAAGAGGACATGGTACACAAGTTTCTGTAGTATACGTCATCAACAGAGTCTGGCCAAAATTGTGTGCCACTACAGAGACCCGAATTGCAACATTCCACATGTTCTTTATGTAGAAACGCCAGATGCTGCAAATACTGATCTTCGGATGTCAGGAACATTTCCATTTCCTCATCGTCGCCAGTTGTACCATAGTGCTGCAAAGGTTCTTTGACTACCACGGGTGTATTGCTTTCGCCTACAGACTCCTCTCTGCACATCTGAACATCTTTTTTTAGCTTTTTCTGGTCATTAAACATCCACGTTTCCCTAGCACTATGGAAAACGGGAGGGTGTACCCTGTGATGTCCTATGAAGTGAAATTAATGAGAAAAAAAAAATTTGGATGACATCCAAAACTGTACACGAATAAATTTTATGACTACGATGAAAATCTGAAATCTTGGCAGACATTAAACTACTATCATTCCTATCATGAACTCAATCCCAAGAAAAATGAAAAGTTATACTGCATTCTTGAAGAGGTACTTCCTAAATAATGTCCTACTGCAGAACTAGAATTTTAGAGTTTTGTATTTGTATCGATACTGATATACAACGCTAAAAAATTTCGAACACTACTCTGCAGAGCTTTTGTTCTTTCACCCACTAGTAGAAAAATACAGTGACCAAATTAACAAAAATCAACAGAAAAGTGTTGATTTTTTTTGTTAATTTGGATGTGTTGATTTGGACACTTTTGAACAGAAAAGTGTTGATTTTTGAACAAAAATGTGTTGTTTAAGAACAAAAAAGTGTTGAATTTCTAACAAAAAAGTGTTGTTTTAGAACAAAAAAGTGTTAATTTTTTTGTTAATTTGGTCACATTATTTTTTTTGAAAAAAAATGAATAAAAGTGACACGTGGCAATGCCACATAGGCACCCCCAACTATCCACATGGCATGCCACGCAAGCTACTTGAATGCCACGTGGACATTCCAGATGCCACGTTGGCAATTCACGTGGCAAATGTTGCCATCAAGGTTTGAACCTTGAACCTCATGGTTGAGGTCCAAGACTCAAACCAATGCACCACTTATACATATACATGTTTAAAGTGTATATAAAATCTTATTTGTTTAGTTTTTCATTTTTTTCCCATTGTTTTTTAAAGTCAGCGTACTTCAGGTCTGGTTTTGACTTAGTAAATGACCTTTTTTCAAGAAACTTTGAACTAATAAAAGTTGGAAAATCAAGCCAACTTTCACCTCCAACAATCCGTTTGAGATTTTGATCCTCCAATCAAAAGTTATGGACAATAATCAGAGAGGGGTTTTAAAAATGTAAAAAAATGATTCATTTTCACCCCTCTCTGATTTTTGTCCATAACTTTTGATTGGAGGATCGAAATCTCAAACGGATTGTTGGAGGTGAAAGTTGGCTTGATTTTCCAACTTTTATTAGTTCAAAGTTTCTTGAAAAAAGGTCATTTATTAAGTCAAAACCGGCCCTGAAGTATACTGACTTTAAGAAATACCGAATTGTTAATGTTTAGTTTTTTTTAAAATCTACATTGTACAATTAAAGATTCCAAGAGATTCCAGGAGATTCTAAAATATTCCAAAAAATTCCAAAAAATTCCAGAAGATTCTAGAAGATTCCAAAAAGATTCCAAAAGATTCCAAAAAGATTCTAAAAGATTTAACAAAATTTTGTTGATTTTAGTTGCACTATCCAAATCAACAAAAATAATGTGACCATTTTGTTAATTTGGGCAAAATCAACAAAAATTTGTGAAAATGGACAATACAGTACCCAAGTTAACAGAAAATTGTTGACTATTTGTTGATTTGGTCACTGATTTTCTACTAGTGACCGCCGTAGCTTGCCAGCCATTTCCTATTAAATGAATTGAACTACTACAAAGTTGGCCTGCACAGAGCATGACATGCATATACCGTGGGACTTCATCGGAACTGCGAGCATACCTTCATTTCCTACTCCGAGTCCGCATAACGAAATTCACAGCGACAAGTGCTAGTACACTGAAAGCACAGCAGTGGTGGTTACAAGTCGGGCGTGAAATTCAAGTCTACAATTCTCTGTCATGATACGGAGGACGTGGAGGTATTGCGGGTCAGGTCGAAATCACAGAACTAGCCTTTAGAGTTAGCGAGAAGAATGTCCCCAGAACCCTGTCATTGCAAACATTTCAGACTGACACTAAACATTTTTTCAGTGGGCAATGACATTCAGAAATAACCTATTTCCATCAGTTTCAAAGAAACGTACGGACAAAGTGGAGAATGCGAGCACAAGTCGTCCAAATGATTCCGCTTTCCGTCTTGAAGAGGCACATTGCGGCCACCGCCGGTAAACAAGGACGCAACTTTCATTGAGCTCCTATGAATTAGGATCTCCGTCCCGTATATTCATGTCCAATTTTGGACTGCCATGGTCCACACATACGTCTGTTAGTTTCTAAAATTTCACTTCGAAGGTGTTGTGCATTGAAAACAAGGAGCGCACGTCCCTAGGACTAAAACTGGAATGACAAAAAATGCACGATTGCAATGTCATATTTAGAATGCTCTGCCTAGAAAACCTACTTGAATGCGGAGTGGCAACTACAGCTGCCACTCAAAAACAAAATAGGGTTCACGAATTACAAAGCCGGAAGTACCATTTACTGTCGGACTGGACTTCTTCGTTCCACGGCACTTCCTGAAACGGATGCACTTTCTTTGGAGACAAAGACTACATTCCGAAGCTAATGATACATACAGAACATTCAAATAGTTAACTATATCACTGTTGAAGAAGTACGGTTCTCGTTCAAGCGAGAGAACAATTGAGTCCCAAAAAAAAAAAAAAAAGTTGACACTAGTAATGCACAGTATTCCTCCAAATTTTAGAACAATAATTTCAATGCTTCAAAGTGAAAGACTTCAACGATTAATCCATCGGGTACCTAAAAGTGTTCACATTTTTAAAAATGAGGAGTCATAGAAAGCCCACAGGAACCCTGAATTGTCACCAATTCACTAAAGACGATCAACCATTCACACCAATTCTATTATTACGCTCACTTTCATAGAATGCATAACAATTTCCTAATTCTTGACCATGGTTATCCTGAGATTATAAAACATCTAACTCGCTTCTAGAGGTGACCATCGGCTATAATTAATGGATTCATAGTCAACCTTTGAACCAATTCTAATCTCTTAGCCAATCAAAAGAGTTGTTATTTTTTTTTCTATTTTCTTAACTTGCCCTAATCAGAAAATGTTCTTCATACAACTAATATTAAATCTAGTCTCTTAGTTCTGGAAAGACGTGGTCCTATAACCAAGGTAGTCATTCAAATATTACTAGACACTTGGAGGAATTGGTGTCATCTTCTTCAACTCTATAATTTCTCCAAAGTCATTTGTCCTTCATCTTTAGTCCTCAACATTCTTCTTTGGTTTAAAAAATGACCCTACATTTGCACATGAGGAACTTTTGCTAGACATGTAGAAATTTCAGAAATGTAGGGTTACAACATCCCCATAGCAACACGATCGATGAAGCAAAACAATCAAGCAACATTGTAAGCATTTGGGACCATTGACCTTATTTGTCAGAAGAAGATCATGGGTGTAGAACATTACAGTATTGGTTCAATGATTTGCTATGGTGATGCTCTAACATTGTGCTTACAAATGTAGTCTTTTCATGTACATTAAGTTTTTTTCTACTAGTAGAGATGCTCAAAGAGTTCTAGAGCTCCGAGAATTGTGCTAAGAGGAGCAAACTATAATATTAACCCTTGAACCCCAACGTGGACACCAAACATCCAATGGATGTAAAATAATTTTTGAATGTACGATAGAAATGCAATTATTCATCCCCAATGATAGGAGTAGAAAGGGGAGATCTTCTATAGTAGTATCACTTTTTATGAGTATATTTCGCTTATTGAAAGTACATGTTCTCACAGGGTATCAGAATGCATGATTTCCATGGCTACCGATCTGTCCTTCAAGGGTTAAAAAAAAGCATGCCTTCCAACTAAATTTGAATGGGATCTTGGGCTTCATTTTTTGTGTTCTAGTTAGAGTGCCAATTTGCATCATAAAAAAACAACTTGAATAGGAAATGGGAAAAAAATCACAAAAACTATTGCTACAAAATTCAAAATTTTTAGAAAAAACCTAGGATGAAATTGCTAGATTTGTTGATGAAAATAGAACTATGCAACATGTGATTTGTACTACTGTGACATTTGTCATCCAATATGAAGAGAAATTGTTTAATTTGAAGCACCACTAAAACATATGAACTCTTTCATTGGCACTTCTTATGTTGCAATTCAAAGAAGCAAGCCCAAGGTGAGTCCAATGCACCAAATAATGCGATATTTGCATACAGTATGCAAAAATTACAAAGGGTCAAAGTGGTTTGTACTCTGCATTCGAAAACCATTTTTGTTTGGTATGAGTATAACATGCACACATTGATGTTGAAGATATATATGCATAGTGACAGTGGAAGTTTAGGCACATTTGAAGGTGCCCACATGTGGAGTACATTTGAAACAAATAAATAAATCAAAGATCTATTAAATCCCCACCCCACAAACAAGAACGCAAAATATCAAAGATTTGTATTTTTCTTTAACAACATTCAATTTGTAAACCAAAGATCTTCATTCTTGAAATGTTGCAAAGGGCAAAAAGTATCCAACGAAAGAATGTAAAAAATATGGAAATAAAGAATGCACCTACATATACAGAAAATGGATACTAGAGGATTAATGGCTTTAATTAGTGATAAGGTTGTATCCTTTTAGGTTTAACCTCTAATGACTTATGCAATCATTCTATGGTTGTTGCAATACTTGACTAGCATTGGTGGATTACAATTTTTTGGTCTATTTCTCTTCTAATCTTTAAAAAAATGGATTGTCTGCGAATAGGTGTATTACACATTAAAATTCATATTAACTAATTTTTTTCCATGAAGAGATGAATGCAAAGTATACAATAAATATCTTTGAAGTGTTTATTTACTAATTATAGATGATAAACGAAGTGATGACTTATTGACAATGTTTTCTCAATAAACCTTCTCACTCATCCAAATAAGTATTAAAATGCTTAAAAAACAACGTTTCTTATGACAGTTTATGGAAACTGGATAAATTATGTGTTCGTAAGAAAATAAAACCAAATTCATGCAATGATAAATAAAAATAAGAAAAAACAAGCATTAAAGAATTCAATATACTATCAAAAGAAAACGATTATATTTTGTCATGAACTCTTCGATTATTTTGTGTTAATCAATGTAAGTAAAAATTATCCAATAATAACATGTCATGTAGATGAAATGTATAATAAATTATATGTGAAAAGTGCGAACAACTTACAAACTATAAAGAACGCCATTGCTTGCTAATTGGAATCTGTAATGCACATCCAAGTATCTCCAACGTATGTATGGATACAAATATACGCATATGAACATAAATATGCATTATGACAAATTTCATGAACAACTTCAGTTGAACACTTGGAATACCATTCCTACACTAAATACATAAGATTCTTCCAAACTTGAAATTACATTACAAGTATTATTACCATTCCCCCCTAGTTTCTTTTGGAATTTTTTGGTTGAGTTTTATAAACTCACCTTCTGTATGTACAATTAGAAATGAGTTGGAAATTTTTTAGGACATTACTAAGTTGGAAGATTCAAATAGGACATAAGAATGAATCACGAAAACTCCCTCATTCTACTTCAAGGTTGAATACATTGTTTGTGGTTCAAAAGTGTCATTCAATTTCAAGTTATGAAATGACCAAGAATTGGAATTGTACATAGCCCACATAAAATTCAAGGCAATCAAATTCGATTGCAATCATATTTGAATGTCAATCTCAAAAAAGTAAAGTACAAGTTTATATACATGGTAACCATTTTTTTTTTCAAGTATGAGCTATCATTATACAATATCCCAAATCTTTAACAATAAAAGAACTTTACTTGTTGGCTTCTTTAAAGTTTTGGGATCAAAAACTATTACATTTATGAATGCATATGTAAAGCTAAGCCGGGTCATTGCAAAAAACACCGACCATTTTTGGTAGCGATTTTCAAAACCGGTTTTTGTCCAAGCTATAACTTTTGAATTTTAAACCCAATGCCAAAAACAAAAATTGTGTTTCTAGAGTTTTTGATTGTAATAGTATCCTTTATTTTTCAGAAATTTTATAAAAATATCTTATATTTAAAAGTCAATTTTGTAAATTTGTCACAAAATTAGGTTTAGTGGTCTTTTATACTATTGAGCAGTTCAATTTAATGATTTTCAGCTGAAATTTCTATAGCATATTCCTATAGTAGGCGGATATGTCTCCACCAAATCACCAAATGGTCTTTAGAAATAAATTAACTTACATGTCCTCCACATTCATACAAATAGGCTTTTTTTGGCCTCCTTTGCGCATGCACTTCAAAACATTAGTGATGGTTTTGACTAATTTTTTTTTGTCAAGTCTCATCACAAAGAAGTCCTTCCAAATGGCCTATTTTTAGTTTCTTTAAAAAAAAAATTTCCTATTTTCTACAAATTAAAACGTCCAACAATGTATTTTCCAGGACATATTCTACGACATAAAATTCTGGTGAATATGTCCTAGAAAATACATTGTTGGACGTTTTGTAATTTCAAGTAACAGTTATAGCCTAATATGTTACTTTTTTTCGTAAATAGGTAGTATGGGCAGATAGAAAAAATCACTATTTTCAAGAAACAAAATTTGAAATAAGTTTTCAAAACTTACATGCACAAGAAAAGCTTTGAATCATTGCATTTTGATCAATGAAATGAAAGTTCTAGGGTTGTTAACCCAAGAAGGCCAAGGCCTTTTGGGGTCTAAAAACATCATTGCTTTTGAAGTTTTATGATTCTAAATTGTAGTAAGGTCTAAAAATCTCAACCGTGCAATCTTTTAGTATACATGTAGATGATGTGAATGAAATTTGGGGTCATTTGACCATATATTTTGAAAGGTTGTAATTTTTTAGTGTTGGAAATTGATGCTGAAATTTTCCTAAAAGCACAATTGGAGATGAAATTCAATTTCTCAGCCTATTCAAATGAAAAAAAATTAGACTACAAAGTGATTCAAAACCAAAAGCCAAACACTTTGGTGGAAAAATAAAATCATTCAATTGACTCATTGTGTTTGCAAAAATTGTTTTGAAATGTCAAAATATACTAGGAAAGGTGGCAAATAAACACATTTGTGACTAAACCTCTTTCTACTTCAAATACTTCTTAGTAAATCATAACTTCATGGATCGATATGGAATTTTTACAAAGAACACTAGACTAGTTTGCGCAACTTTCCAGCAGAAATTATTGAAAACAAACTCAAAAGTTATATGCCACCAAAGTTCAGTATAATGCAAAAACTAGAATTTGAAATTTGAATTGCTTTCAAACATTCAAAACAACTTGGAGTGACATGAAATTTTTGCCACAATTACTAGACTTAAAGGGAAGTATAATCCAACAAATTTTATTGAAAACAAACATTGGATGTAGAAGATACAAGCCCTCGAAGTTGCAGCCATCAAATGCAGTTCAGTGAACTCAAATTGAACCTTTAAACTTCAATTGACTTTCAAAAAATAAGGACATCTTCGAATGATTTGAAAATTTTACTACACAAACTAGAGAAAAGAAACCAAATTTTCCAACAATTTCTATTGAATTTGGACATTGGATGCAAAAGTTATAGCACTTTAAATTGGACTTGGAAAGTATGTGAAGACACTTGGGCGGTTTAGGGTTAACTTGACATTAGCCCCAGCCATAGTAAGAAAATAGAAGGAAGCAACTTTAGACCCATCCAAGGTTTGAGTTAGAAGATGGGAACTTTCGAACCCACCCAACTTGAATTCCGGCCCCCAAAATTTACAAAGAAGTTTAGCCCCGGCTAACCCATGGGGTCTAATGCGGAGCACTTCAGACCCCACTGGCCACATTAGACCCAGGGTCTAATGTCCCGAAAGCTTCCTGTGCCCAGGAAGCCGTGAAGAGCTCAATGGGGGTGTACAACGTGTCGACTATGAATATGGATACTATTGTATCTTGCTTTTGTTTACTAATGAAATTTGTGTTTGTAAGAAAACTATAACTTTCAAAAACATATTGCGCAGGTTGTTTGGGGTAGAAATGGAAACTCCCATTTTACTGTTAGTCAAAAGTTCTTGTGCACATGCAGGTTTATTCCAATTCAGAAATGTGTACATGAACATGAATCTAAAAAATAAAGAGGAAGAAGTGCTGTTGAATACTAGTGTTGACATCTTTACGAAAAAATTGCTACCTACGAGTGTGATTGCAAAATGCAGGTGACGTCATCAATGTTGCCTTCAATTCAAACTATGTACGTTGGCAATGTTGCCTTGAATTCAAACTATATATGTGAAATGCTTCGAATCAGGAAAAGGAGGAATGTCGATTGCATTCAGGAAAGAAAACAGGAAATGGAGTATTTGTTCGTGCCTGCTTGAATTTCCCTAAATAGAATGTAAATAGAGTTCAGGGGAAAAGAATATGAATGTATGGGTTAGGGTATGGGAACATTGGGAAGACACTGGCATTGGCAGACGCAAATACCTACGAATTCTGAAAATGAAGACGCCAAAAACTTAAAAAAGAAGACTGACAGCACTATCAAAGGAACTGCTGTCGCGGTGTCCATATCCTACTGCTATTTTTGCACTTCCTCAAAACCAGATGTTGACCATGAAATGCTCCACCTGGAACATTTTCCGGACATTTTCACTTTCCGTGCGGACTGCCTTCGACCAAAATTAACCTACATGGCGTGTGAACTGCATGAAAAAGGAGTTAATATGGCTACTACATATAGAAACGTTCAACTATTGCCCAACTATACCGACGTACAGTTGGACGTAGTTACTGCTAGAAAATGTTTCAGACCTTGCACATCTAGAATTTTGGGATCAGGGTACTCTTTATTTCTGCTCTTCTGCTTGTCGTACGAAGAAAACACATTCAAACTACAGAAACCCGGACGTACATTAGCCCACAAGTAAGTAATACGATTGAAGAACGCCAAGTTCATTGAAGAATACATTAAATTAGCGGAAAATATAGTTTTAGACTTAAAGTTGTATTTAATTGTAGATTCTGATGGAAAACTTGAAAACATGCACTAGTTCAGATCAGCAGATCTTGATTGACAACATTTGCAAAAGAGAGTGCATACACATAACACAGACACAGCTGTTTTAAAATGGAACCACTACATAACGCAGTTTCATCTATTGCATCTGGCAAACTGACTTGGAGAATACCACAGTCATAACGTTGAATGTCTACAGATCACGTTCATTGTCCAAAGTGAAATAAAAAGTATGTCCACCGTGAAAACCTTCAAGGTCCATCAGAACAGCCTACCATAACATACAAAAATCCTTCACACAACAAAATGTGGACATTCTTGCGTGACGTGCACCAAGTTCACAGCCTTTATGTCGGCGACGGAGAAGAAGACACTGCAGCTTCTTCACACTAATTCCTTCCAAAAACAAGCTTGCATGAACCATGAGTCCATACGGAAGTCAGTATCAGTCACGCCACTTTCTTGACGTTGAAGGTAGACTTGCTGACGAGTTCGAACTTCAGGCGGTGTCCGAGTGCTATGTGGTGAAATTTGGCGAAATCTCTCCAGCCGGCTCCAAAAGCAACGTGGACACTGTTTGCCTTGATGTGCACATTGACATTCACTGTCCAATTTGCTTTTCCTCCGTCGTATCCTAAGAAATTGCATTTGCTGAATTCATGTCCGAAGTCTCGCACAAAGTCCGCGGGGAGGGTCTGCGAATGCATTTCACGGAGTAAGCGCACAACGAACAAAAAATGGAATCTGCAATTTTGGTAACAAGACACAGAAGTGAGTAACAGTGGCGCCGCACCATGAGCTCGAAGCAGGTCTTCATCATGGTCTTCTCGAACGACTTCTCTACCGCCTGAAAACTGCCCCCCGCTTGACTGCCGGAGGTGGTGCCTTTGGATGTTGCCATTTTATTTTTGAATTGTGATTGTGCTTAGCAGCTGAAGGTAACGCGCAGAATGAGCGGAACAGGATGACAAACTTCTAAAATGATGGAAACAGAGAGACTCCACATACAGAAGGTAAGGCGCAGAATGAGCAAAAGAGGATGATGAACTTCTGAAATGACTGGAACAGAGATACTCCACAGGCATAAATCGCAGGGTCATGTGAGGGTGCTAAACTAGCCATGAAAATGGCCATCTGAGTAGAAGAGGGCTCATGATCTGAAATTTCTTGAATGATCTACAATATTTTGCATGATCTTATCGTCATAAATACTTCAGATTCGGCAGTTTTCAGATCTCGACACGATTTGAAGGAGGCACGCAAAACTGAACTTCGCCATTACAGAAGGAAGAAGTGACTGCAAACGAAGAAATCGTATGTAAAAAATCTTTTAGCTCTTAGTAATTCCCACTTACTCTATTACCCAGAACAAAATAGTACTACGTTGTGTCATTGATTTTGTCACCAGTGTGTTCTTCATAAGCACCAATGACAATCACAGTTCATGTATAATGTAGGTCACACAAAAAAATGTCAAACTAATGCTAAGCGTAGGTACTCTTGGTAGTAGCTTGTTTTATTTATCATATTATCATTTTGGCCACTGCAACGTGCACATTCTATTTAATGTATTCAGATTTGTAATGAATACTTATGACAGTAGGAAGAAATTGACTATGTGGAAGGGAATACAAGTTCTCCTTCAATTTCGAACTAATTAAAAATGTTAGGCAACATTTTTGCTCATAATATACACAAGGAATTGTTGTTGGAATCAGGACAAAAGAGTAAGTCTTATGTTATGTAGAAGTGAATATGAAATAGAGTTCATACATCGCTCAAGAGAATCGAATTAACGGATGAATTTATTCCTTACAATTTTTGTGAATGTAGACTTTTCATGAATGACTACGTAGAATTCATTAATTACTGTAGAATTTTGTAGAGCTTTGCTAGAATGATTCTACTTCTTCTTAGAATTGAATGAAGCCCTAGGGACGTAGGATCGCATTTTCATCGAAATCCCTCTACAACTACATTCTGTAGTAGGACTACATAAACAGATTGTAGAAATAGTTGTGGAGTCCAATAAAACTAGAATCTTGTAGGATGCTTATTTCCAAAATTTTAGGAAAAAATGTAAAGTTTGCCAGCATATGCAATGTACGATATGAGCATTCACATGGTCAGAAGTAATGTCCAGTGCCTAATAAAATGGCAGTACTACTCTTAGGAAAGTCAAAAGTGTATGAACAAATGCCAAATACCATAGTGCATTTTGAAATTCATCTTTCACATTAACTCTGTGTATGCTTGAAATTTCAAAATTCTCTTGGAAACGTATAGAAAAAAAAAAAAAAAAAACAGTGAAAAAAAAATCCCTTCTAAATATTGAATATTAAAGAATATGTGCGTTGAAAACATAAAACCCTATGTCTATAGTGGTAACATTCCAATAACAAATATACACCCACCTTCGTTATTTTTAATCTTGGATATTGAATGACATAGAGAATAAGAAAGTTTATTTGTAGTTATAAATTCAAATTCGTGCTTGTGGAATGAAACTCCTCCAAAAAAAAAAATAATAATGCAATTGGAGGAATCAAAGCTTACTATGTACTTCTACTTTCACATAATTAAATTCAAATTTTATTTTTTCCAAATAAATGATTTAATAAGAGTTCCTTGAATTGCTAGGCATCGAAGAAAATTACATGTACACTTGTATACATGAACCTTGTTTGCAAGTTCATATATGAAGAAGTTATGAAAAGTACTGGGAATAGAAGATGCTTATGAAGCTCTTGATGAATACAAATATTAAATAAAGCAATTTTAAATTCCACTAGAAATTTTTGGCCTCCAAGTTCAATAATATGAAAACAACCTTTTGGGACATTAGGGCTTCTCATGAAATTAGAATGCATTTACGAATTCTTATTTGTTCATTAAAAGTTGAAAGGAAAAATAAAATAAAATTTCAGCATAAAAATGTTAGTACAGCATGAATAATTTAGGATTGGGACCCTTACATTTTTATATTTTTATATTTTGCTTTTCAGACATATGGAAAATAAGTACATAATACTTTATTTTCTTAGCAAGGAATTGTTACACATACTGTGCAGTCATGATGACTACAATAATTGAATTCGCAACTAGTACAATTATTATTGTATGAATGTGGACATTATTTTAGCAATGTGGAAATTGAAAGAAACTTTTTAATTGATTCTAAAAATTATATTTGAAATCATCTAGGAAGTACCTCTACTAGAATGTTTTCACGGAAATAGCGAGAGTCATGAAGGAACATGATGTAGTGGCTTATTTGTAGTGCAAGAATATAGTAGAGGGTAACTTTTGTTTAACATTATCTTCATGTAAACTAATTTCTCTAATTTATTCCATTGAATAATTTACGTTTGAATAAACAGTACCCCATATGAATTAGAAGTCACCCATTTCATTGAAAAGGAGAATTTGATTTTCAAATGTAATATTCATGAATACAATTTTTGTACAACATGAATTGAATTGAAGTTGAGTACAATGCATTGATTTGGTAGATTTATTTGATTCATGGATGTGATTCTTAAAAAATATACACATGATAGTTGCAATTGTACAATGCTTGTTTTCTCAAAGTTCCCCACCTAAGATTTAGCAGACTGCATCAATATTGGATTGGATTTTGTACTTCAAAAGTGTTGAATTGAAGTTACATAATTAAATCACATCATTTCAGTGGCTACTTTTTTAAACGTTTTCATAAAAAGAGTGTAATTGTTTGCATATAGTTACTTCATATAAGTGAACCTCCTATTTTTCTATTGGAAATGAGTTTCTAATCTTAGATTAGTAAGTCATAATTCATTCCTGACAATGTTAGTACATACTGAGTTCCTAATGTAAATTTATGAATTTTTTAATGAGAATGATAACCAGAACAAGGAAGACAGTTTTTTTTTAAAAATTGGAACTTCATGTTCCATCTTACTTTAGTTAGTCATACATGCCAAATATGAATAAATAGTGCTAATTACATGAGTAATTACTCATGCATATATCAATTTTTGGAATTAATGTTTTACATGAGCTTTTGTTAATTGAATGATTTCTCATATTTCTTTAATTAAAATAAAAAATGTAAGTTCTTAAAGTATTGAATGAATATATGTAATTTTTGTAATTCACAAAAATGCGAACTACATTTCAAAATAGTCTAGGCTTACCATTTTCAAATTATTTGTTTGAAGGCATTTTCACTTAGTAAAAAGAATATAATCACTGCAGCAATTCGACCTTCATTAAGACTTTTTGATTAGTTTGTGAAGTGCATCTTAATATTCAAAATAATTAAATTATATAAGTTTTGATGGAATTCCTATTTTTGTATCACCGAAGAGAACAAGACATGATGAACAATTAACAAAATTCATTACCCTAGACCTTGAAAATGCAGTTCATTGTTAAGGTATATTGCGTTCATTATAGCAATTTGTAATTTCAAGTAAGAGTTATCATTTGTGTACAAAGTGAATGCAAAAAACAATTGTATAAGACTGATTCCCAAACTTTGAATTGATTGCATACTTTTGAAAGTTTTACATGATTTACCCAAAATCATTAGGAAAGTATACGTTTAAGGGAATGTAAATTAATTTGAATTTTTTACTAGACTTGAACTAGGAAGTGAAATTTAATTCCGAAAACTATTGAAATGGAAAAAAAAAATTCATTGGAAAAACGAAAAAGAGATGCAGTGGTTAATTAAAGAAAATGTCCTTGTATCCGAACAAAGTGGTTTCTGAAGATAGCATTCAAAAATTAATGTAAAGAACATGTACTATAGAAAATGTAGAATTCTCACTATGAGGATTTCATTTTAAAATGGGGTGGGTTTCATACAAAAAATGTATGAAAATAGGAAGTTTCACTTTAGTTAACCCTTGAACGCCTGATGTGCCATTCTGCGCCACTCCAATCACTGTCTACGGTTAGCAGAGGACCGTAAAAGTACTTTTTCCATGCACAAAAGTTATTTTTATGATCTTTCATGCTGAACGTATCCAATTTAGTTATTAGTGAAACCAATGTTTTTTTTTCATGTAGTTAAGAAGTAATTAAAGAAAACGGATGGCAAAATATGCCATTTTATTGTATTCAGCTCTTTGTACTAAATCCGAAATTTCTCCACGAAAATGATGTTTTCTGAGTTTGAGCCCAACTAATGAAATGAAGCACTTGTACTGTAGTTTCTACTCCAATTGGAATTTTGAAAAAATTATTAATATTGAATATTTTATTACAATTTGAAATTAGGATGCATTTGCAATGTCCATTGTGTTCTAACTATAGGAAGACACGGAACTTGAAATTACATCATCATGTTTGTCATTCTAATGTGCACATGTGGTGAAATTTTCAGATTTCTTGAACTAATTTTGTATTTGATGTGATTTTCCCTTTACTTTGTCTTTAGAAATTCTCATAAAAATCAAATTCTCTTAAAAAATTCTAAATTTTTTGTGATGTAGACAAGACATGTAATTTCATCTCTGAAAAATAAATATAAATTTTTCAATACATATATAGGTAAAAAATGACAACAAACTGAGTGATGAGCAAGGTAGCTTGAAATCAGTGGTTACATGCCAAGCATTTAGGGGTTAAAGAGTTGTATCCAAACAAAGTATGTATTCCGTACTCAACAATGTTTACTTTGTTAGGGTTCAGGTTTTCGGTAGCTATTGTTCAAAACCCTCAGAATAGTAGCCACATTTCATGTGGAGAAGAAAAGGGCCTTTATTTTGTAATTTCGAATTTTGGATACTTGTTTCTTTTATGTTCTTTTCTTCACTTCTCTGTATCTTCATGTCCTGATCGTTGCAGGTACTACTGCTGATGCCTTTCTTCTTTTAATTTTTTTCCGTGAAAGCCCGTGCGGTGTCCCCATTGTTTTTCGAATAAACAAAAAGGTAAGCAAGCAGCGCAGTGGAAAAAGACTACTGTAATTAGAAAATAAGGTTGCAAATGAGCGGTTCAGTTTCGTTTCGGAAGATCCGGAGTTTCTACTTTGTGGAATGGAATTTGTCTTCGGACGGGGAGGAACTTCGTTTCCTGCGATCCGATGTTCGTAGACAGCGATTACTACAGCATTGTCACAATGTTTTCCTCAAAGGTCTGTAGATTTGCTTTGTGGTGCGAAAAACTAATTTTACTGAATGCATTTGGGGTTCAGGAAAGTACTGCGTTTACTGAACCCTAAAGTACTGAACTCAGTAACACAGGCGGTTCAGCTTCGCGTGTGTATGGATTGATTGAACTAAGGCTTGTTGTTTAATGTGAGAAAAATGCTTGTCGGTCGAAACACTCTCACAATGAAATGTTCTGATGAAGGCATAGCATAAAGTCCTGCATGATTTTATGCGAGAGGTAGGGCAGAGGTCCGTGGAGATAACAAAACGTATTTTTGCGTGTTAGGACTTCGTTTCTCATGCTGTCCACTTCGAGAAGACTCCAATTATGGACTTCTGCTCTATAATAGGTTTGAGGGTGCAATGTGTGAAATAGTTTCATGTCTCCAGTTGACCTTGAACTTGTAAGTCCTGCGACAAATTCATTCTAGTGCTGTGAATCGACATTAGTTCGTCTTTATTGGAAACATCCTTCTTCGTTTTTTTGAACTTAATTTCTTACTTTCCCTGACGTTGTTGAAATTCTTGGTTTTTTTTTCAGCGGATTCCGTGAACATGTCATCCATGGCTGTCGACAATGACGTTGTGCAAGATAGAACCAGCGTCCTGACGCAAAAAGGAAAAAACATTCTTCAGAAGGCAGAGTTCAGGTCTGTGTCTTTAGTGTTCTTTTAGCATAGCAATCCTATAGTTTTTCCCGATAGATTCGTTTACACGAAATGAATGTGTTCAAGTTTTGTGGGAAACAACTGCAGTGGAAAAAGAGAAGATTTATAGGTGGTTTTCCCCCAGGTCCAATGATTTCTGAGAGGGGTACAAGTTGTATTGTTTTGGACGTTATTCCCAATGTTTGAAGTCGAGAAGTCGGTTTCTAGAAAGCAAAATGGGTGAGCCCGGACGATGACGAGTGCATTATCCAATTCAATTAGCATGTATACTGTTGCGGAAGCAAGGTTGCGAGGAAGTAGTGAACCCGTTGCACATGTTTTTGTTGTCGTCACTCTTTTGAAAATACGGCTTTCTGCAGTACAAAGTTGGTAGTGCCTTTGTAGTGCTCACGCAATTGTTGAAGAATAGGTGAACATCATTACCAGCAGTTGTCACTGCTGTCATATGGCAGGTCGAGTAGTATGTGAGATGCAAAACAAAGGAAATGTTTCATGGGGGGCTCTGTCTGATGAAAGCGTGCGAGACGCGTGGGCCCTGATGGAGGAGTACGCATTGTCTTACTGTGGCGAGAATTGGAAGAACCTCAGGTGAGTTACAATTTTTTGTTTACTTATCAAATTATCCATTGTTATTTGAAGAAATGTGTGCTATGGATGTCTTGTTTCTTCACATGTATTGTATACAATTCATTGAATTTGGGGACACAAAAGTGTGATGTATTATACGCTCTGTGTTTTCATTTTTATAAGTGGGTACACATCTCATTCAGTCGTCAGAAAGAAAATAATACCCGCATGACATACTACATCTGAGAAGTCGTGGTAGTTTAACGTAATGTAGTTCCACGAGTGGTTCGTGGTGACTTTCCCATTTTCGTTCCATACATAGTCGTCTTTGTCTTCGACGCAAACCGAGGCTTCAAGTCATATGAACATTGTACATCTTCCCGAAGGTAAGGTCTTCAGAGACCAATGACGGTGGTAATATCTTTCCATAGTTCATTTACATCACTAGAAGTGACTGTGTTTATATATCACTATGTATGGAGTGCGGTATATGGAAAAGACAAGTAGCATGTAACCCTTGTTTTTCCTGTCTTTTGTACTGAAGTCCCATGTGATGTCAGGTCTCTTATGGAAGAATTCGATGATGTGAAGAAGCTATCGAAATCAGAGAAAGGATGTTTGCTGCTGCAGCTGGTTGAGGTTAGTTGGTATTTTCTATCTCTGGAATGCTTTAAACTAGAAAGCCCAAGAATCATGCATTGCTCCCAGTTTTCAGTTACGAGAGAATGAATGTTGTATTACACTTCCTTCAGTTAATAATGCTTAGAAAACGAATACTATCATGTTTGCGAATATGGCATTTCCTTGCATCCTTGGTCGTTTTTTCATAGCATCTGTTCGTCTTTGTCATTCATAGAGTAGACACGGTCAACAAATGAAGGAAGTAGGGATAACCACAAGTAGTGGCATGTGGTTCTGAATTCCGTACATCTCCTTTCTTTCAGGATGAGGATAATGGACCAGAAGAATTGCAAAGGCACTTACAGAGAATTGTGATTGAGGGTACGACTGTCTTTGAAGATATCCAGGGTAGGCTGAACAGTATGAGGTTGACCTTGGACGACCTAATGAAATCGTCTACGAAATTGCAGAATGATGAACGTAAACGGAAGAGGAAGTACACCAGTGCGTCAGGAGCTGCTAGTAGGTAACTCGTGAATAGGAAATGCTGTTGTTGTTGGCAATGGAAAGTGCTGTATGGCATGAACTATGACCAAAGTGATCCTGAACTTCGTATGTTACATTGAAAAGGATGGTAGGAGCTGCTATATTTGGTGGAAGTGAGGCATTCATTGGAAAGAGAGCTTCAGTATTCGAAGACTGAGTTCCTTCAATGGCTTAATCAACTTTGTCTTAGACCATTGTGCAGACTGGAAATCATAGCAGTCGCTAATGTAAAGATGCTTTGTACGTAATTTTTTTTGAGCTGAAATATAGGTATGATTTGAATGTAAGTCTACAACTTCGATGCAGAACTTAGAATTGCAATGACTTTAGAAACTCTGAACATCTGGATTTTTTAGAAATGTACTGAGTCACTAAAGACTCGCCCAGGTGAATAACACGTGTCACTTGAAGTTGGAGTCAAAATTAAAGTTTTCGTTCTTCAATAGCGTACACGGTGAAGGAAGGAAAAAATTGCGAGACTCAAATCTGAAATGGTACGTATTACCTTTCAGAAGTGAATGAGTTCTTTCTTTGGGCCTACTGTTTGTGGCGTAAGTACATGATCATGTGTAAATTGAATGCGTGTGTCCACTATTCTGTCTCATCGTATTATTCAATCACATGGAGTACTATAGTTGTTAGGAACTAATTTAATTGTTTATATTCTTAGAAATTTTTTTGCATGTCCGACATGCAAGTCTTAGACCAAAGATTTATTTAGGGAGAAGTTGGCCTATACTAGCATATTCAAATTAATTGAACCAATGAAATAGTTATCTCTTAATATAGTTTGTCGGAACAGTAGTTGTCACTTTGTTCACGGTTCATTTCTTAAGTAAACAAACATGTAATGCATGATGTGAACGAAAACAGTGTTGTAGATGTATTTGGACATCGTGAACAAATTGACTATTGTAGGCAGGATGTAAGAAGTCACAATGTAATAGTTGTCAAATCCTACGAGCGACAACCTTGCATTAATGCATCGGAGCGCTGACGGAGGTCCGAAGACGTCGTTGCCTAAGCTGGGCTGATTGACAAACGGATTTCATGTGATTACCTTTTTTGAATTCGGAGATTTCCTTGATCAATGGGATTCCCCTTGATTTCATGAAATGAAGATTAATTTTGGCATTCCTATTATAGTTTTCAAGCTGCAATTGTATATTTCTTTCCTCTATGCATTTAAGAAGGCGTGGCTAGACTAAAAAATAGAGGACTTTGTTTTCGAAAATAGCGAGTTGCACTTCATATGATGTACTGAAGCAGAAAGTGCGGAAACTTTTGCGGCTAGAATTTGGAAGTTGCTATTTCCTTTTATTGCGAAAGCGGCTCTGAGTGTTTGTGGACTTCTGTATCCAGGGGTATTCCGTAGTTTCCTGTCGTGGAAATTCTTGAGTATCAACCTTGTTGGAACACAACACTCCAGAAGTTTGAGATCGATTTGGGCAGGGACGAAAAGTCGAAAACGTAAGAGTGGTACATACTATTGGAGTAATGACATGAACTGGAGGCATATACTTTCCAGAAACCAGCCATGGATGACCACGATGACTCAATCGGTACGGGGGAAGAGGAAATCGTCAAAAGCATTCCATTTTTTCCTGAAGATGTCACTGCGTCGCAAAATCCTACAAGTGCGGAGGTCAGTATAATTTCTGATCACTGGGTCATCATGGCCAGGTCTGTAGCTCACAGTGATGAAGGAAAAATAGAATAATGCTTTTTGGGTAGACATGTGTGTATTGTGCTTCACATTCTTGTCGTGCACGTCTGCTTCAGAACCGGGTACTACTATGACGGACATCTCTGTTTGGACGTGGCATTATTGCATGAGATAACATTTTGGAATATGAATGTGAGCAGCGCTTTGGAAGTCAGTAAGGTGTACGAAAAGGCATTTTCTATGAATTGTACGTGAAAGAGGACTTACAGGACTCATGATTATTCTGTGCAGTACATTTCATATGGGGGCTTCCGTCCATCTCAAATGAATGAAACGCAGGTAATGAACAGAGCTTTCCTTGCAGTGCGTCGTTTGCACCGTTGTTGACACTGCTTATGTTTTTTTGAAACGTCAGTTTGTCTGAAAATGTTTGTGCACAGGAATGTACAGGAGAACCGTATGTGTCGTATACATAGTTCTCTTTATTGAGTAAAATCGTTGAACCATTTATGACGTCATTTACGTTGTACACAGCGTTGCTGTGGATGCCATTGCTTAATTTTTTTCAATTGTGCAACGCGCTGTACCCAGAAAATTGGATCTTTGTGTAGGTAGCAGTCGATGTTATGCTCTTGTAGTGTATTTCAAAGATTGCTTGCTTGCACAGTGAAAATGAAAGCCAGAGTACCATATACGAGTCTATAAGTCGATGGGACAATTTTAATTGAGTTGCCATGCATATGTATTGAACATTCGTTTCCAATGTACGTGGTACTATGTACAATGCACATTTCAGGAAGTAGTATCTTCTTAAACATGCCATTCGGGTTCCACTAACATTAGCGAAGACGGTTATGCTCTTAGTACATATGTACTTGTGATTTCAGCGAACTATGTTAGAGCATAGCGAACAGTGCAATTGGTAAGACAATAGGAGGTATGGTACAATGTCAAGCATAGTCTTTTACATCTTGTTTTTCCATAGCGTGCAGGAGAACACATTCATAGAAAATGTAGTCGAAAATTTAGTTTCTTGATTTGCTAGTGAAGGTGTTGACTTGTACATGTTTCTACTAACGTGCTTCGTAAAATGACTTCGAAACCCTCTATGTGCTTTGGCCATGGATGTAAAATGCTTCAATGTGGTCCATGGCAAGTTGCATACTGTATAAGTAACAGGTTTTCCATTTTTAGTCGACAACCAAAGGAAGGAATTGGGATTGCCAGTCGTATTGACACTTGCATGGAACGTGACTTGCTGTTGTTGTTGTATATTTAATAAGTCATGCTCACAGAAGTGAAAGGTGTCTCCTAATTCGTACTGGAATTGCATTTTCCAGAGATGCAGGGGAGTAGGGGACCTCCTTTTTCACAGTTACCTTGCAATCCACCTTTTGCTTGGCCTAATTACGGAGGAAATATGGACGTAGGAGTGCATCCTATGATGCATATGTTTGGAAATGGTTTGTATCCCCCCTTTCCTACAGGAAGTTATCATAGCATGTCACCAGGGTATGGAAGCTTTCCTCACAATGGTTTGGTAGACAATTATGTCCAAATGCCAATGGGACATGCAGGACGGCCTTAGCAGAATGTGGACTGGCCAAACTCGCAGAATATGAATACTGTGATGTATGGAATGTCACAAAAACCTGTAGTCCCTACAGAGTTTTCCCAAAAACATGACCCGCAGCCAATGTTGGCAAGGCCATGTATTAGCAGTGGAGACCCGTGGATCTGTCCACGAAAGAAAATAAACAACATCGGAATTCCGGAGTGCAGTACTGGAATCAATTTGGAAGTTGGAAGAAGTGAACATGTTCAACCGTGTAAGAACATTAAATTGAAACAAGCAATGGGGTCTTCCATACCATCACAGTTTCGGGAATCACCAATTCCAAGCTTGGCAGAGATAGAGGAAGCACCCCTACCAAGCGATAGCGTGGATGCGGAGCACACGGTTGGGTTAAACAACGAACGTCATTGCGACGACCGTGAAGGCAAGGACCTTTTCCAACCTGTCTATCATCTTCAGGAAGACCTACAAGATTCTAGTAAGTCACCCACTCCTCATTATCTGAAGCAACGAAAAGCTCTTAGAGAAGATGGGAAGTCATATTTGAGAGAGGTGAAATTGGCTGTTTCAGAGGGAAGGGTACCTCAAGTAAGAGTAGTGCAAGATGAGAATGGGAACCTAATTCGTTATAAGTCTCAGTTCTTGAATGCTGTGAAGTTGGCCGCTCTTGCCATTGTCCAAGACGCATATATAAATGTAAAAGACAAGGACACGATGCATGAAATAATGGAGGAAGTTAGGAGGCAATTCATAGTGCCTCAACCATTGCCCTGTGGAATGGTAGAGAGTTTTTTGAAAGCTTACTTCAAGAGATGTAGATTACAATATCACCAGTTCTGGATGAAACATGGAGACAAGAAAATACCAGATGGATGTAAACAAGCAGTATGGTTGGAATTGGTAGAGTACTGGAAGTCAACAAAAGGGGCTAAGGAGTGTCAGCAGAACAAGTTGAATGCATCAACACAGAAGCCTTGTTCGGTAAGTTATTTTTGATGACGGCTAGCGTATTGTACATATATGGTTTTCAGAATGTAAATCATGTAGGACGCTTTTTATGTGATGGCAAATTTGTATTGAATTTCGAAATCTAGATCCATGTTTGAGTAATTCGGAGCAGTGCTTGAGCAAAATATGAAGTACTCTTCTTGCACGTGCTATACAAAAAAGAAGCATGCGTATTCAATGAAGGAAATTGCAAATCCAAATGAAATGGAAGTTGGCAAAGCAAGCCTTCTATGTTGTTGCTTTAATTTATTGATGCCAATACAATTGAAGGGAGATCACATTGTAGCTTGTATTGAATCGTAGCATGTTGTTTCAGCCTGTAGCAGTGGGTATGGAACGGAAAGCGAAGTTGAAGAATAGGAGAACTGAATTGTAGATGCATGTAGCAAATGAAGTTCGGCGGATAGATATGTAACTTTCATGTGCAACATAGTCATGGACGTTGTTGAGGTCATGGAATGTGTAGATCACTGAAGAGGTTGTGTTTTCTGTCAGTAGTACAGAATTACAGCGAAGGTAGTGTTCGAAAGGTCCATGTTAATTGATATATTCTTTTGCATGGCTAAATTGTAGTGAGCAGCGGAAGAAACAAAAGTCCGAAGGCGAATGTGATGTTTCACCTCACAGTCCACACGGTAATGAAGGCACTGGTTACGTGAAACTCTTCAGTGAAATTGGTAAGTGCAAGGTACATTATGAAAATTACAGTGCTCATTGTCTACGAAAAAGGAAAAGGAGGAATGCTATCACTGTTGCCAATAAATGTATTTTAATGTTTCAAAATGTAGTTATGTGTTGAAACCTTGTTGGAAGTACAGTATGTTGGGAACTGTTGCTGTTGATACCAACCGTGTTCCTTCTCGTTTAATAGCGGATTGCAAATTTAATCTAACAAAATGTGAGTGCATGCTAGAAGTGAACATGACACATGGTAAGTATACTGCACCGGAAATGCCGACGGGAATGAATGCATATATGTCGAAGTTGTTCAGTGGTTGTAGTACATGCACGCATTCAAGTTCTAATTAGTCAAGCTTGTTTAATATAAAATTACTCTAAAACTGAATTTAGTAATTGAATGTTGCATGTGTGCCATGGTAGGACTCACTCGGGTTTAGTAGTGATTCATTGCTGAAGAAGCCTAGCAGCGACTTCTCTCCAGTAGCAACCAGACATCCAATGTCCGACATAAGTAACCAGCTACATGAGGCAGTGGACAATATATTGTTGTCTTTTTCTGGAAAGTGCTCTTCTTTGCCGCCATCAAAAGAGAAGTCCATTGACACCATAACGAGGTTCGAAGGCAGCGGCAGCCAAAGTGTGAAGAGCAGTAGGGTTGGCTTCCGAACACCTGTAGAGGTTTTGGAAAGTTTACAGCGACCGAAGGCTACAGAGTATGAAGGAAACATTGGTGTGTCGTAGCCGCCCAATTTTGAGGGTCGACGTCGGTCCATTGAAATCTCAATTGCAGAGGGGAATATGAAGTCGAAGATGAATAGCCGAAGTCAAAAAGAATTCATGGTTGCCAGAAATGAAGTAGTTGAGTTGTCATCTGGATCATCGTCTGATGGTACGAAGATTACGGGGATGAAGGAAGCTGAGGAACGCAGATCCAAGAACATAGTGAAAAACTTAAGTTGAGTGTACACTAAAGAGATAGAACCAATGCCGCGACTTCCAGCCGACAGCGCTAGCGCAGACAACCTGAAGGGAAAGAAACCTTTGCGTGGAGTTGGAATCATCATGCAAGGAACCCCAAAAAGAGTAGAGTACATGGCGCCATTGAAACACAATTTCATTATTGAAAATAAGTCGTCAGTTGATCGTGGCCAAGGAAGACATGTTGAAAAAGTTATGTCATCCACGAGGACGCAGAAGCTGTCGAAGAAGGTTGCGGTTGAGGAAAACAGCGACAATGACGAGAGATCTGACAAAGAAAGATCAGAAGATCGCGATCCCAATTTACACTTTGACTGTGAAAGTGAAGAGGAGGAGCCACCAGTTCTACCAAGGGAGATAGTCAAACGGAAACTAGACGTTGAAAATAACGGCATTGCTTGGAAAAAAGAGGTGATAGGCAGAGCAACGACACGCAGCAATAAAACGCCATTGAAGAAATACAAAGGCACGGAAATAGATGCCTCAGTGCTAAGGAAGCTTGAGTTCTACAAGAGGCCGAAGAACTCGGTAAGTTCCTAATTCTTATGGTTTGAAGGAATCCTTTTTATTCAATTGATTACATCAAGGAGGCAAGACAATTAGTGTGCTACCCTTTGAAGGTCATATAGAAGAGGAATGGAACATAGAATTGTATAGGAAGAATGGAACTCTGTGGAGAGCACAGTACGTCTATAATTTTTGGAATGAATGTTTTCATTTGCAGCACCCAATAAAGACTAGAACGCGGGTGTGGGTTCTGCATCCAAATTACGTTGGCAAAGTAATGGCGGAGGCAACAGTTGGCACTACAAGAAAAGCAGTCCAAAATGACAAAAATCAGCTAGTCCTAATCTACAGAGAATTGACAGTTTTTTGTCAATTTAGGCAATTTTCTGTAGATTCGGACAGTTTTTGTCATTTCGGACTGAAATTCGTCAAATTTCTGTAGATTAGGACTAGCTGATTTCTGTCATTTCGGACGTGTTTCTCTTGTAGTGTGGTGTGAACCGGAAGTCCAGATGCGTGGTCTCAGCAAATGAAATATGCAAGGAAGGTCAGCAAATGATCTCCGTATTACGAGTGCTGTATAAGAATATGCCTGTCATGTTTGATAAGGACTCTCGTTTTCCAAAGCAAATCAGCTACTTGGATCAAGCGGAAGGTCTAGCGAATACGCCTATCTTGTGGTGCATTAGTCATCTCATTGAGATTCCTCCCGTTCACCAAATAACGAAGTTGATTGGAGAAATACTGCAGCCCTTGTCACAAGAGAAGACATAGAGTGATTCTGATTTTGAAGACAGAGGACTGAAACGAAATTCGAAATGCAGTACAATCAGCTTGAAAGATAGTAAGAGAAGACACCTTCCTAACGCATCGACGGCTTTGTCGCAGGGTTTGAGGGGTTCTAAAGGGTCGAAGAACATGCTGAGGTCCTCTGATCCATGACACTTCTGTTTGGTCAGTGAAAGCAGTTTGTATAAGTGAAGTTGTAGTACTACGTGTTGGATGTGTGACTTGCATCGCCGAAATGTACGACTGTGTCAATGCTTGTTAGACATGTAATGAATTCAAAATCAATAGTCGTGCAAATGAAGAAGGTGTGATCTAGAGTGCTACTGCTGTGACTACCAGTTATTCCAATCACAGGAGGAGCATTTTCTAGTGGGCTTACAAGAAGCAGTTATTATTGTAGTGTGGTAGGTTAACTCAGGGTTGTGGCAAGTGTATGCTTTTGCCATATAGTAATGGGAGGGCGAATTCAGTCAGTGGAAGCATCGTATTCATCGATGTTTGCTTGCTGAACGTGTACACATGTGTATTGCTGATTAGGAAATTAATGCATTGTATAAGCCTTAATCCATTGCTGAAAACCAGTTGACTGAATGTACACAGGATCGTGGCCAGTTATCCACATGAAAGTGCTAGTGCATATGCATTTGGAAAGGACCATACATTGGAAGTGGGGTGGTGTTCGTTTGGTTACTAATGTTGAGCAGATGCGATGGCGAAGTGAGCAGGAGGTATACACCCTACTTGGAATGAGTAGTGCAAAAGGATGAATGTCTCCTTGCACTGCGTGTTTTGTTGTTGACGTGGTCATCGCTAACATTGTTTGATTACCGCTTAAATAAGTAAAGTTGGTGATTGACAATCATGGGGGTCATGTTCTTAAACCTTCCGTAGACTACGTGAAAGTACTTTGCGGACAGGAACGTGTGGATTAATGTGCAAATTAAGAATTGGGAAAGCAATGGGTTTGATACACATAATGACACAAGCAATGCGGAAAATCTTTTTAGCAGGACAAAGGAACTGAGGAAGCCGGTGAAAGGTGCGTTGCAAGAGTCGTGCAGGTATGACAAGTTTTTCTAGCCTCAGAAGCCTGAGGCATTTTGTGTAGGACTAATCACTTGAGATATGCAGCTGTGATTTCATGTGAGTGCACGTAGGGATACAACTCTGCAAAGACCATCAGTTCTGCATTCCAACATTGTCGTCTGCAATACCTATGGGAAGTGTAAGTAGTTTTGCGAAGTGTAGGCACGGCTGTTTTGTATACAGAAGCATAAATATTGAGCCATGTACTAGTGCATACAAAGATAGGCAAGGTTTTCCATTAGGGCACTTAGCAATTTATGGAATTTTTCTTCATACAAAATGTGTATTATGTGTTTGGCTTCCTACATTACTAATTTGCTAGAAGAGAATTACGTATGTCAGAAGCGACAAGAAAGAAGGCAAGCATTGAAAGTTCTGTAATGTGTGTATTTTGTTTTGTTTTGTAATTCACAGAACAGTAGCTGAAAGTATGGATGTCTAACGACGGTGGAAGGCGTGCATTCATCGATCCGAAGAAAATGACTTCGGATTTTGTAAAGCGGGTCGCCAAAACGAAACTTTTCGGTTACTGCTGAGGCAGCAATGCAATGAATGTATTGTTTCAAATTTTATGTTATTTTCAGTTTTGACATTAGAGTGGTATGTTGTTCCAAATAACACATGGTTTTCCATATTGCAATGTATACGCAGATGCCCACTTCAGTTGAATGTGAAAGCGAAGACATGATGGGTGTGCTCTTCTGTACTGAAATCCAATGTCGAATTATGATTTCAAAAGTTTGGCTTGAATTGCTTGAAGCAAATGTTAGGTCAGTGTGTGCAGTAGGACAAGTGTGGAAGACGTTACTGCAGTATGCATATAATTTCATGCACAAGTTACGTGGAACTAAAGTTCCAATTGTTGGGTTGGAAGAACTAGGTGGGTGTGGATGTGATGAAGTCTTTGTAGCGGAAGATGGGATGGAAGCCTGAAGCTTATTGCAGTCACGTTTTTGAAGTTGTAAGGAGTTTGGAGATCACAGTGAGTTATATTGGTAGAAGACAAGAAAGTTCTGTAATGTTCCTGACGCTCAGTACATTGCAGGACGTTAATTATGTGGGAAAAGCACATTTCCGCAATACTAGAAGTGGAAGTAAGTTTTCAACGAGTTTTGTTTTTTGTCGAAATGTAGGCAATAGTGAAGGGCAAAGGAGTGTGAAAATTTGAGGTAATTCTACATACGAATGACCCAGAATGTTGAGGCAGTATCAATAATTGGAAGTTTTGCTTTCAGCAGTTTTCAAGTTCTGTTTAGAACTTCGTGTGTGGGAGGTCATGCTACATGTGTTGTGCCTCTTTTTCTGTGTTTGTCATAGGTGGAAGAGTAGGAGAGCGACTGCATGTTTTGAATTTCTTGATGACTTCAGTAAGTGAGATGGTTTTGATAGTGGGAGGCTTGGCCATGTAGAATTGAATATGTGAATTCTGAGGTGGTTGATTTTGAAAATCGAGGAATTCAGGTTCCAGTTGGTTGTTTACGTAGTATAGTGTTGTCTCCTTTTATTTTCGGTTTTGACGGAGTTCCAATAAGACATGCAATTGAATTACGTGGGGGTGTAGGGAGGTTTTAATACCAAGGTAGGATTTTTGTACGTATGTAGTAGTAGCATATGAGGATGAAATACGTGTTAGGAAAGAGTACCATAATGAACTGTAGTTGTTGTTTTATCTGACTCGTCTGCATGCAGTGCACGGACAGGAGCTCCGTTTGCATAGATAGAAGTATTCAGTAATTAAGTTTCTGATGTGCACAAGCTCAATCACCGTGCAGTGTGGGATACATCATTTTGCTCGTCTGCTGGATATTCCGAAGGCCCACATGTATCTCATTTAATGAAGGTTTAAATCGTCACCTACGCTTTTGTGCATGACATGGGAGCTAAGTATATTTTGGAGTATGTGACAGTGGCAGTTGCTGTAATCAAAAAAAAAATTCTATAAAAAAACGGACAGGAAGTAGTGCTTTTCCTCTACACACAGGGAGATAGGAAACATATTTTGCGCGTGCACAGAATATTGTTGTTCATGCATGTGCCGCGAGATGTGCATTGCGTTACATGAATCATGAAACTAACACAGCAAAGCAAAAGCCATGCGTTCATAATTACTTATAAGAGCATAATGTTAATTAATTAAGAGTAGGCGCAAATGCAGCAGAAGAAAATAAAAAGTAAGCGCAATTAGCTAGGCACGTAGTTGGCATGGCCAGAAGTCAATGCGGGAAACGAAAACAGTAAATGCATAACAATATATATATATATATATATATATATATATATATATATATATGTACGGAAGCGAACAATTTTGTAGGAAATTGCATGTGATCAGCTGATGATGAAGGTGTTTGCTGAAACAGTCAAAGTACAATTAATTAAATTAATGAATGATTGATGAAGATCTAAATATGTGCTTGCATGCATCAGCAATAATATATATGGAATTCATTCACATATAATCATATATATGTACGTGAAATTACAGAAATATATGTATGTAGAGTTGTGCGAAGGCAACGCAATTAAAAGTATGCATGCATTTTAGTTTTTAAGTAATAAACCAAAAAAGCACGCAGGAAGTTGTGCGTGGTTTTTTTGAACACCTGTAGTCATGTAAGTACGTGCGCGGTTTTTTTGAACACGCGCTGTCATGTATATACGTGTGCGGTTTTTTTGAACACGCGCAGTTATGTATGTACGTGCGCGCACGTAGCGGGATCAATGAGCTTCTTGCATTGATGCATGTATTGAATTCATTTTGCCACTACAATTTCTGAAATTATGTACAAGGAAGTGTAATTAATATTGAAATTGCAATCCATGTGCAAAAATGTTCGCAATGTTATTTTGCAATCTTGCAGAGACATTAATTCAAAAAATTCCATATAAGAGAGATCACAGAAACTTAATTAATTAAAGAAATATATGTATCCCAAAACCAAGATAGGTAGCCAGCATGTGCGTACGCACATGCAATAAAATACTTAGCTAGCTGCATGTGTTCCAATTTCAAAAATTTGCGGACAACATTTCAATTCACGTACACATTACTTTTTAATTAATTACCAAGTGCTAGCTATTGTACGTATATATATATAGAGAGAGAGAGCATTAATTTATTCACCATGTTTTGTTATGAGTGCACGCGCGCATGCGCACACATGTATGCACATTAATTTGGATTAGTTAGCTGGTTTACATATATATACATATATATGGTTGCGATTGTAAACCAACAAAACAAGCTACTACCAATGATTTCAAATTTTTTGTTCAGAAGATTTCGTTGTCAGAAACAGGTGTTCAAAAAACCCGTAGTGAACAATTCCCTACGGGTTTTTTTCACCATGTTTTGTTATAGTGTCAATTCTTCCATTGAAACTCTCAAACCCTTCGTCCGCATTTTGATAAAATTTAATTGAACATAATAATCAATTCAGTACCTTTCACCATGCCCAGTGGTCAACATTCTGAGGAAGTAAGAAGGAAAAATCTCAGGATATGAATTGGAAAGATTGAGGAAACCCATTTTGTGTAGTAGAACCTGGATTGGAAGATGAACCCGCCAATGTTTGGGATTGCACAATGTGCAAAAAGTATGTGAAAATGACGCATATTTCCAAACTTTGGGACCACGATTGCGTGGAGTTGTAGTGTCACCGCTGGAAAGGACAAATGACTTCATGCAAGAACAAACACTTCAAGAGACAGTATGAGGAAATTAGAAGGGCGGTAAATTTACCAAACTCCAAACCAAATGTCATATTGTATTCCACCATGGCGATGATTTAGATAGAGATTATACTCCACAAAGATGTAGATTGGCGCATGGTTACAGGGCGCAATGTAGGGAATTTGACTCATGAGCAAGCAATGGTTGCTACAACTTGGGTCGGGCCAAGCGATTGCATGCCAAAGTGGTCGAATTGAAGCTATGGTGGTCTTCCTTTGGTGCCTAAGCTTGATGCAGAGGTGATTTGTCGGATGATGATGATGCAGATGATGCTCGTGCACTTGTGACATTGGGAGAAAGGCATGAGCGCCGAGAAGCTCGTGAAGATAATGAGTATGAGCAACAAATGCGAGAGGCAATGCACAAAAGCTTAGAGGATTGTGTGGGAATCCGGAATCGTAGGACTATTGTGGTGGAAAGAAAAATAGGTGGAAAGAATTAGAAAATTTGAAAAAAAAATCTAGTTAGAACTTGAATTAGTTCAATAAAATCCAAATTAGAAAATAGACGTTCCGGCAAAATTCGTAACCGGAACTTATCTGGATTCGGAATCCGGAAATACTCAGAACTCAGGAACTTACAGTATAGACCATCAAGGCTACAAGTATAGGATACCGTTTGTAAAATGGCCCTGTAGCCGTTATCTTGATGACCATAGGGAGACGATCCAGTATTTAAGTTATCTACTCAAGGTTTCCATCTTCACTTTCCAATTTATTCGCTAGTCTTCCGTGTGGATAGTTGAGAGAAAGAGTGGTGAGATAGCGACCGCCTTAGGCTTTTCTTTTCTCCCCTCATTTCTACTTAGCTTTATAGCGACGGGGCCTATCTGGAAGTTAGTTGTGCCTGTCTGGATCATTTCTCTGGCCATCCCAGACAACACGGAACAATACAAGCAATTAGAAGAGGATTTGATTAGTCTAGGGTGTATCGGGATGTTACACCGACCATGGAATTTAAAGAGTGAAGGTATAATTTAGGAATTGGTCCACGGGGGTCCAAATCAATACGAGCACACTCTGAGAGGACGGCCAGTCACATGGACGGAGGATATCTGGGCAGATGTGTACCAATTCCAGAAAAGCGGAGTCGAATTAGCATCAAGGACGAATTGTTTTGTAGCCAGAAAGTTCACGGGGTCTGCAAACTCTAAGGACGGGTTCGCTATTAGCGATTGCAAGGATGAGAGACATAGGAGAGTCCTAAAATTTCTCATCCCGATCTTGTATCCAGAAAAATCTACGCGGGTCACCGTTACGGTAGCTAACACGATTTTTGAGGCTATGGAGAATAGGGTTGTCCACTGGGGTAGGGTCATAGTAGAAATAGTCTCCAAACTAGCAGAGCATGTGATCTACACGAAGGCAAGTCCAGTTAGCACTTACTTGTTTTACTTGTACCACCAGCAAGAACTCTTGAGTGCTGCGGAGATGGTCCAATACGATATCGGAAAGGCTATTTTGACATACAGGCTCTCTAGAGAAGAGCCAGAAGATCCGGTCAAGTTGGAACCGGAAGAACAATCCAAAGAACCTCTAAATGATCCAAGAAAAAGGAGAAGTCGACGGATTTGGAGTCACGGATCAAACCCCTAGTGATGGAGAGAGGTGAGTCAAGCAAGGATCTGGGAGAGGAACATGGATCGGCGTTTTTTAATGCCGGATTCGAATGGATACGAGAAGCCAAGGTGCTCCACGACAACTTGGCAGATCTGGTGATAGAGATGGTGAAAGTCCTGAAGGTGGAACCGGACCAGATTGTAGAAGCAGTCAAGCGACTACCCAAACCAGAAGACTTAAAGGGCAAGGAGGACCGGATTCAGGAGTTGAAGACGGAACGGGATCAAATCCAGTCTCAACTAAATTAGGCAGAAGGTGAGATGGCGGCCTTGAAGTAGAGAGAGAAGGAGGCCCTCGCCCTTGTCAAAAACCTATCCGGAGCAGTCAACGTTACAGCAGACGTTGTCACAAAAGCAGCTCTATTTGATGCTAGGTTGATACAAGAGGATCACATAACCGGAATTAAGGTGGTGACAATCTTGGTAGACTTCACCGCACGGGTAGAACAAGTCCTAGGGGAAATGCGGCATTTGTTGAGTAGCGTAGATCCAAATCAGTTAATGGATTTCTCGAACTTTCCGGAACTCCCTTTTTTCACAAGTACTCTGGGACGGTCGTTAGCACATCGTGCAACTAGGACGGAAGGTCTGAAAGAGATACTCATGCCGACCGAACCCACTTCTAGCAAGATACAAATGACGGAGTTGAACTTGCGGCTAGCTTTAGATCCAAAACACGAATCCAGTGCGAAGTCAATTCCGGTGCCGCCTAAGGTTTCAACTCCAAAACCTCCTAAAGCCCAGACGGCACCCAACTTCTTAAGGGGAACCTTCAAAGTTCCAGGGCAAGAAGTTAGGGGTGATCTCATTGAGCGGATTGGGGGAATGACCAATCTGGCTCAGACGAATCTGGAGAGTTTCACGTACATGCACAAGGCTACACTGAAGAAGGGGAGCAAACCAATGACACTGGAGAAGATGCTGCCAAAGAAGGGAGCGGAAGTCCAAGTCATTGAAGACTTCGAAGAAGAACGTGCCCATTCCACGTCTGGAACCGAGGGGGATAGCGATCCGTCTCCAAGAAGGCGCCACATTTAGACCCGGGCAGCAACAAAGACGACTCCAAGGAGGAGTGTTAAGGGAAAGCGACCAGTCAGACAGACAACCGCTCAAAGAAGACTCGGAAGCTGAGGCATTAGAGTTTTTAGGGCAGATAGTTTTTCTGATTCGGAACGGGTTTCTAAACGTGGGCCCGGGTTCCGGAATTTTAGGCAAGTAGCTTAGGAATCTTCGTTTTTCTCGGAACAACTGGCGTTGATCTTTTCGGATATCTCGAAGGTGTTTAGTGATTGGTTGCTTGGATTTCCGGGTTTCTTTTCAGGCTTTTAGGTGTTGACTTTGGATTTTTCAGTTAGTATTTAATGGCAGGCAAATTAGTTGTCCTGCATTCCATCCTAGTGCTTTCATGTATGTCATTTCACTTCCCTTCTTAATCTAAGTAAGTTGGGGTACTACTAGCTTTGCTTTATTTACAAAGTTTTAGCTGGTATGTGTGTATGTTTGTGTGTCTACCTGAGTATTGGAGTGAGAGAGGGACGAGTGAGGAGGAATTCGGGTCTTGAATGACAGGTCTCTTGGATGTTGGGATAGCCGTGAGGAGATGCAATCTAGGTGAAGGAGTGTGAGCGTTATATGCCTTTAAATCACTGGAACAGCAATCCGGGTAGAGAAGTAGAGGTCTATGCGAGTCCGGAACCAGGGAGGTTTCGTGCGGAGATAAGCAATCGCCAGAGGAAAGATCTCCTGCTATTCTAGAAGGTCTACCAATATCCGCATCAGTATGTTAACCTTCCCTTGACATTCTACCCCCTTGAATCTGGAAGTTCGGATTTGTCGTTGTAGTAAAGGAGTGTGAGAGTTCCTTTGTGTGACCTGTCTCCGGATCGGCCAATCCGGAAACTGTGAAAGAATATTCCTCCTTCCTCGTAATACAACTTTGTCGTCTGTATGTGTTGATTAATTAGGTTCAGAGTGTAGAGAGTTTAGATAAACGAGTGGTGAGTCCCCACCCCTTTTCAGATCAAGGGCGGACCCTTTGAGGGTAAAACAGAGGTGACAAAAACCATTAACGGAAGGAGACAGAATGAGGTTTTGTGTGGTGACAAAAACCATTAACGGAAGGAGACAGAATGAGGTTTTGTGTGGGTTTCGGATCGGAATCGGAATCCGGAAAGTATTAAGTTTCCGGAACGTAAGGAGGAAGTGATGAGAAGAATGAATGATTTGAGGGTTTAAGCGAGAAGTAGTAACGATCCGTAAATCTCTAAATCAAACGATACCATACTAGAGTTCCCTGGAACGATAATTTGTGTCATCTTGCAATAATTTGTTGTTGTGAAGATACTTACGGCTAATTGCACGTATGACAGATCGTGGTCAACAAGACAGGCATTATGGGCCAAAGTCAGCATGGTGTACATGGCTCACAAGGTGAAGGAAGTGGTTCCTATTATGGAGGTTCTAGTGAAGGACGATTGGATCAGAATGCTCTTGTTCCTCCTTCAACATTTGGAGGTCCTTATCAGGGGAACTATGGACAAAGAGGTGCGCCTAGCGGATATGGATACAGCTACGATGGAGGACCATATATTGGGACACATTCAATGCATTCAAGTAACAAAAATGATAGTAATCTAGATTCAAAATGAACGGAGGTGTGTCATTGTAGTGATTGTGGACTATGAGGCCATTATTTATAGTCCATGGATTTTACTCTACATGGAATGTAGAGTATAGCATGAATTGTAGAATGATATCAATGACCTACTGTCATGTATTTTCAAATTTTGAGAAATATGTGTTCTCCAAAAATAGGCAAGCACATTAGACATGAGTATCGAGTAGACATGTCAATTTATTATTTTTAATTTATTTAATAACAATAGTATTTATAGTCTAATGATTGTTTTTTAATGATGTATATTGTATAATTACCGGTGTGTGTTAACCTCTAGGGGACCAAAGTGCTTTTTTTGGCAACATAGCAATTTTGGGCAACTCACTATGAATGGAGTTTTTATTTTTTACTTTGAAATTTTGACATCACAAGTGCCTAAGGATGCGTTGTGAGGCCCAACAATTTTCATAACGTTTGACTATACAGTTAAGAAGTTATTATTTGATATGTACTTTTTATTGTTTAGAGGGCAACTTTGGTAGGAAAAATTAATTCTCTAAAAATCATTTTTCTTTTGAATTAAAATATGAGTTGATTCTTTGGATTTATGTCTTAGTGGAAAGCTTTGAATGGTTCCATTTGGATAAATGAATCTGAAGATTGAGGAGTTATAGATTGTAGTAGATTGTGGATAGTTATGGAAATTCTACTCTAAAATAACCCCCTTCTTTTTGGATAACACATGGAAACCATTATATAAATAATAAACTTGGAATTCCTTTCTGTAACTCCATTTTTAATATTTGTGGTTACCACTATTTCAAACATTTTGTCAATATCATATGACCTTCTAAAGCCTAGTTGATTGGATTTTTGTAGGGAGCAGAAATGGATTTTTGTCACTTCAAACGTTAATATCTTGCAATGTACACGATGGGAACTATTGAAATTTTTTTCCACATCTTTCCAAACCAGCGTACTAGAAGCTCCTATGGTTACATGTGTTTAAACATACCTTTTTTCCAAATTTTGATGCTTCTATTGGGAATGACAATTTTGGAGTGTATTTCATGAAAACTTAATCAAAAACCTTTAGGGGGCAATAGAAATATTGTATAGAATAATTCTCTACAAATTTGTTGTTTGAATACACAAGGTAAGTTGCGAATGAAAATTGTGCCTTTATAAAACGAATTTGAAATGGATGGTAGTATGACTTTCCATTTTTTTTGACTCTGAGTTTGGGTCTTTGTACAACTCTTGAATTTATTGTGTCCAATTGAAGTCCTCTTTGTGTGACCACCACTACTGAATTAGTCACTGATAAATAGAAAGTGAAAAGAGTGTTAACATGAGTCACCATATTTTTGTTACTCTTAGTATGGGTCGTGAGTATGCATTCCTTGACCAAGGAGGATTACCCCCCCTATTGCCACAATTAAGGATAAATGTAATAATTGTCCCCTATTTTGTGCCTCCGAATTTTAAAAATTGATCATAGGTAACAAATTAAAAATTTTAATGTTTTGTGGGTGGGGTGGGTGGGTAAAATTTAAGGCAATAATTGAGGGGGGAATCCTCTTTGGTCGCGAGTATCCATTCTTTTGTAGAAATTTGGGAAACCTTATCCGTCATCCGATTGGGCGCATGCGGGCGTTTGCCTAGCGGATGGCCATCCGCCTAGTGGACAGCTGCCCGCTTGCCCGCCCGTCCGCCGCACTACAAGTGTTTTCTTGGTAGACGGTCGCCCGTCCGTTTCATCAAGGCCGTCCGTTGGGGCGGACGGTTGACTATTCGCTTCATTTGGGCTATCTACCGAGGCAGACCATTGATTGTCTGCATTATTGTGGCCGTTGGATTGGGTGGACTACCAATCGTCCATGTCATCAGGTAGACGGCCAGTTATCTGCCTCGTCGGGCCCATCCAATCGGGTGGGCGCGGAGAGGCCGTCCGCCAGGGCTAGAAGGGGCAATCAGCCTGACTGCAAATCACTTTTGCCTTGCCCCTTGCTTTGTGTGAGCGTGGAGTAGAGAGCTTGGTGGTTTGACCTCCATTGGCTCCTTTCCTTGGTGAGATGAAATTGAATGATTAGAACCCCTTTATTGCTGTTTTTTTATATTGTTGTAACTCACGAGAGTGGTGTAAATATTTAAAATTTATGAGTTTGTAAATAAAATTTTAAGTATTGACAAACAATAATTATTTATCACGATGCCGAGATTGAAGAAAGCTGCGAGGGAGAAGCAAGTGTTTCAATGGATGCAAGAGCCTAAGGAAATCGCCTCCGATGCATGCAAAAAATTCCTGATTGAGTTCTCCGTGCAATTTTATGAGTGTGAGACCACTGTGTCTTTGGACAGCAAGTACACTAGGTACCAAGAGGAGTGTCTGTAGAAATTTAAGACAGAGATGATGCAAAAGATGTTGGATGCTTTGAATGTTCCGAAATGGAGGGACGAGATGGACAAAAGGGGCTTTATAAAATTCATGGAGAATAGGGTCCATGATGCATTATGAAATACCAAGGTCATTTTGCAGAAATATGGGAAGGAGCACCACAAAAATGACGAAGTCTTTTGGGAAGTCATTTTGCAAGCTGATTTATTTACTCGCCGGTGTGCTCCGTTTGCATCACATCGGAATAGGCGAGGGTCATGGGATTGGTGGAAAAGTGCTAAGGGAATTGTTGAATCAAGCATGAGTAGACAACATTTCATAGCACTTCCAAACACAGCATGAGTGATAGCTGTAGATGACAAAATCATGAGGGGCGGGTATGCAACAATTCGGAAGATTCAAATTGAAGGATGTTTTGGAATACCCTCTGTTGCAACCTAAATTTTTGATTTTTTCTCTCTATCGTGTTTTAAAACATGGAATCCAGAAACAGTAAGCCCAGATTAGTACAAGAAGAAGAGAAAAATTAAAAGTTAGAATGATTAGGGAGACAGGCAGTCACCAACTGGAATAAAGATGGAGCGGATATTGAAAACAAATCCGGTCCAAATCCAAAGCCAGAGGAACGGACCCGGGATCTGTGCCCAAAAAAGTGGAAAAAAGTAATGATTAGGTTTCCAGAGTACAAGAAGCTTCCTTTAGGGTTTTGATCTTCCATTTGCATGTGAGAGCTCTAGCATTCCTTCACATTCTTAGCTATTATAGCATTCTTGTGTGTGCGTACTTCCATTGTGCTCAGACGCTAGGTAGGGATTAGATTAAGGTACAAGTGTTAGTTGTGTGTGGCTGATTGAGATCAGGCGAGCGTCGCGAGAGTTTGTGTGAAATTTGGTGCAGGTGTTAACTCGGTTGAGACCAAAGAGAGATTGTGAGGAACGGGACGTGCAGCTAGAAGGGAAGTAAGGTAGTGAATTGGTGAGGAGCCGGATGCCGCAGCTAAAGCGCCCAAGACCTCTAGGACAAGCGAGCGCACCTAAGACAGAGATCAAAGTCAAAAAGGTGGCGCCGGTAGAGCCTAGTGGGGACTGTGAGAGATCCGAGTTGATGGAGGATCTCTCCGTCATGGGATGCACGGGTTTCTACGAAAAACCGTGGGGCTTTAGAAATGAGGCCATAGTTAGGGAGCTCATAGAGGGAGCTCCTAACTAGTTTGACAACACCATGTGTCTAGTTCCTCCCATGTGGACAAAGGAGATTTGGAGAAGGGTGTATGATTTCGAACAAGGAGGCGTGACGCAGACCAGCCGGAAGGGGGACTTCGTAAAGGGGAAGTTCAAGGACGTGGTCAATCCAAAGGATGGATACACAATAGAAGATTGCGTCGACGGACAACACTGCAGACTTCTGGAATTTCTGGTGCCAATCCTGCATCCAGAAAAACCACACGGGTTACTTCCACAATTGAAAACACCATTTTCGGAGCCTTGAGTGGGGAGAAGAAAATGGATTGGACAAACTTCATCTACGGGATGGTCAACGTGTTGGTGGCCAATGTGGGAAAGAGTAGGGTTACTCTGGTATGCCCGTACCTTTTCCACTTATACAAGAATCAGGGGCTCTTGATCCCTGAGGAGAATAAGGAGTGGAGAGCCCAAATAGCTCTCCAAAAGTTCGGAGGATTGAATGAAGAGGGATCCAAGATCGAACCAGATAACCTAGTGCCGGAAGACAAGGATGAGAATCTGAGGAAGAAGGCCTGGGAAGATGAGGAGAAGGAAGAGGAGGCTCCCTTCAACCGAAGGAGGAACAAACGGATGCCCAACCTGAGAAGATCCCCTTCCGGACCTAGCAAAGACAAGGAACCGTAATCGGTGGTCAGAATGGAACCAACTGTCCTAAGAAGGTGGAGCCAAGGGAAGAGGCCAAACCGAAGGCGGCTCCACTGACCCAATTGACGAACCTTACGGATCCTTTCAATTACCTAATCCGGATTCTCAGTACAGTGAGAGTGGATTGGGAGGTCAAGAACACCACACTCCGTGAAGTGGCGGACTTGGTGGATGGAAAGGTGGGCAGCGCGTTACCGAAAGCGGTGGCAAACTACATCAGCAATCTGGACGTGATTCGGAAGTTGGAGGACCGGGTACTTAAACAAAACATCAATCTTCGTGAGATGGATGAGTTGGTGCTTTAGTTGTGAGGAGAGATCCAAGGCTTATAGAAGGATCTAGAGACGAGCCGGGAGTAGGTGAGAGCTGCAAGGTCGCTACAAGATGAGACTAAGGCAGCAATCGAATGGATGACACTAGTAGTGGGAGCATCCGGAGACGTGATGGCAAAGGCCAAGTTATTCAATGAGGAAGTGCATAGAGACTAGAAGCTTTCCGAAATTCGGATTGCTCGCATCTTTGCTGACTTCGCCGGGGAGATGGAAGACACCATGAAGGAGTTCAGGAAGGATGCCAAGGAGATTGAGGAAAGCAGCTAGAAGATCCAGAGTGATCTGATCTCTTTATCCGAAATTCCGGATGAATTCGATGACATTGAGATCCTAGAGGGGAAGTTTGAGACTCTGGTCTCAAAAGAAAAAAAAGGGAAAACCCTCCCCGTGGAATTGGAACGCATTTCGGAAAGGGGAGAAAAGAAAAAGAACCTTAGTGAAGTATCAACACATGATACTTCAAATAGTGGTGGACCCCTATAAATTGAGTAGGTAATTAGGAATTTAGAAATAGGAAATTTTGTTAGACCGGACATTATTCCGGAAAATTAGGAAGAGATCAGATCCGAAAATCTTGGCCAAATCAGTGACGGATTTTCTGGATCGTTTTTTTTAAAAACTTTGCATATAATTCAAGTCTCAAGACTAAGACTAGGAGTCTTTCCCTTGCATATTCTGTGTATCTTTGTATTTTCTATTGTTTTCTTGCCTTCCCAAAGTGTGGCCTGGTGAGTGAATGAGAGATTAAGTACTGATGAGTAGAGTGTGAGAGGAATTTTTCCCCTTGGTTCTTTCCTTTGATTGTATGTGCATTTGAATAGGTTGTAAGCGTTGGGAGTGAGTCATTGCACCTTAGTAGATTTAGAGTTCATTATTCCGGGTGAGATAGCCAGTGTTAGGCTAGGCAATTAGGGAAGGGATTTTTAACTGTACTAGAGCTATCAGATTGGATATTTGGTTTAGCATTCGATCACTTGAGAGATTTTGCCATCTGAAACAGTAAACGGAAAAACTCTAAACTATGCTGGTACGGACGGATGCACTTGTAGCCATTTTAGTTTTGCACGGATTAGAGGAAGTACTGAGGTCGTTGTAGTTGGAGAGGATTGTATAGGGGGGTTTTTGTGACCTGCAGGCCAGATTCATTTCTGGTCTGTTGTAAAAGATCAAACCTGGTCCTATTAGAATAGGAGATTAGATTAGTTGAGTGAACCTTCCATCACTATAAGTTTCGGAAGGAGTGGTGGGCCTACCTCTCTAAAAAGCAAGTGGCAGATCCATCTGAAGTGCCAACAGAGGCTAAGCAAAATAGGAATAGAAAGAGGAATGGAAACCGAAGAAGAATAGATCCTCGGCCTTAGTAGGGAAATCTGGACAAATGTGTTGAGTCCGGATGGTTTTGAGTTGATTGAGTGACTGGATCGTGGTTCGGATCAAGTAGAAATACAGTTCGGATTAGTGATCTTTGGTCAAAGGCATTATCTGGTTTTGGGGGGGAAGGGAAAGCCGAAGTGAAAGGAAAGGATTTGTACTGACATTTACCCCCAATTTAGTAATACGAAACACTTCATAGAATCTCTTGGGTTCAATCTTTAGAGTCACTTTGTTATGTTTTAAAGTGGTTTTTGTGAGCATAATAGGGAATTTCACTTACCCTGTGTTGCGACACCCTCATTTTGGGAGTTTGCAGCGAAGAAATCCAACCACCATCGCACTAAATCTCAGCTTGCAAAGTTGGAGCACCCAAACAAGTCAATGGCAGTGAGGATTTTACATCTTGGAGTTATTCGCTTTTGTGTAGTCCACGCAATAATAAACGAAGGGTACTCATATTGGTGGAATGGTAGCACACTTTGGCACATGTTGAATCTGGATCATAATTATCCGGACAACATTTACATTCGGTTGGAATATTCTCATCCAATAGATGAAAAGGTAATTGAAGCTCACCGTTTCCATCGGTTTAGGAAGAAGCGCACGGAGCTTGCATGGGCACTGTTGCACATCATAAATGGAGTGCACCTTGCTGGACATTTGCATAATGATATTTCTCCGGACAACATCATATTGCATTTTCTTGCAAATGAGTCACGGGTCTACATTGAAGTGTGCGATTGGAGCATGAGTACCCTAGTTGCAGACCCAATGAAATCCTTATACATGTTCACATCTGCAAGTGTGATGACGGAAACTTTGTAGAAGAGGTGGTGGTGTGGGAGTGTAATTCCACATGCTAGACCCAAAAAACTAGCATTTGACGGGATATTTCAAATTTATTCTTCTAAAAAGGAAAGTTTTGAGTCCCAATAGGAGATTAGAAGGATTTGGGAAATACCGGAATTCCGGATCCGAAAAAATCCTATTAGGTGTAAAAACCTAATTCTGGAAACCTAAAAAGTTCCGAAAATCGGATGATGGCGCCGACCCTAAAAGCCGGAAATCGAATCCATACTAGAGTTAGGTTTTGCCGCCAAAATCTATCCCGGACTTTCGTTCGTCCGTCCATCCATCTGGACCAGTATAAGAAAAGAACTGTAGCCGATAGAAGGCACAGTTGTTTTCTTGTTGCCTTCCATCCTTGTTTTCCTACCTCTCCATCTTTTAGAACTTCCGATAGATTGAGGGACTGTGTGAATTGCGATCGTGCAAGGTGTTCTGGAGTGATTTTCTGTGAGCAAGAGAATTAGGGAGAGGGTGTGCGAGGTTTCTCGTACAAGCGCAATGACTTCTAGAGCGATGAGACGCAGGTTGAGGGAAGGGCTGGAGGATTCAGACCAGCCGACTCTAGCGTTGCCACTTCGGACGAAGGCGATTCCGATGCAGAGGGTGGTGTCGGAAATTCCAACCGATGAGGTCCGGATGGAGCGCCTACGACGGAACCTCACCAACATGGGATGCGAGGGATTGATGGATGTCCCTTGGGGCATCCGGGAAGAAAGTCTGGTGGCAGACCTATTGCGACCGGAGGGTGGTATCTTGAATATCACCCTTTGTGCGAAGCCGGAGCTGTGGACGGTGGACGAGTGGAGAGCCGTCTACGGGTTCCGGGTGGCGCCGGACAAGGTGATGGAGAAGAACCAAGAATGCATGGAGGGCGAGTTCTAGACGGCGGCGAACTCGAAGGATGGCTTCCAAGTCTCAGACTTGGTAAACCCGAAATATCGAGATGTGGTAGCGTTTCTTAACCCTATCCTCCACCCGACCAAGCCAAGGCGAGTGGTGGCCAAGGTAGCTTCCACCATTCTGGGGAGCCTCTAGAGGAAGCTGATGATGGACTTGGCGTTCATCATCTCTAAGTTGGTAGGGGATCTCGTACGTTCTCTCCGGCAGGGGAAGAAAAGTGGGAGCCCTCTTTCGACTTATTTATCCCACCTGTACTCCCATCATTCCTTATTCAAGACAAACAAAGAGGAAGCCTATTTGGAGTTGATTCAACTCCAGAAGTACGGAGGAGAAGAACCCTCTCACCAGGAAGATCCGGATGACGAGGAGACGGAAGACGAGGAGCAGTCCACTCCTCTGAAGAAATAGTCCCGACGGCAAGCGACTCCACTGGTGATGCCAACAGGGAATCCTTTCGCTTTAAAGCAAACGAAGGAGGACGCTCTGGACTGGAAAAAGGACGCTCCGACCCCGCCAGAAGCTGGTCCTTCTCAGCCAGCAGCCGGTCCCTCCCGGACCAATCCTATAGAGGCAGAGGAGGAAGAAAAGACTGAGATCCGACTAGGGGGGTCGCCCTACGAGGATATCTCGGAACTAGCCCAGCACATCGTGTGGCGGGCTGACGACCTCATGAAGATTCTCCAAAACTATGAGAAGACCTTCAAACGGGTGTGCCGAAAGATGGTACTGACCGACCGGAACGCTATCTTCCGGAGGACTGATGCTTTAGTGACGGCTAAGAAACAAAACACCCTTCTAATCAAGGAACAAAAGAGGATGGTAATGGAGGCGGGCGCTTTACGAGTGGAGAACCGGACTTTGTTGGAATGAGCCTAAGAGTTGGAATCCACTTGTGCCCGGTTGAAGAACGAAATGCGGACGGCCAAAGAGAAGGCCAAAGTCGTGGAGGAGGAGCACCACCAGCAGATGGAAGCACTACGCCGGAGTGTGACCCAGCTCCGAAATTCCTTGGAGATTCCGGCAGACTACATTAACAAGGCCCGGTTGTTCGAAGCCAACTTCGACGTAGCCGCAAGCTCAAGCCGAGTGCCCATAGTCAAGTGTCTACTAGAGTAGGCGAGACGGATGGACGCATCGCGAGTGGAGATGCGGGAATTGGTGGAGTATTTGGCACCTGCAGAGCCAAATCCGGTAAACCCTCCTTCTTCCTCTCCCATACATACCTCACTAGTTCCGAAGGAAATTGTTCTTCCGGAAACCGCTATTGCAAAAGTATCACCGGTGGTACCTCCTGTCCTTGAACTATCACCACCACTCGAGGGAATAGGAGTAGATTGGGGTACCGTTGTACCTAAGGGCAATGAGGACCTCCTCTAGGAGAATCCGGTCATTGACCTTACAGGTACTCTTCTGGAGACAAGAGGGACTCGGTTTGTTCAGTCTTCTCCCTGCTATAAAGTTACCTAGAAAGATTCCCAAGGGAGCCCAAAAGTTCCGATAGTCAGAGCCTGAAGTGTAGACAGAGGAACCAATATCGCGGGAGGCCCAAGTTGGGGAGCAAGAGGCCTTGATTTGTTTTCTCCGGGGAGTAGCCGGAAATAGATATATCTGGACTTGTTGAAAGACATTAGTCCTCATAAGGATAAGAATGCAGAAAAATAGTTTTGTACATACTTGTAGCAGTACCGGAGTCCGGTCACTGAGCCGAAAAAATAGGATCTAGTGGATTACCGGAAATCTAGCTGACCAGTAGGAGTGTTTTGTGTGATTTTGGAGATGATGGTAGACTTAGTCCGGCTGCTAGTGCCGGATGGTTTTCCGGAAAAGTCTGGATTCCGTTCAATTGCCCCTTTCGGGATCCCTGGGTTTAGGTGACACACTAGTAGAAAACAGACTATCAATGACTGCTGTTTATAACAGTGTAACCAGTCATTTAGGACACTAATGTCAATAGAATGACTAAAACTAGATTTTGGGCTCAGAGTCATAGAGGACAAGTAATTACGGACAAGGTAGTCATTTGAGACAAGAGCATTCTTTTTCATCCTATGCTGATGTGGAACTTCATTAGGGTGTGATTATATGGAGCACCTTCAATACCAGTTTGTCACGTGGCTACAGATCTGACCTGTTGAGTTGGCGGTTTTTTATTAGTTGGTATTCGAGTGATCCTATTTGATATCAAATAGGTTGCTGTAGTCATTTTGTAGATTGCTACAGTCATTTTGCAGGTTGCTGGAGTCATTTTGTAGGCTATTGAAGTCATTTTGTAAGCTGTTGGAGTCATTTTGCACTTTTGCAGGTTGTTGTAGTCATTTCGCACACTATTGCAGTCATTTCGTAGGCTCTTGCAGTCATTTCATAGGATGTTGCAGTCATTTCGTAGGTTGTTGCAGTAATTCTGCAAGCTGTTTCAATCATTTTTCTGGCTGCTGAAGTCATTTTGTAGGTTGCTAGAGTCATTATATAGACTATTGGAATCATTTTGTAGTCACTATGTAAGCTATGGTAGTCATTTTCAAGTGATATTCATTCCAAAAAATGATTAGTTTGGTCACAATATTGTAAGTATAAATGACTACATTTATACTATTACTACACTATGGTTGCACTATGACTACACTATGACTATACTATAATTGCACTTTGTCAAAATCTGAATTGCTTAAATTGCCTAAATTGCATGAACTACCTAAACTCCTTGAATCCCCTAAGTTGCTAGAAATCAAGAATTGTCTAAATTGCTGAAATTGTTGAAATTTTCTAAACCACTTGCATTGTCTGAACTATCAGAATTGCCTGAACTATCTAAATTACCTGAACTATCTGAATTTCCTCAACTACTTGAATTGCCTCAATTGCTTGAATTGGAAAACAACAAATAACAACAAACAAGAATAAATAGTAGAAAGTACTAAAGAAAAAGTAAACTGTTACATTCAAGAGATAAGGTTGGAGGTAGACCTAAACCTTCATTTACAAGCAAGAGGAAGAAATGAGAGGAAGCTGATGAACAAGAAGCAAGAAGGAAACAAAAACAAGAAGAAGAGGTTGATGAGTAAGAAGCAAAGAGGAGGCAAAAGCAAGAAGAAAACATGAAAGAAGATGAAGCTTGAAGAAGAAGGCAAAAATAGGAGGCAAAGATAAGAAAAAATGAATCTTGAAGAAGAAGGCAGTAGTAGCTGCAATGTATGTTTGACAGCTGCAATTACAATATGCCACATGTCAACCTACATAGAAATAGAAAGGCGGCTAACCTAAAATGTGGTAGCTAACCTAAAATCTAAGCCCTCCATTTACTATCAAGATACAATCTGATCCATCCATTTAAAGTCTAAACTATTCAATTCCAAATTGCCCATCTGATCCCACCATTTCATCCGTTCATTTGATCCATTTATTTGATCCATCCATCATTCCATCTAAGCCGTCCATCTGATTCATTCATCTAAGCTGTCCATTTGAAAAGTAGTTTGTGACTTAAAAATGACTACAATGCAATTAGTATTTTATAGAGAAGCAAAAAATAAATTTAATAAGTTTAATTTCCATGGTGTCCTATTGTCAGTCGTTTTTCAGTTCTACTGTAGTCATATATTGCGCTCATTTTATGACAATACAACTCAAATATGACTCAATGAAAAATGCATCAGCAATAAGGCTACAGAATATAGACTGAACTATGGATGACACTAGTTTTGGTCGTTTGTTTCATCTGGTCACCATCCACTGTTCTAGGAAATCACTACTAAATGACTGCTGATCGCAACAGATCAGCTTTCACTAGAAGAAAAAACAGGGTTTTGCGACTGCGTTTTGCGACTGGTTTGTAGTCGTATCGGACGTTTGCGACTTGGTGATATTCTGGAGTCCGCAGTCGCAGTGGACAAGTCGCATGAGTTGCACTGTAGTCGCGAGGATGTTTGTCATTCGATAGGCAATGGAGAACTTCGTCGATGAACTACTGTGACGTGGTTGCTGATGTGGTATTCACTACCACGTAACTACATTTCACTCACTTGTGACTTGTTTTCAACTTGTATGCGACTTGATTGTAATTCATCTATAACTTCAATGCCACTGCTATGCAACTTCATTTGAACTTCTGTTAGACTTCATGCAACTTCTGTGCAACTTCTGTGCAACTTCTGTGCAACTAGAATGCAACTTGTTTGAAACTTTAGTGCAACTGAAATGCAACTTATTTGCAACTGGAATACAACTAGAATGCAACTAGAATGTAATTTTTTCTACTCCTATGTTCCAACTCTTGTGCAACTGAAATGCAACTTATTCCTAACTTTCGGAGAACTAGATTGCAACTCAGTTGCAACTCCTATGCAACTAAAATGTGACTAGTTTACAACTCCCGTGCAACTAGAATGCAACTTCAATGCAACTTATTTGCAACTCTTGTTCAACTAGAATGCAACTTCAGTGCAACTAAAAAGCAACTCATTTGTAACTCCTTTTCAACTATAATGCAATTGGTTTGCAACCTCTGGGCAACTTATTTCCAACTGAAATGCGACTTATTTCTAACTTCTGTATCACTAAAATGCAACTCATTTGCAACTCCTATTCAACTATAATGGAATTCATTTGCAACTTCTAGGCAACTAATTTTCAACTACAATGCGACTTATTTTTCAACTTCTGCGCAACTGAAGTGCAACTAATTTGCAACTCTTGTACAACTAGAATGCAACTTATGTCCTACTTTCATTGCAACTCCTGTACAACTAGAATGTAACTTCTTCCCAACTTTGTTTGCAACTCCTATACAACTAACTAGAATGCAACTTCTTTGTTACTTTTATGCAACTCCTGTACAACTAGAATGCAACTTAATTCCAACTTCTGTGCAACTAGGATGCAACTTACTAGAATGCAACTGAATTCCAACTTTTATGCAACTGCATGCAACTTTTTTCCAACTTTTGTGCAATTAGAATGCAACTTATTTCCAACTTCTATGCCACTGGAATGCAACTTTTTTGCAACTCTTATTGAATTGGATTGGAACTTGCTTGCAACTAATTTGCAACTCTTATCAAACTAAAATGCAACTTATTTGCATCGTTTTTGCAACTAGAATGCAACTTCTGCGCTACTGGATTGCAACTGGAATGCAACTGGAATGCAACTTTTGTACTATTGGATTGCAACTTCTGAGCAACTGAAATGCAACTTCTCTGCTACTGGAATGCAACTTCTGTGCAACTAGAATGCAACTTCTGTGCAACTGCTTTGCAACTTCCGTACACTAGGGAAGCAACTTCTGTGCAACTATTATTTGCGACTACATTGTCACTAATTTGCAACTTCAATCCATGGTAGTCTTCTCAAAATCTGTGCAACGCATTTGACAGCCTTACACTTCTTCTATAGAACTCAAATATTACCCTTATACATCTTATTTTAATTTGTTTTCAAGTCTTGCAACACTCATGTAACTAACTATAACAATGCTAAAAATTAGATGTGGCTTAGAATACTGCCATTTTTTACAAAACAAAACAACTACATGAAATAGTTATAAACCATCGGCATACACAGTAGTGTGCACATGCTGCAAACAACATTTGTAAATGGTTCAATGTCTTTCAAATACATCATTGATCATGATCCCTATTTGCCGCCAACCTTCCCTTTGCAGTCTGAAGGAATTAAACCAGCAACACTAGCAATGACTGCTATGTACTGTTCTTCCTAGATTGTACTTGCACCCACCACATCTTTCAATTTATATTCATCTCCATTAGGATTAGGATGCATTAGATCAACAAAAAAACCTGGTGCATGAGCAACGTCAAGCCTATACCACCTATCCGGAATAGGTTGTCCATGGTACATTTGAGGGCCTGCACCACCACCTACACTCGTGATAGTTCTTGATGCTACTACTTGCTGTGGGGCTGAAGGATTCAAAAGTGAGACTCATTGTCCTATTACAAACTGCACCATATAAGAAGAAATCAAAAATATTCTTAAGAAGAAGTACAAAAAAAAATTTATAATGATAGAAAAAATCCATCTAGAAAAGGACATTTTGAAAGTTCTATACATGTGTTACTCACTTTGTGTTTTTTTGGAGATTCCACATTTCGACGTCGTGTAGGTTGCATCTTCATCCTTAAGATTTCCTTCTTCACTGCAAGCTTCTGCAACTACATATCACAATCACAGTCAGTGCATCCACAAAAATTAAAAGCACAAAAGAATTCATAGTAGTCTTTTCAAATTCAAATCACTTGTCTTCTGCTTTTCTCTCTCACCTCTCGATCCTTCCCTCTTCTTAGCCGTGAAGAGATGGAACCTTCATTGACAAGATTCTGTGGGACTTCATTAATGGTGGTATTACTATTCAGTATCACTAAGTCAACTTCAGCATCAGTGGTGCCTTCAACATCTCTCACTTTCCGTTGTATACTATCGTATTCTTCCATTCCAACAATCTCTTTAGTGGTCTGTTCACCTTCTCCAGGCTCCAAGGTAGAGTTCACTATTAACTCATCTAGATCAATAGTCGCATTTATCTCTTCTCCTATTGCGTGAGTAGGCTCTATACAAGCAAAGTCATATGGATCAACAACGTTGATCTCTCCAGTAGCGACAATAGGGTCTACTGGGTTGGCAGCTACAACAGGATCCACTGAATTGGCAATGACAGCAGGATCTGATGTTGTCTGCTTTAAAAATTTCAACAATGCTAACTGCATCCCTTCAACAGCCTTGGTATTTCGATCTGTACTTGCCAACACATCAACTCGAAAGTCTTGAAATTCATCAAGTCTTTGTTCCAAAGTCATCACTTTTGCATGGAGTGAAGAAGATACCACCTGTGTTTCACACACAAACACAAAAAAATAATTTAACATGTTCATATAAGGTAAGATTCTTTTGTGACTTCTATGCAAGTGCTACTGAACTTCAAGTACTACACTTAACACTTAACTATTGTTTACAACTTTTATGACTTGTGCATGACTACGATAACATATTTTTAGATTGTAACTTATGAACAACATTCTAATGAGTACTCTACAACTTCTATGAGATTCCTACTCATAAAAAAAAAACGAACTGAAATGATGAAGCCTACTTACCGATGACCCTGAAGCTTGCAATCCTTCTGCAATGTCAGTGAGGCTAGGACTTCCATCACTCCCTTTTGTCTGATAGAAGGCCAACATTTCTTTATTTTGTTAAAATGATTTGGAAAGATGATACAAAACATTAACAAATTCAATTGCACAAACACTATCAAAGTCAACAATTTGCATGAAAAAAGGCTTACCACATCATATTCTTCCCCTGCCTTCCCTCGCCGCCCACGTTTAGAAACATACTGCACTTTTCTCCGAGCATTGGTCATCATCTCAAATTTCTTCACTTGATCACCTCCACTCCAGTATTCCTAAAACCGCTTCCACTGGCTAGGATGAATACGCACTGGACAATCGTCATCTTTTCCTAGAACACATAATTTCTTCAACTTATGCCTCTCATTCTTCAAAAACCTTTGCACTGCGTTCCGAAAACCCATGTTGCTAAGGGGATTTCCCAAATATTCAAACTCATTATCCATGGTGTCCCTCAACTTCTGTAAAGTGTGGGGCTTGTGTTCACTCCAGTCAATGACGCTGACATCAAGGATCAAAGGGGCAAAGGCCCTCATACTTTGATCCCAAGCACTCTTCCCGGAAGAAGATGTATCAATCTCTCCATTCAAATTCACATGCACTACACTTGGTTTCTTCCCAATGTCACTTCTAGCTTTTGATTTCTTCTCATACTCTTTTTGCAATTGGCGCCTAGTAGAACGCCCCATACTATCTGACTGCCCTTTGCATGGAGTTGATTGTGAAGGAACCCTACCAACCTCGGATTCAACCACAGCCCGCTCCGGTTGTGGCACTAGTTGTCTTCTACCATGACCACAAGGAAGCGTAGGATTCACAAGTCTTGCACATTTCTTCTTGTTACTCAAGGCTTCCTCAGCATCATCTTCGCATTCGTTGGCTTTGTTCCCTGCAAGACAAGAGTATAATACCATTAGTATTGTTTGAATTTAGAATAAATATAGAAATCAAAGTCAATTTCCATATAACCTTTTATTTTCTTGAAAGGAAATTCATATCTATAAAATTCATCAAAACTCACCATCTTCATTGATGTAAGAGTTAGATGTGTTGGTCTCCTCTGAAGTGGACATGTCATCTTCGTGGCTTGCACCTACATTGATAGCCTCTGTGGCTTTGTTGTCGACTCTTCTACTCTTACAAGTAGGCAACGACTGAAGTTGAACTTCACGGTCCTTCGTACGCTTCCGCTTTGAAATAGAAGCTCCATTGCAAATAAACTAGCAATTTGATTAGCCAAAAATGCAAAGCAGAAATACACTTGTCAATGAAACTACAAGAAATTTGCAATACTACAATAACACTTCAGTTGGAACACTAAGTTGCAACTACTTTACAAATACACTACAATTACATTGCAACTAGAATGGGCCTAATTTGTAATTGCATTGTCACTAATTTTCAACGTTATTACAATTATTTTGCATCTACGTATTGGGACCTACATTGCAAGTACATGACAAGTACACTACAACTACTGTGTAATTTCAATAACTTAACCACCTACTAATGCAGAGCATGATTTTATTCCTGTTAGTCCTTTTCAAACAAATGCAAAAAGTAATGAGGATCTGGACATTAGGACCATTAATAGCAGCCGGATGACAACGTATATTGGGAAAGGTGTAGCTCGATCATTTTTTCCTAGTTCAAATACAGATGAGGACCTAGTTCTGAGAATGCGTCGATTACCTTGATTCACAAAAAAATTGCCACAGAGAGGATAGTCTCATAGGAGTACAAGAAGACTATAGCGAACTCAAACTTCCAATTTCTAGAGAGTCTCTTACTATTCCTTTGCTGCTTCTTCAAGTGGCTGTATGGCAGCAGCTAGCTCCGCTATTCTGGCATCTCGACGCAATTCCATCTCTGTCTTCTGATAGTCACAAGAATCCATGTTGACCAAATTCTACTCACCTACATCCAAAGTCACACAGTCAATGTGAGGTCACGAAGACAATTCAATGCAAAATTAAAATTCATTGAACATCGAAGACGAGCACAACCTGCAACAAATTGCACATGAGAGGGCCAGAACTTACAACTGAAGTCAAGAAACGAAAGAAATTCAAAAGTATGCTGTTCGAGAGACGAATCTAGGTTTTGTAATGCTCCTGTGCTCACGTTTGTACAAAGCTGAATTATTCAACTCACGAAGGCGATGAACGCGACTTCAGCCAACAAAATCACCTCATAAGGGCTCTGAAGCTCGCAGAATTTGACGACGACTGGACGCCAATGCTGTCCTCTCCTATACACATAGAAATGACAGAGTACCCAAGATCAGACGTTCCTCAAGAGGTAAATGAGGTACCTGTGAAAGAACCCTAGGCTAATGCAGGAAACATAGTCGGTATTACGCTCTCCGCAAACGAAATGCAATGAAGCTCCAACATCACTCGTAAGTTGATTCCAATTCTTTCCACACAACTTTCCAATTCCTCTGGGAGGTGTGATTCTGAACCTAGTACCTCATACCTTCCAATTCCTCTGGGAGGTGTGATTCTAAACCTAGTACCTCATACCTTCGAATAGAACCCTGGAATTTGCGATTGAAAGTAAAATTAGATATCACAGTCACCACAGATGGCACGCAACTTCACGCAACTTGCACCGCTGTTCGCGCAGATCAAAAGCCGACTGCTACACCCCAAATCTAGCACATGAACCATACAAAATTGATTTTACGGTGAATTCCAAACGGGTCTGATGCTAATGAAGCACAAGAGGACGCCTCGTAACAATTCCTGGCTCCATAAAAACGAAAACTGAAAACCATATCTGTGGCAATACAATTTCAAAGTATTCCACGTTACATTGCGGCAATAGAAGGTGAAGTTCGAATGAATGTATGTAATTTACCTGAACCACGGGACAAGAAGTCTCTCTCAACGATGCTCTCCAATACGGAGACGAGAGCGCTCACCGATTTGTAGCAGAAATCAAATACAAGCGGAAACCCTAGAAAATAGAGAACTCCCTGATATGCTGAGAAAGTAAGAACTGGAATTCACAAGCGAGAACTCACTGAAGCTTTGGACTATAGCGAACTCCCTGAAGCTTTGGAAACTAAGAACTCCCTGACGCTGTGGAAAAGCAACAGAAAACCCCAGCAAAAGCAGATAACGATGCAACTGCAGCCCAAAGAAAGTGGCGGCAAAACGAGGGTTCCGAATCAAATTGCAAGTCTGGATCGTTGACACGTCACCTCGTACCTTTGACCGTTGCCGTGCTCATAAGCCCGCGTTGTAGTTGATCCGTGTCACCAGGTCGTGCAAGTGCGGAAAGTGGCCCACATTCAATTTCAACGACAGCACCGAATTCAGAGGGTGATAGTTAGAAATCCAGAATTATCGGTGGGGCCCTAAATCATTACAATACAACTTTGGGGCCGTTGCTAAAGAAGAAACATTAGTGTGCTGGCTGTGAGTAGGCTGGCTTAAATATAATAGGTAGTGAGCAGTATAGTATCTTCGACAGCCGTTCAGATGGTGAGCAGATTAAGCATCAACTCAGACAAATTGTGAACACAGTACTCAGGAAGAATCATACTCATCAACGAAAAACCATGCACTCGTCAAGTTTGCGCTCCACACGCTCTTTCTCAGATTGACAACGAGCAGTTATGTTAGGAGCTGCTATTCCATCACAAAGACCTCTGGATTGAGTAGTAGTCCAACGCAAGCCTCAATATGGTCTTCACCCGACCTGCAATGAGAGTCCAGTGCTCGTCCAAAATTGCATTTGTTAGGAACTAAACGGTGTGCATCAATTAATTCGTGTACCTATATTTCTCTGATATGCAAAGGAAGTTTCACTAATGTCCTCTTTCAACATGGAATTTCTAATTCCTACAATATTTCTTGGTATTGCGGTCCAAGGTATGTGTCCAGCACCGAATATGAAATTGTTGCTATGCAAGTAAGAAAGGAAGCGATTCTTTACCAGCTTGTCAAGGGCAAGTAGACATTGTCGTTGAATCGATACCAGGTACGCATCATGCCAGGCAATAACGACATCAGTGACCTTTCCAAAGCCACTCCCTCGGAAAGCTCTAGCAAAGAACTTTATCGAGCCTGTTCCATGAAGAAATGCATGAGACCACTGATAGATTAAGAGCAAAGTCAATTCAAGCACTCAATCCATTGGCGTACACATTGTGGAGCCCGATGAATTTACCTAGTCCATGACATATTGATGCAGAGTATGAACAAATGTATGAGTTTCTGCTGTAATAACATGCAGGAGTCTAGCATAACAATGACAATGTACATTCAAGTTTGTTGCAATGTCTTACAGAATCAAAGTCCATCTCTTTCGATGTATACAGGTCATGGACTTGTACTTCTTCTCAACAGCACTTGACAATTCACCTGCACGAAACCTGGTACCCAGTGAAATCATCAAACATCTGCAAAGCTCAACACAGTCACGAAAGCTCCAATCTCACTGCCTGCCCATTCACAACCCCGGGATCTGCTGGTGGAGTTGCATTCTACAATAGTTCCTGAAATGAATGAATGCATGTTCTCAGCTTAGGTCGCACAAGAATCACTCCTTCTGAAGCACAAACTGAAGGTTCTTATCAAGAGAAGCAGTTGACTTGCACTCCGGCACTTAATTCCAGACATGACATGCTCTCCACTAGTGATTTAGGCTAAATATCGCCAGGTTTCGACAATTTTTGAGTATAGCAACCGTATAAGAAACTTAAGGATGTATTGTTATTCAACAAAAGACAATCCTCCAACCCTGACAACCTTCTAGCTGGATTTTTAGTCATTCGAAGAGGCAAAATGTTCTGCCTGTGTTTTGTTACTCGTGTGAACAATGGCAACCTAGCTTAATGATTGATGTTATGGAGGACAATGCAATTCTGTAGTCAATTTTAAAGAAAGTCGTGTTGTAGCTACCGAAGTAACCATAATGATAAAAGCCTGCTCACCACGAAACCAATGCCTCTGGCGACGAAATTGGGGGCCCAGACTGTGAACGTGGCGCTATCCGCAGTCCCGCTCTTACTGGCGGTGTCGGAGTTGATAATTGTTGTGACCGTCAATGCAGCTCCTTGCAACGAGATGAACGGCTTGTTGTAAGGGATGATTACTTTCTCGCTGCAGAAAACATGAAATCCTAGGTCAACCAATTGCAAGAAATTTATGAATTTGCACACTCCAATTTCCTTGACACGAGTTGCCATTGATTTTCACCAAAAATTTCAGACAACGACCTTGGAGGGGGACTTACTGGTACACGCCGGCCGCAATGTCAATCTGAACCCACTGCTCATTGTACTCCGGAATACTGTCGATGGCAGCTTGAATTCTATTGAAATTCGCGTTCCCCGTCTTAGACACATATAAGTGATTTCCTCCGGGATTCACAACTTTCGTGTGATGATCCTCCCTTTTCCTCAAAGTTTCAGGTTCCACAGAAAACCAAGCTGTCAAGCTCTGCAACAATCTGCCACGACACAATCTGTTAGTACATGGACTTACAACTACATTCAACAAATGCAAAGGCATGTCTGCACAACTTTCTCTGCAGATTGCCCAAATGCTCAGCTCTGCTGCAGTGCCAGAAGATGCAGAGTGATCAAGTACCTCCGAGGTCGTGGAATTATGAGTCCCTGCAGGCGATGGCGTGCATCCAAACTCAAATAATCAACTGGGCTATTCCAAAACTGGCGTCAGTGTGTTTCCTAGTGTGTACGGTGGAAGGCTATATGGGGTGAATTACAGTGACAATGCCATTATTCTCCAGCGCTTGAATGATTCGGAGGATGCTGAAAAAAGCCATAGCTGTTGCCCAAGCTGGTGTTCTGCAATAGTGGCCTTGGAAAGGTGCAAGAGCATTGATTGGAATCAACCACACTCCGTGTGAATGCATCTTGGAATCTGATTGTGGCACATCCACTGCAATGGGGTAGTTCCGGCACAGTCACGGTGGTTGCAGTAACTGGGTGGGTTGTACTCTGATTTGACCTCCATTTGTACTGTAGTTTCATCCGGGTGAGGTAAGGTACTGAAGGAAGTTTTAGTTTATGCAAGCTGGGTGAGGGCACAATCAACGGCTCTGAGAACAGCATTCATAGAGAAGGCTTGAGTATCATGAAGATGAGTGCAGTCAGTGCACACAATCATACTACCGTTACATAACTTCAAGTTAGGGAAGCATCAAGAATTGGATAGGAAGAGCATGTTCTTATCACAGAACCTTGTTCTTTAGCATGTGGTTCCTTTCAAGATGTAGACCTTTGGTGATGTCTGCTACCGTGAAAGTACAGTCTCGTAATGAAAATAGCATTCTTTGCCATTCTCGACTCAAAATTTTACGTCTCATAATAAATCTCGACTTTCACATTAGACGTAGCTTAATCTCAATGGTGGGTGGAAACTACGTATTAAATAAAGGAGGGCAAGCTATCTCCCATAAGCAAGGCTGGATGATTTGAAGCTATGGTGCCCTTCATTTGAGACCCTTAATTAATCATCATTAGAGAAGATTGAACACAAAGTAACTTACTGTGTCTACCAAAAGCGGGTGTCCTTAGATGAATTAACCATGCATCTCTTTCGGCATATCAATGAATTTTCACTAGGAACAGGGAATAAGGGAAAATCGGCAAAAGGGAAATCTAAATTTGTGCCACCGAATTACCTTATTGGAGTTGAAGCAGAAATAGGAATCCACTCAATCTAGCAGCAATTCAATCGTAAACCAGGTAAAGACAATGAAGGAACCAGTGTTAATCTCCCGATGCAGCTTCGAGAGCTTCCCACACGCAGACTACAAAATTCTCAGAACCGTACTAGTAAAGACACAACATTCGCACGGAGAAGATGTAATTACCTAGTTCATCCTTCAAGAGCTGCAGTTTGTGCAGCTCACTTTTCTCCGTGGTGTCCAACTGACGAACCTATGAAATCAACACAAATGTACCAAATTCAAATATCTGGAATGAGTAATCGAAACTTCCTTCTCAGACCTAAGGTTAAAACATAACCACAAATCTCAAGCATGCAAGGTATTGCTGCTACTATTTACATTGACATTTACACTTGCAAGAACAAGTCAAAGACATGCCAGACGTAACACATCAGCCAAACACTCAAAGGAGGATTTGATTAGTTAAAACAAAGCAAGCAACAAGACTTACTTGGTAATGAAGTGTTAAGTGCTCCACAGGAGAGCTAACTGCCTCTCTCGACTTCGCACACAATCTTACAGCCTGGACAACAGTAACCAAAAAAGTATATACAGACTTACAACAAGGATGGTCAGCTACATTATTTCCAATTACCTTAATATCCTCAAAGACAGACCATGCATAATACCATGTTGAATTTGTAGCTATACGTCAGAAGTCGAACCCAGTACATTATGATTCGTAACCTGTTTAACAAAAGTAAGGTGACTCAACCATTCCTATGAAGCATTGAGTTTTGGAAGTGCAGGAGCTCCGAATCGCCGTGGCAGTGTATTCCGAACTGTTTGCATGTGTACTTCATGACCAATAAGACGATGATAGAGATATCTGCAAGAACAGAGCGTATATCTTAGAGAAAGTAGTTCATGAACTGTGCAACAATAGAACACTTGGGAGAGAACAGTGTATTCGTTATGGAAAAATTTATAGAATGAATAAATTTCACATAAGAAACCCAAACTCCTCAATAAAAGTATTGAGGGATTACCCACTGATACTCGGTTCATCGACAGCAAATGTCTTCATCGCAACTTGCATCCGATCAAAACTCTTGCTTTTCCAAACGAAGTCCACACTGAAATTGTGATTCACATCAATAGGTACACCCTGCAAAGCCCGAGTGTCAAAGAAGTGATAATCTGCTTTATTGTCGCTGAGACCTAAACTTACCCATAAGAAAAACATAAAAAAACATCCAAATATTAAAACCACCGACAGCTGGATTAGATCTCTGCTTGAAGACAAGGAATACAATGCACATATACACACACAACGTAAAAACAATTCGAATTTGTGCTTCTCAACGTACACGGAAACGAATCACGTCACAAATAAACACTTACAAACGATTTCACAAAGTATAGCAGACACGATTTAGCTGAGAAAGCACCACTTTAGAGCACAAGGCTAAGATACTCCGGGTTTTTTCTAAATGCAGATTACAACAACATGTAAAACGTAGCAATGAGAAATAAGTAGGCAATAAAAGGACATTATGTACAGTAGATAGAATGGAATTACTGTTACTCCTATCTTGGAAGTCACATAGAAAGCAGAATGTCAACTCACCTGCTTCGAAATAGATTTGCAGACTTCGCTATGTGGTTCATTTCGTGCATTGCAGCCAGTGCTCCAAGAAGACAAGTGAACACAAGCTCGGAGAGGGTATCTTTCCTCAATAGTATCCCTTGACAAATTTTGATTTCTCGAACCCTTAGACATCTTTCAAATGTAGTGGAGGAAAGGCACACGGAAACCAAACACGACACAAAGCAGGTACAAACATTAAACACACAGAAAATGAAAACGAAGCATTGGGAAAACTGTGTGAACGCTTCCTTGAAGTTGAAAATCAAGGGAACAAGTTTTTCAATCTTCAATATGGCGGTATGTGACCTCGTAAAAAAGTATGCACGAGGAATGGAGAGGTTCCGATAATGGGAGAGGGAGAGGGTGACAAATTTTGACAAAAAACGGTCGATTCAATACACAGAAGACTCAGTTTGTACGGTAGGATGTTACACTTTGTGCCTCCAGTTTACCGTTCAGTGTTCCCAACGGGAAACCCTATGTCATGACACATGCTCTCTATCGAAGCCACTCCCCGTCATGAAAATCGTGTCGGTAGAGGATGGAAACTGTGGACAGAAGTCGCCCCACTTCACCCATTCGTAGTTCTACAAAGCAAAACTGGAGAAGGATAGAAAGTCATTTGCTCGAGAAGTTGTTGAGGTACGTACAGACTACTTCACAGTTGAAAGGCGTTGGTCTACGTAGCCTCCAGGAGTGACTGAAATGTCTCACCAACAGAAGAAGGTGAACAAGAGTACTTAGTTTTCATGTCGTATGACGATGATATTCTTTCTTTTGAAGATTTTGGTTGTATTGGAGAAGGTTTAGGGTTTATTCTTCCAAACCCTAATTTAGTCCATTTCGAGGATACAAGTGCATTTTGAAACTAATTTTAGTTCCTTTGCGACATTGGAAATTTTGCCAAAGTGGGATGGATAGAAAAGACGACTACATACAAGTCACAGATGAGAGGCGAAAGCAACTACGTGATGACAGACTTTGGGTGAGAGAATATCGCCGAGCTAGGTTTTTAAATTTGCATAGAATAAGTTGTCCTTGTTGTAAATGTCAAGGTCGCAGGAAGTGGATAGTTCCCACTGTGAGGGAACATCTAATCCGAAACGGCAGAGATTCAAAATTTCGAGTGTGGCGAGGACCTGGGAGTCCGGAGACATCAGACGAAGAATGGGAGGCTGGTTTCTAGAGTTCAACAGCAGGTCGAGCAATGCAGGTCGATAATCAAGTGGACACTAGGAATATGCTGGACAATTTATTTGAAGACGTTGAAAACTCAGAGCCCATGGAAGAACGGCTCCATGACATAGAAGGCATGGAAGAACGCTTGCATGACACAGTAGTGGAAGCCTTTACAGTAGCAGACAATGTAACTAACGCATGCAACTCTAGACCAATTGTAGGTGATGACTTGGAGGTCGAAAATGCATTGCCGCAGGAAGAACCGGTAGGTGATACAAATGAGCAACCAGAAGTTCAAGGTCAAAACAATTTTGATGCCGACATTTTGGAAGAGGCTTTGCATGAATTATATGAAGGTGCTCAATGTACCAAGTTGGCAACCACCATCCTTATCATGAACGTGTGCACAGTCCATGGGGTGAGTAACAATTTTGCTGATGAATTATTCACTCTTCTCCAAGGACACATTTTGCCACAGAATAATACGTTACCTAGGAATTTTTATGCAGCTCGAAGACTAACAGGCAAATTAGGATTGGCTTACAATAGCATCCATGCATGCGAAAAAGGATGTGTACTGTTTAGAGGAGAACTTGAAGGTGCTATAAGTTGTCCAAAGTGCAATCGTCCAAGGTACAGGGATCAAATTAGAAAGAAGTTTCCGGTGAAAGTTTTGAGGCATTTTCCTATCATTCCAAGATTGCAACGCATGTTTCGTAGCCCAGCTCTCTCGAAATTGTTGCTATGGCATTTGGAGAATGGAAGCAATCGTCCAGGAGGAGACAATCTAGTGCGTCACCCATGCGATTCAAAAGCGTGGCGCCACTTCCATGAAAATGTGGACCCAACCTTCGGTGAAGACTCGGGAAATATCCATTTTGCTCTTGCTGCAGATGGAGTAAATCCTTTCAAGCAGACTCGTTCAAGTTGGTCTACTTGGCCAGTGACCTTGCTAAATTATAATTTGCCGCCTTGGTTGTGCACCAAATTTTTTTTTATGATGTTAGCTTTGTTGATTCCTGGAAAGCAATCTGTAACTTCAGAAGTATTTGATGTGTATCTGGAACCCTTGGTGGATGAATTGCTGGAATTGTGGAAAGGAGTGCCAGTATATGATGTTGTACAAGAAGTTGGTGCCCGCTCTTTCAACCTCAGAGCAGTTCTTATGTGGACAATTCATGACTATCCAGGATATGGCACGGTAGGAGGATTTGTGCACCAAGGCTATGCAGGGTGTCCATGGTGCGGTTCTGATTTAGGAGCAGAGCATTCAATGGAGCTATGTAAGGAAATTTATCAAGGGACTCGCAGATGGTTGCCTACTAATCATCCTTACCGCTCAGAGCGTATGAAGGATCACTTTGATGGAAAAGTGGAAGTGCGAGGAAGACCCAAAATTGTATCTGTAGAAGAACAGTTGGAATATGCAAAGCAGTATAAGACTTAGAAAGCAGCAGGAAATAGAGACAGAGCTCCAGGGGATCCGTCCAAATTGCATGGAGTGAAGCGGTCTAGCATTCTTTTCAGGTTGCCTTACTGGAAGGTGAGTTGCAGTAGTCTTTCAAGTCGTATGACTAAGTAGCAAACTAGTAGTACCATTAAAGTGTCAAGAAGAATGACAATGGATTACTTGCATTTTAGTTGTATTATAGTCGCTTATCAGTCGTATCTTAGTTGCACATCAGTTGTACTGTAGTTGCATATCAGTTGTGTTTTAGTCGCATATTAGTTGTGATTTAGTTGCATACCAGTTGTATTTTAGTCGCAAACCAGATGTATTTTAGTCGCATGTCAATTGTGTCATATTCGTTTTGAGATGCTTGTAAAGAGCGTTTGCAGTGAATACTAAAGTGCCTACATTGTATTAGAGTCTTGTAGCATGCTGTTTGAGAGAGAGATGAAGTGATAATAAAAGCATTTGGTAGGGAGATGTACAAGTGAATGTGTCTTTCCATGTCCGTTGTCAATCCCATACTAACTACTCTAAGGCTATTCATGTGACCAGAGGCTTCTCATCCGCTATACACTAGATGTCATGCACTGCAAGATGAATCTTGCCAAGAATTTCTTAAAAACAATAAGTGGAAAAAAAGATACGGTGAAGGTGCGACGAGATCTTCAAAGGAGAGGTATACGAAAACATTTGTGGTTGATACCAAATCCTCGTAGAGTTGGTAAAATGTTGAAACCTGCTGCTGGATATGTGCTCTCTGAGAAAGAGTACGAGCAATTTGCAGACATTATTGACTCTGTGAAGCTTCCTTCAGGATACTCCTCATCATTTGGGAAGCATATAAAGGCTAAAAAATTTGGAAGCCTCAAATCGCATGATTATCATGTGTTAATGCAGCAATTGATGCCATTGGCATTGAGGGGTCTATTGAAACCCGGACCGCGTATGGCCGTCATGCGGATATGTAAAGTATTCAGGAGAATATGTACGAAGGTTTATAACCCAGCAGACTTTGAGTCTCTTCAATTAGATGTGGCTGAAAGTATGGCACTACTAGAGATGGAGTTCCCACCGTCATTTTTTGACATTATGACACACCTTCCATATCACCTAGTCCAAGAATTAGACTTGTGTGGCCCTGTTAGCACAAGGTGGATGTATCTAATTGAAAGGTATATGAAAACATTGAAGAATTATGTCCGGAGTATGGCTAGACCAGAGGCTTGCATGGCAGAAGGGTACTTGAAGGAAGAATGCCTTGGCTTTGTTACAGAGTATTTGCAAGGATTTGATGTTGTCAAGAGGCGCGTCTGGGATGCAGAGGAGGAATTTGGTGATGCTGAAGAAGTTCTAGAGGGTGCGGGTCGACAGTTTGTAATGTCTACTGCACTACGGGATTCAGCACATAATTATGTACTGAACAATGTTGCCATTTTGGAGCCACTTGTGAAGTAAGTTGCACTAGCCTGTTCATCTTTTATAATCTGATTAGTAGAACGAAGATACGCAAGTTCAATGCAATTGGTTGCAGTAGCAGAGATGGAACTAGAATGCAATTGGTTTTAATAATCTTGTGCAACTGAAATGTAACTCTCATGCAACTATAATGCAACTGAAATGTAACTATCATGCCACTATAATGCAACTGAAATGTAACTATCATGCCACTATAATGCAACTGAAATGCAACTATCATGCGACTATAATGCAACTGAAATGCAACTATCATGCGACTATAATGCAACTGAAATGCAACTATCATGCGACTATAATGCAACTAAACTGCAACTACCATGCAACTACCATGCAACAATAGTGATTGTCAAGTGTCCAGGGATGTCTTCGGTGAGCATTTGCAGTTGTATCTAATTAGTCTACAACAAATTGTAACAATGTTAGTTTTAACTTCTTTCATGCACTTGCAGTAAGTGGAAGGAGGATTGTCAAATGGATTCAAGCACCGCACCACTTGATGTGTGGATAAAAACGGCTGTTCGCAACAGTAACATTGACACACACAGTCCTAAAGATAGAGATAGGATATTATTATCCACAAAACCATCGCAAAAGGCACTTCGATATTCTCGTATGAAAGCTTTTGGAAACCATTTCAGGGTGGATGACGACGCATCCAACCAATTTCAAACATACGACTGCGGGGTTGCATCTGTGTTCCAAATTCCAGCTTCTGATCTTCGAGATGTGTCAGGTCACTATGTTGGAGTACTAAAAGATATTTTGAAATTAGACTATGGGTCTCTTAGCAACTCTGTGATACTAATGCAATGTGAATGGGTGAAGAAAACAGACAATCGACGAAATGCAACATACATTCGAGATGAGGTTGGTTTTCCTGTAGTGAACTTCCGCCACAAAATGCGTATGATGCTGGATCCTTTCATATTTTCAAGCCAGGCAACCCAAGTGTTCTTTGCTGATGATGTAAGGAAAGAAGGTTGGAAAGTAGTATTGCATAAAGAAGCTCGTGCTCGACCACAATTTGTAGACACATCAGATGTATTCGTGAGTACCAATATACAAGCTTCTGGTTTAGCTACTCCAGAGGATGTGCCTCCTCTACCTACTGTTCTATCTTTGGTTGGAGCTATAGAGTTATCTGCAGAGGATAGTCTCTTAGCATGTGCAAGATATTGACACCATTTATTTCCAAAAAAATGGTGATTTTTAAGTTTGAAAGTGTCTTTGTATGTTGTATCCTTCATTTCAAATAGACTTAATGCACTAACGCATGCAATTGTCTACCCTCTATTAAAGAAAAGAGCGAGTAGAAATGAAGTGAACCTTTATAAATTATAGATGAATAATATCACAGAGGCATACTTATTTGATCTTATGAAGTGTGCAGCTTGAATGGCTCTAAACTAGCTTGAAATACAAAAATCATAGGTTGCATCTCATAGTGAACTCATAGTAAACTTACAATTACAATTGTCTAGCAAAGGAAGGATGCAACTAGAACTCATATGAAATAAGTACTAAAGCATTTTGACTAAGAACTCTAACTATCTTTGTTTTGTAATCAAACTATAGTCATTATGTTGTTGAATTTTAGTCTAATTGTAGCCAAAGTCTACTTCTTCTGTAGTGGAACCGTAGTTGTTTTTTAGTTGCATTGCAGTCTTCTTGTAGTTGCACTGTAGTCATTTTCTAGTTGTATTGCAATTGTTCTCTAGTTGCATTTCAATCGTTTCTTAGTTGCACTATAGTCGATTTTCAGTCATGTTCTAGTTGCATTGCAATTGTTTTTTAGTTGCATTTGAATCGTTTCTTAGTTGCACTGTAGTCGGGTTCTAGTTGCAGTATAGTTGATTCCTAGTTGCATTTGAGTCATTTTTGAGTTGCAATGTTGCCGTTTTTAGTTGCAGCGTACTAATTAGTTTGTTTTCTGTAATTGGAGTGACTACATTTTTCCACGGTGGTCTCTACTTCGTCGATAGCTATCTACATGGACAACTACGATGAATATTGGATGTAGAATACCTCCTTACTGTTCTTCTGTTACAGTATCGTAACCCTACTCTTCATTTTCCAACTACTTTGCGACTACAACTACATACACGTCAAATTTGATGCAAATACAGAGGGCTACAGTCGCAGTACAGTTGTATAGGACACATAGTCGCATCACAGTCGGTTGCAACGGACACGTTTTTCTTCAAGTGTTTGGCACCATTTCCATGACTGTTAGTCATTTTTCAGTAGCTGTTTAGTGACTAGTCATTTTTTGACTGGTTATATTTGACCCTGTTTTCTACTAGTGACAAGTGGCCAGATCCATTGTCTGGATGGTTACCGTGTCCGGAAACACACACTCTCTCTCTCTCTCTCTTTCTCTCTATCTCTCTCAACCCCTACTACTAATGTTAACTTAACTCTTAGGGACCGGAAGTATCCTACTGTTCCGTCTCCTCACAAATCCAGAATGCTTACCGGACCAGGTCACGCAGGGACGGTCAAGGACTACAACGACATTCGAGCATCAACCCGACATTGAGCCTTCTATCGACTGGGTGAATATCCTCGCACTCTCACTAGTAGAAAATTTAGTTTTTCTGTTGTTTTGGTCGCATTGATCCGGTCAAAATCTGACAGAAATTTGTTGATTTTAACAAATTTCTGTTAGATTTTGACCGGATCAACGTGACCAAAACAACAGAAAAACTAAATTTTCTAGTAGTGTCTCTTGGGCGTTGCGCTGGGGCTTTAACTCTGTCTATGGGGAATTCGGGCATCCGGAATTCGGGCATGTCTTGCAAACTCCCGTCTACGGAAGATGCTAGCAACCTCTCAGATACCCTTACACCTAAGGCCGTATCCTACCCTTAGGCTATACCGGCATACAGGTAGGTAGTACACTAACACTACTATTGGAACAATCTAGTCGATTTCCCCATCAATCCAGTGATGTCCGGAAACCACTCACAAAGTCGACTTTTGCTAGTCAAGGTAAGTTCTCAGCATCCGGAAAAGACACGAATGGACCCCCACCCCCACAAACATGCACCAAATACAAGAAGTAAGAGAATGGAAAACCTCCAAACACTTGAATTAAGCTCAAAAGGTACAAGCTGAAAATAATGGGACGGATGTGAATGACCACAAAGGTCCATCAAAATCGACTTATACTAAAACTAACATCATCCTAAAAATCCCACAAAACATTCCTACATCACAAAGTTTATACCTTATAGTTTGGCTTTGCATCGTTATCGCATCGTTACAATTCATTACTTATAACTGCACCGTAATGATGCGATAATAATGTGATTAACGTACGAACCCATGAAACAACGATAACTACACGATAATTAATTGTTACCAAACTATAAGGTATAAACTTTGTGATGTACTGGTCCGCTAGATTTCCGGTAATCTATTAGATTCTATTTTTTCGGCTTTGCCGGCCGAACTCCGGTACTGTCACAAGTATATACAACACTACCCCCTATTCCCCGGCATCCTTATCTAGAGGAGGAATAAGGTCCTTTAACGCGTCAAGGTTTATCTGCTTCCGGCTACTCCCCGAAGAAAACAAACCAGGGCCCCTTGCTTCCCAATTTGGACCTCCCACGATATTGGTGCCTCTGTCAACACTCCAGGTTTCGACAATCAGAACTTCCGGACTTCCTCGAGAATCCTTCCGGGTCTGTTTGTAGTGGGGAGAAGTCTGTACCGACCGAGTCCCCCGAGTCTCCGGAGGGGTACTCGTAAAGTCAATGATCGGGGTCTCCAGGAGGAGGTTCTCACTGCCTTTAGGTACCACAACACTCCAATCCACTCCTTCTGGTTTCTCCGACGATGGTGAAAGTTCCGGAACAAGTGGTACCACCGGCGATACTTCCGTAACAACGGATTCCGAAATATTGCCTTCCAGAACTATCAAGGCATGTACGGGAGAGGACGGAGGAGGAGTTACCGGATTTGATTCTGTGGGGGCCAAATACTCCATCATGTCACGCATCTCGGCTCGAGAAGCGTCCATCCGTCTCGCCTGCTTCAATAAACATTTGACAATGGGCACCCGGCTCGAGCTGGCGACTATGTCAAAGTTGGCCTCGAACAATCGGGCCTTGTTGATGCAGTCCGCCGAAATATCCAAGGAACTCCGGAGTCGGGTTACACCCCAGCAAAGTGCCTCTATATGCCGGCGGTGTTCTTCCCCCACGACTTTGGCCATCTCTTGGGCTATTTGCAGCTCACTCTCCAACTTGACACAATTGGACTCCGACTTTTGAGCCCGTCCCAATAAATTTTGTTTCTCCACTTGTAAAACGCCCGCCTCTGTTACCAACTTCTTTTGCTCCTTTATCAGAAGGGCGTTTTTCTTCTTCGCCGCCACCAACGTGTCCGTCCTCCGGAAGATGGCGTTCTGGTCAGTCAGTGCCATCTTCCAGCACACCTGCTTGAGAGTCTCCTCATAGTTTTGGAGAATCTTCATGATGTCTTCTGTCCGATACACGATGTGCTGGGCCGCCTCGAAATGTCTTCAAAGGGCGACCCCCCTAGTCGGAGCTCGGTCCTCTCTTCCTCCTCTACCTCTGTAAACCTGGTTCGGGAGGGTCGGCCTCGGTCTGAGCAAGACCAACTTCCGGCTGCACCGGTCCGACCTTTTGCGGGGAAGGTCCGGCTTCTTGCGGAGAAGGTTTGACTTCTTTTTTCCGGTCCGTTGCTTTCTTCTCCAGTGGTTCTAGCGCGAGAGGATCCTCGTCATCTGGTCCTTCTAGGGGAGGAAGTTCTTCTCCTTCGTACTTCTGGAGCTGAACCAACTCTTGATAAGCGTCCTCCTCATTCGTCTTGAGTAAGGAGTGGTGGAAATACAGGTGGGAGACATAAGCCGGAAGAGGGCTCCCACCCTTCTTCCCCTGCCGGAAGGAACGCACAAGGTCCCCTATCAATTCAAAGATGACGAAGGCCTAATCCATTATTAGCTTCCCTTGAAGACTCCCTAAGATGGTGGAAGCCACCTTGGCCACCACTCGCCTTGGCTTGGTCGGGTGAAGGATAGGATTGAGAAATGCTACCACATCCCGATATTCCGGCTCCACTAGGTCTGAAACCTGGTGACCATCCTTCAAATTTGTCGGCACCCGGAACTCGCCCTCCATGTTCTCCTGATTCTTTTCCATGACCTTATCCGGTGCCATCCGAAACCCGTAGACAGCCCTCCACTCGTTGACCGTCTACAGTTCCAGCTTCGCTCGGAGGGTGGTATCCAAAATACCACTTTCCGAACAAAGCAAATCCGCCACCAAACTCTCCTCATGGATGCCCCAAGGGACATCCATCAATCCCTCACACTCCATGTTGGTAAGGTTTTATTGCAGGCGCTCCAGTCGGACCTCGTCGGTTGAAATTTCCGGTCCCACCCGCATTACCGGAATTGCCTTCGGCGGCCGGGGCGGTGGTGTTGGCATCGCATCGTTTGAGTCCTCTGGCTCCTCCCTCAGCTTACGCCGACTCGCTCTGGAAGACATCATGCTTAGAAGAAACCTCACACAATTTCTCCCTACCCCTCTTGGTCACAAAAAATCACTCCGGAACCCCCTACACGATCGCAACTCACACAGTCCTTGAGTCTACCGGAAATTTCTAAGAGCTGGAAAGACGGAAAACGTAGATGTAAGAAAGTAAGAAGGCAATCGTGCCTTCCGCCGGCTACAGTCCTCCTCTTATACTAGCCAAACAGATAGACGGTCGGACGAAAGTACGGGATAGGTTTTGGCGACAAAACCTAACTCTAGTACGGATCCGATTTCCGGTTTTTAGGACCGGCGTCGTCATCTGATTTCCAGAACTTTCTAGGGATCCAAAATTAGATTTTTATACCTAATGGGATCTTTTCGGATCCGGAGATCTGGTATTTCTGAATTCTTCTAATCTCCTATGAGAACTCAAAAACTTTCCTTTCTAAGGGAATAAATTTCAAAATTTCCCATCAAATGCTAGTGTTCTGGGTCTAGCATGTGGAATCACACTCCCACAGAGGGTGTCTGAGAGGCTGCTAGCAGCTTGCATGTACGGGAGTTTGCAAGACGTGCCCGAATTTCGAATACCGGAATTCCCCCATAGACGGAATCAAAGTCCCGGCGTAATGCCCAAGAGAGTACAAGGATATCCACCCAATCGATGGGAGGCTCAGTGTTGGGTTGATGCTAGAATGTCATTGTAGTCCTTGACCATTCCTACGTGACCTGGTCCGATAAGTATTCCGGATTTGTGAGGTGACGGAATAGTAGGATACTTCCGGTCCCTGAAGTTAAGTTAGCATTAGTAGTAGAGAGAGAGAGTCAGTGTTTCCGAACATGGTAAACATCCGGACTGTAGATTTGGCCACTTGTCACCTAAACCCAGGGATCCCGGAAGGGGCAACTGAACGGTTACCAGACTTTTCTGGAACCCATCCGGCATTAGTGGGCGGACCGGACCTCTGGTCCGGATTAGTACATAGGCGCGAAAGGAAAAACTTAGATCGAGTTAGCCTAGTTCCATGAGCCTCAAGTCCTCGTGGGAACGATTCCGGAGCTGTTTATTCTAAGTTGGTCTTTAGTGGGAATTAAGGGCTAACTGGAGGAATAATGGTCCGACTAATCACTACAGGTGGATTGACCTAAATATAGGATATTTGCATAAGGCAAATGTGGATGTAGAAATGATCTCTAATTCTTCCTGTGCATCAGAGGAATACACGATTGGTCAAATAGCTAAAAGGATGAATCGGCAATGCATGTCAGAGGAGTATAACAAGCTGTAATGGGAAGCGGGTGGAATGACCAAGTTTAGCCATGATGAATTTGAGATTGTGGTTCACCAATATTTGGACTGACTTTACAGAAAAAGTGAGGATTACCAGGGTGGTTTGGTCCACATCATCAATCGATTTTCTAATACTTTCAAGTGGCTAGTGCCAACTGCCAAATGAACAATTTTGATGTTTGTATTAAAATTTAGAAGTAGTATTTACATGATTACATCTATGAAAGTAGTAGTTAAATATAGAATAGTAGAAGTGAGGATTTACGTGTATACAGTATATAGCATATATGTACCAACAATGTTTACCATCATACCGATATATGTGAAATTGGATATACATTTTGAATTGGTAAGCTTTTTTGAATTTGCAATGAATATGAAGTATTGCCAAACCAAACATGTTGTTTGTTTGAATGAGGAATGTGTTATTTCTAATTGATCATTGATTGTTGTTTGGTCAATGAGGTTGTGTAACAAATTGTGGGATTCTTGATTGTATGGTTACTTCATGTATAATGACAATGTAAAATGGATCTCTTGTATGAAGCAAATGGCTCTCTTCATAGTTCATACAATGCTTTCAAAATTTTATTATTGAAATAAGAGAAAGGTGAAATTGTATATAGCATGTAGTAGAATGGTATGAAACTATGAAATATTAAGAGATTAAAAAAAATTAACAACTGACATTGTAACATATAAGAGCTTTGCATGAAGGAAACGATTACTTATCACTGTGGACCTGGCCTATGGCTAATTGTGAGACCTAAATTGCGGAAGGAATACAGAATTAATTTAATTTTGGCATAAAAAATGTCAATCATATTGAGACTAATAAAAAAAACTTTAGTGACAATATATAACTAGGTATGATTGTACAAGGTAAATGATTCAAAAATTTCTTGGTCGGATGAACAAGGGCGAACAGATGGCAATCAAGAAGAAGGGGGTGGATGAATGGGGCAGTCGGGCGGACGGGTGAACATGGACTGATGGATAGGGCAATTAGGCGGGGGCGGCGGTTAGGTGGGGTGGTGTGGGAAGGTGATCCCACATGCTAGGCCCAAAATACTAGCAATCCACAAAAAATTTCAAAAATTGTTCCCTTAGAAAGGAAAGTTTTTGAGTTTTCATGGAAATTTAGAGGAATTCAGGAATTCCGGATCTCTGGATCCAAAAAATTTTCATTAGGTATAAAAACCTAAATCCGGAACCCTAGAAAGTTCCGGAAATCGGATGACGGCGCCGGCCCTAAAACCGAAAACCGGATCCGTATTAGGGTTAGGTTTTTGCCGCCAAAATCTGTCCAGTACATTCATCCGACCGACTGTTCGTCTGGCCAATATAAGAGGAGAACTGTAGCTGGCAGAAGACATGAGTACTTCCTTATTTTCCTTACATTTGTATTTTCCGTCTTCCTAGCTTTTTGAGAATTCCGGTAGACTGAGGGGCTGTGTGAGTTGCGATCGTGCAGGGGTTACCGGAGTGAATCTTTGTGAGCAGGAGAGGTAGGGAGAAAGTGTGAGAGGTTTTCCTATGAGCACGATAACTTCCAAGGCAAGCCGACGCAAGCTGAAAGATTTGCCTGAAGACTTCGACGAAGAACTTCCACCGCCGCCGCCACCCCGGCCAAGGACGCTTCCAGTGATGAAGGTGGTGCCGGAGGTTCCCACAGAGGAGGACCGGCTGGAACACTTGAGACAGAACCTCACCAATATGGAATGTGAGGGTCTCATGGAGGTTCCTTGGGGCATCACAGAGGAGAATTTAGTGTCTGATTTACTTCATCCGGAAAGCAGTATCTTGGATACCACCCTCTGGGCGAAGCCAAAATTGTGGTCGGTTAATGAGTGGAGAGCCGTCTACAAGTTCCGGGAGGCGCCGCACAAAGTCATGGAGAAGAATCAGGAGGTTATGGAGGGCAAATTCCGGGCGCCGGCCAATCCGAAGGAAGGTCACCAAGTTTCCGACCTGGTGAATCCGGAGTATCGGGATGTGATAGCATTTCTTAACCCTATCCTTCACCCAACCAAGCCAAGGCGAGTAGTAGCAAAAGTGGCTTCCGCCATCCTAGGGAGCCTTCAAGGTAAAATGATGATGGATTGGGCAGCCATCATCCACGAGTTAATAGGGGACCTTGTGCGTTCCCTCCGGTCGGGGAAGAAAGGTCAGAGCCCTCTTCCGGCATACCTCTCCCACCTATATGCCTAGCACTCCTTGCTCAAGGCGAATGAGGAGAGTGCCTACCAGGAGCTAGTTCAGCTCCAGCAGTACGGAGGAGAAGAACCTTCTCCCCGCGACGGACCAGATGATGAGGAGACGGAGGACGAGGAGCCAACCACCCCTCTAGCGAAGAGGACACGGTAGAACAGGACTCCACCGGTAAGGCCGACAGAGGATCCTCCCGCGTCGGAGTCAATGGAGGGAGAAATTCCGAACCGGTAGACGAAAACCAGACTGGCTCCGGAAGAAGTCCGACCTTCTGCACAAGTGGTTAGACCGGTGCAGCAGCAAGCTGGTTCCGCTCAGACCGAGGCCGGATCCTCCCGGACCATACTTATGGAGGCAGAGGAGGGAGATAGAACTCAAATGCACTTAGGGGGAACGCCGCTGGAGAATGTTGCGGAAATGGCCCAGCACATTGTATGGCGGGCGGATGACCTCATGAAGTTTCTCGATAATTACGAGGAGACCCTCAAGCGGGTGTGCTAGAAGATGGCACTGACTAACCGGAACGCCATCTTCCGGAGGACGGATGCGTTGGTGGCAACGGAAAAGCAAAACACCCTCTTGATAGAAGAACAGAAGCGGTTGGTGACGGAGTTGGGGGGGTTACGGGTGGAGAAACGTACATTATTAGATCGAGTCCAGGAATCGGAATCCAAGTGCGTTAGATTGGAGAGCGATCTACGCACAGCCTAGGAGACGGACAAAGTCCTAGAAGGGGACCACCGCCGACAAATAGCGGCATTGTGCCAAGGTGTGGTCCGGCTCTGGAATTCCTTGGAAGTACCGGCGGATTGCATCAACAAAGCCCGGCTGCTTGAAGCCAACCTCGACGCAGCTGCCAGCTCGAGTCGGGTACACATCATCAAGTATTTGCTGGAGCAGGCGAGGCGGATGGATGCCTCCTAGGTAGATATGCGGGATATGATGGAGTATCTGGCTCCTGCTGAGTCAGATCTGGTAACGCTTTCTTCCCCCTCCGCTCAAACTTTAGTGGTTCTGGAAGGTAATGATTCGGAATCCATCGTCACAGTAGTATCAGCGGTGGTGCCTGTTAGTCCGGAACTTTCACCACCGCCCGGAAGACCAGAAGAAGTGGATTGGAGTGCCGTGGTACCCCAAAGGAGCGAAGACCTCTTTCCGGTGACCCCAATCATTGATCTTACGGGTACTACTCTGGAGACTCAAGAGGGCCGGACGATATAATCTTCTCTTCGTCATAAGAAGACCCAGAAGGATTCTCGGGGAAGTCCGGAACCTCCGATAGTTGGAACCTGTCATAGTACAAGGTGAGTAAATTCCCTGTTATATGCTCAAAAACTCCTTTAAAGTATAACTAAGTGAACCTAAAGATCGATTCCACGAGATCCTGTGAAGTATTTAGCGTTATTGAACAATTTAGACTAAGTTAGCACGCAAACCCAACTTTCGGTTTCAAGTCAATTATCGGAAGACATTATAATATCCGGTAAACTAAGAAAGGGCTTTCCGCCACTATTCCGGTCCTACTAACTATCCGGTCTATATAACAATTACCACCCCAGGAGGCTATAATTTCCGATTCCGGTTACTACGGTAGACCGATCTACTTCAGTTTATCAACATTCTTCCTGATCCCATCCGGTTTAATTTAGCCTCTGTTTTACCATTAGAGGGGTCGCCCCTTGATTTTCAGAGTGGTAGGTCCACCACTCCTTCAGTAACTTATAGTGGCTGAAGATTCACTTATTCTATTCTCTAATCTCCTACTTACTACGGATCCAATTTAGTCCTTTACAACAATCTAGGTATTAATTCGGATTGTAGGTCACACAAAGACTCCCCGTACGATCCTTTGATACTACAACGACTTTGGGCACCTTTCCTATCCGTGCAAAGCTAGGTGGTTACAAGTGAAACCCGTCCATTCCAACACTTACTAGAGTTATTCCGTTTACCAACGATGGTAGCAAGACCTCACAAGAGATCGGACACTCAACCGGATTTCCTACCCAGAAGTTCTAGCACAAGTAGGGAATCCCTCCCTATCTGCCTAGCCTAACAACGGTTTTCACGCCTGGAATCTCAAACTCTAGACACGTTGAGGAGCTGAAGTGCACTCCCAACTCTTTCACTACCTGCTCAACACTAGAAATCAAAAAACGGAATGCACCAAGGGGAGAAATTGTCAACTCTAACCCCAACTCTTACTCTCCTCTCTTCCGGTCATACAGCAATCATATACACTCACATGACACACACCCATGACAGAGAAACAAAAAGGGAAGACACAAGGGAATTTGCAAAAGAAGACTTTTTTTTTCCCTCTCCCCTTCTCAGGGCAGATTTATATACAAAACCAAAAAAGTTCAAAAAGGCAAAAAACGTCACGGAATCCGGCCGCATTTCCCAGCTGAACTTCCGATCCTACCTACCTACTATCAGATAGAATCTGGTTCTGTTCTAGTATGTACAAATTTTACTAATCTACAATCCTAACCCTAAGATAGGACTCTTCGGCTTAGCTTCCATCCCCTCAAAGATTTCAGTTAGGTTCCGATTCTGTTCTCCATCCATAGGTTTTGGAATTGGATCGCCTTGACCGGAATCGGGTGTGGATTCCAGATCGATGGCGGATTCTGGGGTGTTGGCTGGTTTAGACGTTTGTGCAGTCATCTTGGACTTGGGAGTCTTATCCTTCTCTTCTTCAACGACTAACACATCCAGAAATGACTCCGGTAGCGAGAGCTCTGACAGATGGATCTCCTTAGAACACGTGGCTCCCGTCAGTTCCCAGCTGCTTTCTTCAATCCGGTCCGCTGAAATCTGTGCCTCCTTCACCGCCATCTCAACCCGCTCCGCATAGTCCATGAGAATCTTTACTATCCTAGCACCGGATAGTTTCTTCTCCTTATGGACTTCGTCATCGAATAGCTTAGCCTTGGTGGCGGCCGTCCCGGATACTCCAAGCACGTCCTTTACCTGCTCCACTATCCTTCGCGTTTCCTCTGCTATCTCCCTCGTGGCAGTTGCCTCCTCCTTCAAGCCGAAGTTTTCCGCCTTCAAGGTATCCACCTCCGTCTGAAGTGGGACTACTTCTTCCTCCCGCCTTCGGTACTCGACTGGATTGGTGATACAATTGGCTACCTTCACTGATAGCTGGCTGTCTGGCGGTGCATCCACCAGTTTCCCGATCGCCTCCAGGGTCAGATACTTCACTTCCCAATCCGCCCGGACACTAGAGAGAATGGCAATCAAGTTATTTAATGGATCCCGTGGATCCATTTCTTCCTCCATAACAACCTTTCGTTTCTCGGAGTTGAAGGGCCATGACTTGGAGGTGTTCCTCGCCTATGGGGAGGAGTTGTTTTCTGTCGCTTGATTGGCAGCAGTACCTCTTCCTCCTCTTCTTCCGTTTCCGGATCCGAATCCGGAACTGATTTCGCTTCTTCGTCTTCTTCTGATTCCCCATATTTCAGGAAAGCTCCCTGAGCCTTCCACTCCTTCTCTTCCTCGTTCGTCAGGAGCTGGTGGTTATGGTACAAGTGATACAAATATGCGCATATGAGGGTAGCTCTACTCTTTCCTACCTTCCCGATGAGCTGGGTTACCAGATCAAAAATGATCCGGGCCCAATCCACGTTCCGGGGTCCGCTTAGAGAACCGAAAATGGTATTTCCTAGGGTGATTGTTACCCTCGTCGATTTCTCTAGATGGAGGATCGGAATCAGAAACCTCAAAAGACGGCGGTGTCGATCGTCTATGCAGTCGTCAACTGTGTACCCATCTTTAGGGTTGGGAACACCATGGAATTTACCCCAGATGAATTCATCCTTCTGGTCGGCCATTCCAAGCCCCCCTACCCGGAAATCATACACTCCTCTCCAGACTTCCTCAGTCCAGAGGAACGGATTTGCTTTCAAGGTGTTATCGAATTCATTGGACAGTTTGCCCAAGAGTTCCTTCACCATTCTCTCTACCCGGAATCCCCAAGGTTTCTCAGTGAACCCCTGGCACCCATAGAAGTTAAGTCTTCTATGAGTTGGTCCTTCTCCTGTTTGTCTGAGGGACTCACCGGAAATATCTTCTGGAGTTTCACCTCGACTGGACTCGATCTTGCTGACCCGCTCTCTTCCGACGTAGCAACGGCATGGGGTGGATTACCTCTCACATGGATTTCCTCACCGATTCTACCTCACCCGCTCCTAGCCGCACGTCCCGTTCCTTTCTTCTCTCTCTGATCTCAACCGGAAGTACTAAAATTCTATTGAGGCACTCTCTCCTGACACGAGGGTACCAAATGTTGTAAACAACATGAGGAGCGCCTAATCTTGCGAGAAAATGAAAGAGGTAAGATTGGCAAGCTTGGTCCTTAAATAGCCCCAGGACTCCGCCGTGGTCATAATGACCATTTCCGGTTTGGTGGCTTGACGTCCAGTCCAACCCTAATCCGGTTTCTAGGTTAATTTCGGATGGGTATCCGGTCCCGACCAATTTGAAACTTTCAACTGAATTGAATCCAGTCTACCTGCTATTTCGTTTTCCGTATATATATATCCGGTTTTCCTACAACTGGCATTCCAATCCGGTTCTTCCTAACTACTTTCCGCTCTAATTTCTAGATAAACTGAACGAAATAAAAATTCACGTTGCGACAGAACCCAGAGTGTAGATAGGGACACCAATATCGTGGAAGTCTCGAGTTGAGGAGCAAGGCGTCCGGATGTGTTTCCTCTAGGAAGTAGCCGGAAGCAGATCAATCTGGACTCATTGAAGGATCTTGCTCCTCCCACAGATAAGGATCCCGAGGAGTAGTGTGCAGAAGTGTAGAGTAGCGATAATACTGGAGTCCGGCCGGAAAAAGCCGGAAAAATAGGATCTAGGATTTACCGGAAATCTAGCGAACCAGTAGGAATGTTTTATGGGATTTTTAGGATGATGTTAGTTTTAGTTTAAGTAGGGTTTTGATGGACCTTTCTGGTCATTCACATCTGTCCCATAGTTTCAGCTTGTATCTTTTTGAGCTTAATCCAAGTGTTTGGAAGTGTCCATTCTCTTATCTTTTGCATTCGGTACATGCTTGTGGGGGGTGGAGGTCCATTCTTGCTTTTCCGGACGCTTAGAACTTACCTTGAGTAGCAAGAGTCGACTTCGTGAGTGGTTTCCGGGAGTCACTAACTTGATGGGAAGATCGGCCGGATTGTTCCGACAGTAGTGTTAGAGTACTACTGCTTGGATGCCGGTATAGCCTAAAGGTAGGATACGGCCTTAGGTGAAAGGGTATCTGAGAGGCTACTAGCAACTTCCGTGTATGGTAGTTCGCAAGATGTGCCTAAATTCCGGATTGCCGGAATTCCCCATAGACGGAATAAAAGCCTCGGCGCAACGCCAAGAGACTATAAGGATATCCATCCGGTCGATGGGAGTCTTAGTGTCCGGCTAATGTGAGAATGTCATTGTAGTCCTTGACCGTCATTGCGTGACCTAGTCTAGTAAGCATTCCGGATCTGTGAGGCGACAGAAGAGTAAGACACTTCCGGTCCCTGAAGTGTTAGTTTAGCATCAGTATTAGAGGAAGAGAGGTAGAGAGAGAGAGAGCGTGTCTCCGGACACGGTAAGCATCCGGACGGTGGATCTGGCCACTCGTCATCTAAACCTAGGGATCCCGAAAGGGGCAACTAAACGGTTTCCGGACTTTTCCGGAATCCACCCAGCACTAGTGGCCGAACCGGACCTGTAGTCTGGATTAGTAGGAAGGAGAGAAAGTGAATGCTTAGGTTGAAGTTATCCTATGAATCTGTAAACCTCAAATCCTTATGGGAAGTGGGAACGATTCCGGAGCGGTTTACTCTAAGTGGGCCTTTGGTGAGAATTAAGGGCTAATTGGAGGAATACTGGTCCGACTCATTACTATAGGCGGGTGGGCAAGTTGAATTTACCCCCCTTTTGACTGCAGGGTAATTTTTATACCCTTTAAATGTCCCGGGATATCTAAAGGGGTCACGTCTCGGGACTCTGGACATTCGGACGTGAATCCCAGCGTGAAGACGTCCTGACAACCTTGCTAGTACCTCAACTGCAGAAAGAGTCAAGTATTCCGGTACAACTAGGAATTTCCACCTCAATCAAGGTTCCGTCACCCCAATCAACTAGGTCATGATTGATGAGCAAATCGGGATCCAAGGTCTATAGTGACCTCGTTGATCGAATAGGCACCATAACCAACCCAATATGAAATCATCCGGAAAGCTTCACCCACATACAATAGCCTTCATCAAATTGGAGCAACACGCCAATCGACCTAGAGGAACCATCGCCGGAGTAGGAGATTGAAGAAATAATGGAGTCCGAGGAGGAAGAGTACAAAATTAGATCTAGATCGAAAACGAATGATGAATCACCCCCAATTTAGCGGAAAATCCAGACTTTGGCAGCAGTGAAGTTAACTCTGGTGAAGAAGATCACTCTCAAAGCACCCACAAGTCAGGCTAAAAGCAGTTCAAAAAAAGTGCGGAGGGACAAATAAATAGCTAGTTTGTTACTTGTTAGGCACTTAGTTTGGATTTTTGATTTTGAATCCAATCCGGTTTTTCTGGGTGTGGGCCTTGGTTCTAGATTTCAAGGAACAACTTGGCGTTGACTTGTTGCTTGCCTTGGTGTGTTTTTGTATGGTCACCCTGGTATTGGGGTGGCCTTTTTGCTTTTTGTTTTAGATTTTTAAGGATGCTAAGGGGCTGTTGTCTTTCATTCCATCCTAGCGGACTGTCTTGTTTACATTTCATTCTTTTCTTTAGTCCGAGCCACCTAATGGACATGTAGGCTTTGACTTTGTGTGCGTAGTTGTGTTGATTAGTTTATTTGAGTGTGGAGGAGTAAGAGGAAACGGGTAAGGGAGAATCTAGATCATTGGCAACACAGGTCGAAGCATGAGGGTATGTTTGTGATGGAGTTAGATCTGTGAGTGAGGACTTGTATATAAGCACCTTTAAACTACTAGAACGGTAATCCGGTAGAAGTGGTGTGGATGAGGTTCCGGAATCTAGAATGATTTCATGCGGAGTTAGGCGGTTGCTAGTGGAAAACCTCCACAATTCGAAAGGTCTACCAACTATAGGATCAGTCTGGCCATTAGGAAACAAGTCTTCTGTCAATTCCAAATGTCTTTGATCTGTCATTGTAATGGAAGGGGGAAGGACGGACTTTGGGTGACGTGTTTTTTAGATAGGCCATCCAAGAAGTCGTGAAAGTGCAAAATTCTCTCTTTTGTCTCAACACTTTACTATAGTGTTTGTCTTGTTTGTCTAGTAGGAGTATAGAGTATGAAGGTCAAGAGTGGTGGAGTCCCTACCTCTCGAAAGATTAAAAGTGGCCTCCCTAAGGGTGAAACAGAGATTTATAAACTAGTCACTTGGAGAGTGGAAACTAGAATTCAGAAGAGGACAGATTTGGGTTGTTACCAAATAGACATTGTATCCAAAAAAGAGCGATAGACTATACGGATAACTTGGGTATTTCGGAAAAGAGAGATAATCTAGATAACTATAGCTTGCAACAACATCTTGGATTCCCTGGAACGATAATCCGTATCATCTTCCGACGTTGTAATGTTGTAAAGGTATTTACGTGTAAATTGCACGTACGACATCCATATCAATTTTCTTCAATATACTTTGTAATATTTCTCACATACAAATCCAAATGAAAACATTGTCACATTATAGATTCATATGGTTGTGAGTGTCCATTTGGTCACTCATGACTCAGAAATTGTTTTTTTTGGATTTATTAGTTTTGAGTGCAGTTTTTTATATAAAAAGTCCAAAAAAGAGTGAATAACCGGAATGAAGATGTCACATACCAATATGGCAATTGGTCCTAAATAGGGAATTTCCTGCTATTTGCAACCAAATCCTGCATGTAGATAGGGTAGAAACCCAAAAATTGTACAAAAAATAACCATGTGTAGTAGAAATTGTCCAACTTGTCTGAACTTGCCTTTTAGTGACATATCCTAATCAAATTGGTCCGAGGGAACTATGTAAAAATCTTAGTATAGATTCCCAAAGAGAGGTTTCAGTTTTCCCATTCCATCATCAAAACAGTAGAAACTCCAATTGTTAACTGGCAAGTGAAGAAAACTCAAGACGGACCAAAGGAGGGCATCTACAACTTAAGTACAGTGATTTGAAGTGGGAATCATGCCAGGAGTCCAACGGAGCAATCAGCTCACCAAGATTCCCTTCCATATGGAAGATTTTTTGTTTACCGGAAATTAAAGGAGATAATGGGATTTGATTTTTCTTCCTTAGATGTGCAAAATGGGAATATGATTTTGCACATCCCTTGTGGAACTCCATGAGAGGTTCCATGAAAATTCTTAGTTTTTTCCGATCTCCAAAAGATCTTTTTCCGAGTAGTTAACCATTGGAAGTAATGATGGGAAATTCCTAGAAATTACCCAAGCTGCGGTAAAATCTCACTAAAAATTAGAGTAGCTTCTTTTATGTTAATAACAAGCTTCAACAAGTTTTGTGGCATTTCGATAGTCAAAAGATACAAAACTGGCAAGATCCTCCAAAATTGGCAAAATTGAAGATTAATAGTGGAGTTGATCGGCGTATCGAGAGCATACGACATCAAATTGAGGTCAAAGCAGGTTTTTTCTTACTCCCTTAAACCTACTAAAAAGCCTAGGCTAGTTACTTTTCCTAAAAAAGTTGATCTCCAAAAGTTGGATTTTTATCCATTTTTTGTTATTCAATTAGCACTAGAAATCTTTGTGATTTTGACGTAGGAAAAAGGGGAGGGGAGTTCCTTTAGACTAAAAATGGACTTCTGAAGCCAATGGCGCAATCCGTTTGCAATTCGGAGTCTTTCTCCAAAAGTTAGAAGTTTGGACCAACGTAGAAAGTCAAAATTGAAGAATTTGGATAAAAGACTTAGTAAATAGAATTACCTTATAGGAACTTGGAGGGGAGTGAGGCCCTTGGAAAAGTATATAGGGCTCTCATTTCTCTCTCAAACCACCCCTTTGTTACTAATTGGTGACCATTTTGGCACCAAATACACATTAGTCCATTTTGTTGAACTATTGGACCAATTTTTGGTTCCAAATTGTATACGTGTGTGTTTCTAGGCTCTTTTGTTGTTATTTTTCAAGCTTTGAAGGACTTGAAGGGTCCCTTCAAATCTTGGCTTCATCTTAAGTTGTTTTTGTCGTTAAAACTTGGGTTTTGGTTATTATTGTTGGATTTTTGGCTTGTACCAATCCTAGAGAGAAACCCCACTCCGTACTTTGGCAATGCCGCTTAGTGGGGGTCTCTAGAGTTTATGTAGTTGTACTAACCATTCGTGTTACAAAAAGCCTTGTTTTAAATTGTGTTGTACTAATCCATTGTGTTTAGAGGTTGTACTAACATATGTATGTGAATTTGTACTAATTTATAGTGGGAGTAGAAGTTTGTTTTAAATTTTCTTGTCCCATTCGGGACGGCGAAGCTTTGGCTTTGGAAAAAGTTGGGAATACTAGAATTTAGAGTATTTAAAAATGACGGCAGAGCTTTGAACCTCCCCCTTCCTTGATCTTTTCTATGTAGTTAGGACCTTTGGCCTTAGTTTGGTCAAATTGTTATTTTTTATTAACTTTTCTTTAGGGCCAAGACCAAGGGTGTAGTCAGACCGTTAAGAAGAGGGGTCAGTACAAATTGAAGTTCACAATCTCATAGTAGAGGTCAAGAGCTTTCCAAAAACATAAAACACAAAGAAATCCGAGCTAAAATGAGTAAGATATAAGCGGATGAAGTTTCAAACACTAATTAGTAATTAAAACTTCATCCATGCATATCTTTTAGTAGGAAAGTTCAAATTACAAGTGTCTTATAGTTTAGGAGAGCTAGAAACAGTCTCTATCCATCAAAAAAAAAAAACTTCTAAAAATAGTAATATGTCAAAAGTCAGACTGAGAGTAGGAGCATATAAAAGTAGAAATTAGAAGAAGTATGAATTAGCAAGCAAGAAGTAGTATTTAGTTTCCTCCTATCTCACCACTCTTTCTCTCTTCTAGCTTAGACTAAGTGGAGTTCAAAAACTCAATAGAATTGGTAGTTGTGAGGATTTGCAAAAAATATTGAAATTATTATAGTTAAAGTTGAAGAAGGAAGAGAGATCAATAATATCTAAAACAACCAATTAGAATTGAGATAAGGAGAGATGATTGATTAAGTGAATGTAGTCAAATTATGTATTTTTATCGAAATACGCAAAATAAGTGAAGGAAGGAGGAGGAGAAGAAATAATTGAATAGGATAGAATAGAATATAGGAAAAAAAAAAAAAGAGATAAAGAGAAGGGAAGGAAGAAGTTGAGAGAATTAGAATTTAGATTTGTATTTAACACCCTCTTTTAAGCCGCGGGCAAAAATATCAAACGATTTTGGAAGATGGCGGATGATGGAGTGTTCCAAGATGCCTACAATTACCTCAACAAACCCAAATTTGAGGTAAAACATTAATTTCTTCCCTTCCTTTTGAATTATTGAAAATAGGATAAAATACCATAGGGCCGGATTACAAACATTAGTGGTCAAAACTTCATCCATCAATAACTTATAGTAGAATATTCCAATTCACAAATATGAACCCAATCTGAAATTCTAGAATGAAGAACTACAAGGAAAAGATGCAAATTTTCTAAAATTAGTAAAATGATAGAAGTTAGACTAGAGCTAAAAGAACAAGGAAGACTAATCTAGAACTTTGAAGTTAGACTAGAGCTAAAAGAACAAGGAAGACTAGTCTAGAACTTTGAAGTTAGACTAGAGCTAAAAGAACAAGGAAGACTAGTCTAGAACTTTGAAGTTAGACTAGAGCTAAAAGAACAAGGAAGACTAATCTAGAACTTTGAAGTTAGATTAGATGCTACATTTAACTACTTCTGGACTTTTGAAAGTCCAGAATTCATAATGGTTATTGAGAGATGCATCAAAGGATCTACCCAAAACATCAAGGGATCTAAATTTTCATTGAGGGATCAGTTCAAAACATCAAGAGATCTATACCAACATCAAAAGATCTCCCAATCTATACAAACATCGGGAGATCTCCCGATGTTTTGAATTTAATAAATAGTTCAGAATTTAATGAATAGTCCACAAGTAGTTAAATGTGGCATTTAGAATGATAATTTAGAATAACATGCTTGTAAAGAAGGATAATCAAAACCCATAGGTACTTCAAACTCCAGAAAAGACTAAAAAACTCAATGAGATATGAAAGGATGAAGTTTTAGGCCAAGTTTGGATGAAACTTAGATAGAATTGTCCAAATTAGACCAAACTTTAGACATAAGTAGAGAAAAGTACTTTAAGTACATCCTAAAAAATTTCGAAGTCTTTTGAATTAGGAAACCAACCAAAAATTGTGGATGAAGTTTTAGAAGACCATTTAGTGGTCAAACTTCATCCACCCGTATCTTTTGATAGGAATGATCAATTCAAGAGATTTTCATAGTTTTGGAAAGGAGAATTAGCCTTTACAAGATGGAATGCTTAGTTGATGTCTGACTCATCTTTCATGGAATAACTACAGCGGTTCATTAGAATTAGGAATTACCAAACAATTAATAGTATAAAACTTGTTTTAATTGGGGTTTTGCATACTTGAAAATACCTAGGAATTGGAAAAGATTGAAAGGCACAATGGACCGACGTTAGAACACCCATAGGATAAGACCGATTAAAAGAACCTGGTTGTGTGTACTGATTTACCAAGGGTGGGTAAATAAGCGCTCACAACGGACTACAATATTATAGCTTCATATGGCCCACAATATTATAGGTGTATATGGGCCATGGTATTATAGCCTTACACAGGGCTCCAATAAGACAATTCTCCTTCGACAGAGCACTTTCAATATAACATTTCTTTCAATATAGCATTTCAACATAGCATTTATTTCAATATAGCACTTTCACTTTCAAATTGAATGTAGCATTTCCCTTCTCAATACAGTGTGGTCTTCCTTTGTATAGTGCTTTTACCCTTGGTGTATTCTTGAGGCCCTCATAATAGAAGGCATTAGTGTGCCGCTTATTTCTCCAATGCAATGAGATGATTGCTTCCCCATCATGTCTGTGTGAACAGTTGCTTATCATCCACATCCATGGTGCTGGAATATGGTACAGAATAGTGGAGATGCCATGGTCAACACTTTCCTATATCCATTTGCGATGCTCTGATAGGCAATGAGGGCTGCGCTTGTCATAAACACCCTCCTTCATCTCACAACCAACAGATTGAGGAGAACTGATCACCTTTCTCTTTTGTCACCGCACATTGCATTCTTGAGGTTGGAAACAATCAACTTGTGAGTGGATGTGGATGGGTGTGGAGAATCTTTTTCGTTGAGACTAGTTTGTGGAGCACAACAAAAGTTCTGTAGTGTACATGCACTATGTGTGACCACGGAAGAGAAAGGATATCAGATCCCATTCAATCTTTCCGTCGTGAGACGAGGAAGGCCTTCATGTCAAATGCCACCCACGTTGCCTATGGGAGCGTTGCAAATGGATGTCAGAAAATGTTGATCATGGTATTCCTTCTTTGCTCTAAGCCATGTTCTACCATATGCAAACTTTATAGAAGAGTCCTTTGCAACCCATGACTCTACAAGCGACAAGCACTTTCTTGGAGTCCCTACAAATGTCATACGACAACCTAGTGGAGACTTCAATGGAATATACTCAAGCTTAGAATGTGGAAGACCTGGAGCCCTTGGCGACAACAGTTGCTACTACCTCAATCGTCTACCACTCTGCTTCCATACAATCGATCAAGGCATCATTCAATTGCAAGGCCTCTTATACGAAAGCAACTTCAATCTTGAGAAAGGTGAATTCTGTTGCATTGGTGCCCTTCCATTCAGGCTAGCCATTCCAAGGTTTAGACCGCCCCGTCTCATTGCTATACCTCTCGTCTAGGTGACATGCTCGCCTAGTTGCCTCGAACCGCTCGATTTAGAGTGCACATTCTGAAACCAACATCAAGACGAGTCTTCGGAAATAGACAGCACTACTAGTGGTCAGTGCGTATGGTATAGATTGTATAGCTCTATTCAAGTTTGTTCCACTTATAACATTGCTGACAAAACCAACCACTTCCTCTATAATCACTTCTACCTTTGGCTGCTGCGCTGGGATATGCCTCTGAACAACCGCGGTGCAGATAGAAACATTACATGCTCACATTTGCAATCATGGTGGCAAGACTCAAAAACTATACATAGGCGTGCAAAAACAGAAGAATTATTTAAAAGTACGCTACTAAATCTATGGATTGATCTGCTAAACTATAGTTGTCTGGAATGTTGTGAGCGCTTATTTACCCACCCTTGGTAAATCAGCAAACACAACTAGGCTCTTTTAATTGGTCCTATCCTATGGGTGTTCTAACATCGGTCCATTGTGCCTTCCAAGCAATGAATCTTTTTCCCTAAATTCTACTAATTCCTAATTTTGAAATTAACCCTCAAAACCTAGTCAAATTGGAAGTGTCTAAATTTGTTACTAACTTGAAGTTTTTGCTAAGTCTTTGCTACGGTAGTTTTTGGTAAAGTACAATACAGTCTAAATTTAGCTATCCTATGTGAAGGTACATACTATGCCATTTCTAAAAACATAAAGTCCGTTGAAATCCGACCTTCCTAGCAAAAGTTATAGGCGGATGAAGTTTGGCCTTTAAAAGGCTATGAAAACTTCATCCAAGGTTTACTTCTACTTCCCTATTTCAATTCACTAAGAATTTTGACCTATGATTTCAAGTTATTTATCAATACTTATACTTCAAATTTCACCCTTGATGGATGATTTATACTACTTATCATCCAACTTCTTATCTAAACTTCATCCTTCTATAACTTCTTCATTTTTACTCCAAATTGGTCGTTTGATATCTTCCTAGAAAGCTATGATTCTATTCTACAAGGTTATGACTTGAAACTTCATACTTGTTCTAATCTAGACTCATTGAATTAGACCTCTAACTCGGTTACTATGTATAAATACTGGGTTGGAATTCGGCGAGTAGGTGGTCCATCACTCCCACAAACTCTCCATCATTCGCCATGTTTCGGGATGATTAAGTAATTTTGCCTACGGCTTAAAAAGGGGTCTGAAATTACAAGACTAAATTCCCTTAGTCTTCTTCATCTTTCTCTTCTACCTCCTTTCTTTCCCTTCTACACTATTCAAATTCAATTATTTTGATTATTCCATTAGTTGACTTGACTTTAGAATAAATAATTGAATTCAAATTTCAAGAAAATAATTGACCTTTGGACTCCTAATCCTATCTTGATCAATTATTATTCTATCCAACTACTTATGGTTCAAATTTTTCCTTCAAGATTTCCACCTAATCTCTAAATTCTAATATCCCTTCATCTTCCAAGCTATTCTCTCATTTTTGCAAATGCAATTGGAATGTGAGAGGTTCTATCTAAGAGTTTATGTAAGTGCCCCTTCCCTTCTTCTACTTTGAAATTCTATCTATTTGCTTGCAAAATTGTGAAATTGTTCCTATTCTATTTAATTTTTCTTTCAACTTCCTACTCTACTTTGTGTCTATTTTCCCTTCCTACTTATAATTTATTTTCCTTGTTTTCAGAAGCTAGTTTTTCTCTAGTCTAGAACTTGAAAGGAAGGATTTTGAAATTGAGTTTTTTGTTTAATTTTTGCATATAAAAAAAAATGACCAACTGGCCCTAGCTGTGGATGCACGCCCTGGCTGCCTGCTTACTTGTTGCTCCCTGCTTATTGAACTGCTCCCTACTTAATTGAACCTGCTGGCCAGTTGAGGGTCAGGCCCCCCTTTCCTTGGCCTGGACATGTGTTGCGCTCCGGTTGGCTGGACCCTTGCACGGCTGACTGGGCGCCCTCGCTGCTAACGGGACCCTTCCACGTGTCGCGCTCCGGTTGGTCTCCCTGCGGGGACCTGACCCCTGCCTTGTCCACTGCCTATTCTGGTCTCCAAGCCGATCCAGGCCCTTTTTAGGGAAATTTTAGGACCTCCAAAATTTGGTTTACGGACTCTTTGATTCAATTTTTCTCCTAAACACTTATACACTAAATTATAGGATTGACAGCCTTTCACAATTTCTTCCAAATTCAACTAGGGAAGCTTAATTTCTAACTTTGAAGGCTAAACTTGAATTCTCCAAACAAATGTTTGGAGACTAAACTTAATGTATTTAAAAATACACCATGGTTGGGATTTTCTCTCAAATTTCTAGGGGACCTTTGTTCAATGAAACTCTAATTGTTTTGAGGGGTAGGAAAGCCAGAGCTTTGCTGTACTTTGGAAAATCACACAAAAAACTCTAATTCCAAACCTCACGAAGTCAAAGCTTCACCGTCATTTACAAAATAAATAAAAACACTATAACAACTAGAAAACACACAAAGTCAAAGTTTCGCCGTCCCAAATGAGACAAGAATTCTAAAACAAAAGAACTTCCACTCCCCACTATAAATTAGTACAAGTTCCTACACATAAGTTAATACAACCTTTTAAGACAATGGCTTAGTACAACACAAATTTGAACAAAGAACAAGATCTTTTGCAACAAGGATGGTTAGTACAACACAAATTGACTCTAGAGACCCCACTAAGCGGCATCGCCAAGGTACGGAGTGGGGTTTCTCTTTAGGATTAGTACAAGCCAAAAATCCAACAATAACAACCAAAACCCAACTTTTAACGACAAAAACAACTTAAGATGAAGCCAAGATTTGAAGGGACCCCTCAAGTCCTTCAAAACTTGAAAAATAACAACAAAAGTGCCTAGAAACACACATGTTGTGGGAGTGTGATCCCACATGCTAGACCCAGAACACTAGCATTTGACAGGAAATTTTGAAATTTATTCCCTTAAAAAGGAAAGTTTTTGAGTTCTCATAGGAGATTAGAAGAATTCAAGAATACCAGATCTCCGGATCCGGAAAAATTCCATTAGGTATAAAAACCTAATTCTGGATCCCTAGAAAGTTCCGGAAATCGGATGACGACACCGGCCCTAAAAACTGGAAACCGAATCCGTACTAGGGTTAGGTTTTTGTCACCAAAACCTATCCTGTACTCTCGTCCAACCGTCCATCCGTCTAGCCAGTATAAGAGGAGGACTGTAGCCGGCAGAAGGCACGATTGCCTTCTTACTTTCTTACATCTGTGTTTTTCGTCTTTCCAGCTCTTAGAAATTTCCGGTAGACTCAGGGACTGTGTAAGTTGCGATCGTGCAGGGGGTTCCGAAGTGATTCTTTGTGAGCAAGAGGGGTAGGGAGAAATTGTGTGAGGTTTCTTCTAAGCGTGATGTCTTCCAGGGCGAGTCGGCGTAAGCTGAGGGAGGAGCCAGAGGACTCAGACGATGCAATGCCAGCACCATTGCCCCGCCCGCCGAAGGCAATTCCGGTAATGCGGGTGGTGCTGGAAATTCCAACCGATGAGGTCCGGATGGAGCGCCTACGATAAAACCTCACCAACATGGAGTGTGAGGGATTGATGGATGTCCCCTGGGGCATCCGTGAGAAGAGTTTGGTGGCGGATTTGCTTCGTCCGGAAAGCGGTTTCTCGGATACCATCCTCCGGGCGAAGCCGGAACTGTGGACAGTCAACGAGTGGAGGGCTGTCTACGGGTTCCGGATGGCGTCGGACAAGGTTATAGAAAAGAATCAGGAGAGCATGGAGGGCGAGTTCCGGGTGCCGACAAATCCGAAGGATGGTCACCAAGTTTCAGACATAATGAAGCCGGAATATCGGGATGTGGTAGCATTTCTCAACCCTATCCTTCACCCGACCAAGCCAAGGCGAGTGGTGGCCAAGGTGGCTTCTACTTTCCTAGGGAGTTGTGACAACTCATATTTTTTATTTTCTTCGTTTACCTTTTTAAGTGGAACGGAAATTAGAAATAGGTATCCAGATCCATCTAAAAGGAGAGAGATAAATCAAAAATAGTCACAAGAGGACCTTATGGAACTAATCCGGTTTTAGGTAGAAGCGGATCGGATTAGATTTTCAACTGGAATGGATTTTTAACCAGATCCTCCTTGACCAGATTGGAGAGAACCGGATGTCAAGAACCGGACCGAATACCCGACTGGTCATAATGACCAGTCCAGGGCGTCAAGACTATATAAAGCCTAGCCCTGCCTATTTTCAAGTCTCTGGCTTTCATGTGTTGTCGTTTCTTGTCTTAGCACTTGAAGCTTTTCCGTCTATGGCAGCGAAGAGGGAGAGTACAAGAGGACCCATTAGTGAGTGAGAGGTGTGAGACAGAGAAATCGCCTCCGAGCGCGAGTGAGCGGAAGAGTGTGAGCGCGCAAGGAGGGTGGTTTGCAGGTGGAGCGGAAGAGTGTGAGCGCTCCCTTGTTAGGTCAGTAGAGAGTGAAACCGGGTAGAGCCGCCCTCATGCCGCGGTTGAACCAGAAGAGATCAGGCTCTAGCACCTCGCCCCTGAGTGAAGTAAAGCTGAGGAAGGTAGTTCCGGTCATGCCGACCAAGGAACCGGAATAGGGAGAACTCAGGGAGGACTTAGCGTCCATGGGTTGTCAGGGATTAGCCTTGAAACCTTGGGATTTCAAAGATGAGGGAATGATTAGGGAGATCCTGAGTGGCGTATCAAACCAATTCGATAACACTCTGAGAGGGAATTCGGTCCAGTGGACCGAGGAGTTGTGATGGGACGTATACGGATTCCGGACGGGAGGACTCGGGCTTACCGGCCGGAAGGATGATTTCATTCAGGGCAAGTTCGGAAGTGTCGTGAATCCGAAGGATGGCTACGCGGTAGAGGACTGTATCGATGATTGGGAGTGTCGCCTGTTGCAGTTCCTTGTTCCGGTTTTGCATCCAAAAAAGCCCACCAGATTGACCATTACCCTGGGTAACACAATCTTCGGAGCGCTGAGCGGAAACCGGAGAGTAGACTGGGGCCGGATCTTTTTCGATCTGGTGTACCAGCTTACTACAAGAGTGGGAAGAAGTAGGGCTACCCCACTATGTCCTTACGTGTACCACCTCTACCAGCAACAGGAGCTGCTGACGAAAGGGGAGCTGAAGGTTTGGAAGGCCCAGGAGCGGACCATGAAGTATGGTGAATCCGAGTCCGACCAAGAAGCGGATTCCGGAAACGAAACCGAGGAGGAGGAAGAAGAAGAGGAAGAGGAAGAGGAGGAACCGCAGTTCACCTCCAAAAGACAGAAGACCACACCGACGAGGAATCGAGGAATGCCTCCGGTTCACCCACGGCCGCGCAAAGAGGAGGTTCCAGCCGGACCGGATGTGCCTTCCGGATCGGGAACCGGAGATCTGTTCGACGAGTTGGTTAGGATACTCTGCGGAATCCGGGCGAATTGGGAAATCAAGAAGTGGACGATCGGGAAGATCACGAAATTAATTGGAGCGGAACCGGACAGTCAGCTGCCACAGCGGGTAGCTGAGAGTGTCATCAATCCGGATGAGCTCCGGAAGATGAAGGCGGAAAGCAAGCAGCAGCATGACGAGATTGACACCCTCAAAGCTAAGCTTTTCGCCTTGCTCGAGAACGCCACCGTGACAAAGGAGATGGCGGAAGAAATGAAGAAGCTGGCCGCGGAGGTGAAGGATGTGCTCGGAGAACCCGGAGCCGCGATCACCAAGGCGCGCCTGTTCAAAGAGGAGGTGCACAAGGAAAAGAAGATATCCGGAATGAGAGTGGTACACATCCTCACCGATTTTGAGGAGCAGATGGAGAAGCTCCTGTCCAAGGCACGGGAGTCAGCGGAACGGATCGTGGAGAGCAGCCAAAAGTTGACAGAGATTCCGGTCCGGCTCTCTGAACTTTCACTTCCGAACTTGTTTCCGGAAGAGGCAGCTCAGGAACCAGGAAAGGACAAGACGCCCTAGTCAAGCATAGCACATAAGAAGACGCCCTCGACCGGACCGCAACCGATCGACTTACTCCCCGGAAATTGATGAAGAGCATCCGGTTCCACCTCCGGATGGGAAACGGAACCGGAATCTAACTGAGGTGTTCGAGCAGTTGGAGAGACCTGATGAGAGTCCTACCATCGGATCTCGAGTATACGAGGCAGAATAGAAAGTGTTGTAGAAGTAGGAGTTATAAAGTAGGAACTAGATTGATAGAGTATGAACCGGAATAGAATCCGGTTAGGATAAGGTAGGACCGGATTGTCAGCGCCTTCAGGGGCGGAAATCGTGTATTCACTTTTTACTTTTTGCTTTTTGTATATAAAACAGTCTCTGAGCTGGATACTGGGAGAGTTCTTTTGGCATTTCTTGGTGTACCTTCCATTGATCCGGACTTGTGTGTTTTTCCCGAGTATTGGCAAGAGTACACGGTGTTGGAGTAAGGGGGTATGTACAGGTGTGTTGGTAGAGTTCTCCCTTTGATGTGTTTTTTCGGTTCTAAGTACATGTGCGTGGGTCATCAAGAGTTAGGAGTGGATTCCAGATCGTCAGCATCTGCATAAGCTTTGCATTCCGGGTAAGAAAGCCATTGATTAGGCTAGGCGGATAGGGAGGGATTCCTTAGCTACGCTGGAATTCCTGGGTGGGAAATCCAGTTGAGTATCCTAACTCCTGTGAGGTCTTGCCACAGTTGTTGGTAAACGGAAGAGCTTTGTAGAGGTTAGAACGGACGGATGCACTTATAGCCACCTAACTTCGTACAGAACGGATTCAGCATCAAGGTCGTTGTAGTATGGTAGGATCGTACGGGGGGTCTTTGTGTGACCTGTGATCCGGATTGCCATTCGGATTGCTGTGAAAGACCAAACCGGATCCTGGTTAGTTAGGGGATTAGCGGATAGGAGAGTGGGTCTTCAGCCACTATAAGTCACGGAAGGAGTGGTGGGCCTACCACTTTCAAAAGTAAGCGGCGACCCTTCTGATGGTAAAACAGTGGCAAAACTAAATCGGGTATGGAAGGGTGGACCGAAACGAATCTGCCGAGGAGGACACTTAGGACCGGAAGTTGTAAAGTCCTGAGTTGGGAAGTTAGTCTATGAACCGGAAAAACTAGTGAAACCGGAATTAGTATAAATGCTGGTCGTAGTTTTCTGGTGGGTTTTTGGGTGTTCCGGTTTTCGAGGTAGAACCGGAAGTTAGAATTTAAGGGTTAATTGGGTTTAGCTCCTTATTAGGGTTAGCTACTTCACAGGATCTCGTGGGTTTGATCTTTAGGGTCATTTTGTTATGCTCTAGAGTGATTTTTGTGAGTATAAGAGGGAAATTGCTTACTGTGTGCTGCGACAGGAGTCTTCAAGGGAAGCTGATGATGGATTGGGCCTTTGTCATCTTCGAATTGTGCGTTCCTTCCGGCAGGGGAAGAAGGGTGGGAGCCCTCTTTCGGCTTACGTCCTCCTACCTGTATTTCCACTACTCCTTGCTCAAGACGAATGAGGAGGACGCTTATCAAGAGTTGGTTCAGCTCCAAAAGTACGGAGAAGAAGAACCTTCTCCCCGAGAAGGACCGGATGACGAGGAGACAAAGGACGAGGAGCCGCCCACTCCTCTAGCGAAGAAACCTCGGCAGCAGTTGACTACACCGGCAAAGCCAAAAGAGGATCCTCTCGCGCCAGAGCCATTGGAGGAGAAAGCGCCGGACCGGAAAGAAGAAGCCAGACCTTCTCCGCAAGAGGTCGGACCAATGTAGCCGAAAGCTGGTCCCGCTCAGACCGAGGCCGGACCCTCCTAGACCAAGCTTATGGAGGTAGAGGAGGAAGAGAGGATCGAGCTCCAACTAGGGGGGTCACCCTTTGAAGACATTTCAGAGCTGGCCCAGCATATCGTGTATCGGACAGAAGACATCATGAAGATTCTTCAAAACTATGAGGAGACTCTCAAGCGGGTGTGCCGAAAGATGGCACTGATCGACCAGAATGCCATCTTCCAAAGGACGGACGCGTTGGTGGCGGCAAAGAAACAAAACGCTCTCCTGATAAAGGAGCAAAAGAAGTTGGTGACAGAGGCGGGCGTTTTACAAGTGGAGAAACGAACTTTATTGGAACGGGCTCAAAAGTCGGAGTCCAATTGTGTCAGGTTGAAGAGTGAGCTGCGAATAGCCCAAGAGATGGCCAGAGTCGTGGGGGAAGAGCACAGCCAGCAGATAGAAGCACTTTGCCGGGGTGTAACCCGACTCTGGAGTTCCTTGGATATTCCGGCAGACTGTATCAACAAGGCCCGGTTGTTCGAGGCCAACTTTGACATAGCCGCTAGCTCGAGCCGAGTGCCCATTGTCAAGTGTTTACTAGAGCAAGCGAGACGGGTGGACACCTCTCGAATCGAGATGCGGGACATGATGGAGTATTTGGCCCCCACAGAGTCAAATCCGGTAACTCCTCCTCCTTCCTCTTCCGTACATGCCTTGACAATTCCGGAAGGCAATATTCCGGAATCTATTGTTATAGAAGTATCGCCAGTGGTACCGCCTATTCCGGAACTTTCACCACCGCCGAAGAAACCAGAAGGAGTGGATTGGAGTACCGTGGTACCTAAAGGCAGTGAGGACCTCTTTCCGGAGACTCGGGGAACTCAGTCGGTACAGACTTCTCCCCGCCACAAACAGACCTGGAAGGATTCTCGAGGAAGTTCGGAAGTTCCGATAGTCGGAACCCGAAGTGTAGACAGAGGCACCAATATCGTGGGAGGTCCAAGTTGAGGAGCAAAAAGTAGTCAGAAACAGATAAACCTTGACGCATTAAAGGACCTTATTCCTCCTCTAGATAAGGATGCCAGGGAATAGGGGGCAGTGTTGTACATACTTGTGACAATACCGGAGTCCAACCGGCAAAGCCGAAAAAATAGAATCTAGTAGATTACCGGAAATCTAGCGGACTAGAAGGAATGTTTTGTGGGATTTTTAGGATGATGTTAGTTTTAGTATAAGTCGATTTTGATGGACCTTTGTGGTCATTCACATCCGTTCCATTATTTTCAGCTTGTACCTTTTGAGCTTAATTCAAGTGTTTGGAGGCTTTCCATTCTCTTACTTCTTGAATTCGGTGCATGTTTGTGGGGGTGGGGGTCCATTCGTGTCTTTTTCGGATGCTGAGAACTTACCTTGACTAGCAAAAGTCGACTTTGTGAGTGGTTTCCAGACATCACTGGATTGATGGGGAGATCGACTAGATTGTTCCAATAGTAGTGTTAGTGTACTACTTGCCTGTATGCTGGTATAGCCTAAGGGTAGGATACGGCCTTAGGTGTAAGGGTATCTGAGAGGTTGCTAGCATCTTCCGTGGACGGGAGTTTGCAAGACGTGCCCGAATTCCGAATGCCGGAATTCCCCATAGACGGAGTCAAAGCCCCAACGCAACGCCCAAGAGAGTGCGAGGATATTCACCCAGTCGATGGAAGGCTCAATGTCGGGTTGATGCTCGAATGTCGTTGTAGTCCTTGACCGTCCCTGCGTGATCTGGCCACTTGTCACCTAAACCCAGGGATCTTGGAAGGGGCAACTGAACAGAATCCGGACTTTTTTGGAAAACCATCCGGCACTAGCAGCTAGATCGGACCTGTTGTCCGGATTAGAATTTAAAAAGTGAAAACTTAGATCGAGTTAGCCTATGGATCTGTAAGCCTCAAGTCCTTGTGGGAACGATTCCGGAGCGGTTTACTCTAAATGGGCCTTTAGTGACAATTAAGGGCTAACTGGAGGAATTAAGGGCTAAATGGAGGAATACTGGTCCGACTAATTACTACACACGTATACAATTTGGAACCAAAAATTGGCCCAATAGTCCAACAAAATGGACTACTGTGTATTTGGTGCCAAAATGGTCACCAATTAGTAACAAAGGGGTGGTTTGAGAGAGAAATGAGAGTCCTTATATACTTTTCCAAGGGCCTCACTCCCCCCAAGTTCCTATAAGGTAATTCTATTTACTAAGTCTTTTATCCAAATTCTTCAATTTTGACTTTCTACGCTGGTCCAAACTTCTAACTTTTGGAGAAAGACTCCAAATCGCAAACGGATTGTGCCATTGGCTTCAGTAATCCATTTTTGGTTTGAAGGAACCCCACCCCTTTTTCCTACATCAAAATCATAAAGATTTCTAGTGCTAACTAAATGACCAAAAATGAATAAAAATCCAACTTTGGGAGATCAACTTTTCTAAGAAAAGTAACTAACTTAGGCTCTTTAGTAGGTATAAGGGAGTAAAAAAAGCCCCTGCTTTGACTTCAATCCGATGCCTTATGCTTCGGATACACCGGTCAACTCCGCGCTTAATCTTCAATTTTGCCAATTTTGGAGGATCTTGCCAGTTTTGTATCTTCCGACTATTGGAATGCCACAAAACTTGTTGGAGCTTGTTATTAACATAAAAGAAGCTACTCTAATTTTTAGTGAGATTTTACTGCATCTTGGATAATTTCTAGGAATTTCCCATTATTACTTCTCACGGTTGACTACTCGGAAAAAGATCTTTTGGAGATCGAAAAAATTGAGAATTTTCATGGAACCTCTCATGGAGTTCCATGAGAGATGTGCAAACTCATTTTTCCATTTTAAACATCTAAGGAAGGAGAATCATTCCGCTATCTCCTTTAACTTCCGTTAAACAAAAAATCTTCCATATGGAAGGGAATCTTGGTGAGCTGATTGCTCCGTTGAACTCCTGGTATGATTCCCACTTCACCGTACTTAAGTTGTAGATGCCCTCCTTTGGTCCGTCTTGAGTTTTCTTCACTTGTAGGCTAACAATTGGAGTTTCTACTGTTTTGCTAATGGAATGGGAAAACTGAAACCTCTCTTTGGAAATCTATACTAAGGATTTTATATAGTTCCCTCGGACCAATTTGGTTAGGATTTGTCACTAAAAGGTAGGTTCAAACAAGTTGGGCAATTTCTACTACACATGGTTATTTTTTGTACAATTTCTGGGTTTCTACCCTATCTACATGCAGGATTTGGTTGCAAATAGTAGGAAATGCCCTATTTAGGACCAATTGCCATATTGGTATGTAACATCTCCATTCCGGTTATTCACTCTTTTTTGGACTTTTTATATATAAAACTACACTCAAAACTAATAAAATCTAAAAAAAAACAATTCCTGAGTCATGAGTGACCAAATGGGCACTCACAAATGTCCACAACAAAAGTGACCTACTTCCGTCCATACTAGAACATGGTATAGAATAGTGGAGATGCCGTGGTCAGTATTTTTTGGCATCCATCTGCAATGCTCTGATAGGCAATGCGGGTAGCGCTTGTTAGGAACGTCCTTCTTCTTCATCTCACAACCGATAGATTGAAGGGAACCAATCACTTTTCTCTTTTGTCAATGCACATTGCATTCTTGAGGTTGGAAACAATCAACTTATAAGTGGATGTGGATGGATGTAGAAGATCTTCTTTGTCGACACTAGTTTGCGGAACACCACAAAAATTCTGTAGCGTACATGGACCATGAGCGGCGACAGAAGAGAAAGGATATTGGATCCCATTCAATCTTTCTGTAGTGAGACGAAGAAGGCATATGCAGACAAACACTGCCCACATTGCCCATGGGAGCATCGCGAATGGATGCCAAAAAATGTTGATCATGGCATTCCTTCTTTGCTCTCAGCCATATTCCACCATATGCGGACTTCACGGAAGAATCCTTTGCAACTCACGATGCTACAATTGACATGCACTTTTTTGGAGTCTTTGATGATAGCGGTCCATAGAATTCACTCCATGCAGTTCTTCGGCCATACAACAAGGCTTGTAGTTACGAGGTAGCTTTGTTGTCTGCATAGTGGCTCATGACATGAATGCCTATTTTGAATCCCTTTCACCATGAATGGAATGAAGGTATTGTTGTTGCTTTCAAAGTTCAGAGGTGCTCAAAGAACTCTTCACAAGTTGGGGATCCACCAGTACACAGCGGTGAGTGGAAAAATTGAAAAGGGAACCCATCTGCTTGTAGACTGGGCATTGTAGGCATTGATAAATCAAAAGGCAACTTACACTTGGACTACCATGATGTGAGACAACTCATAAGAGAAGCCTTCAACAAACTTGGAGACAAGCATCGTGGCCTTGATGTCTGCAAGGTCTACAACGAAAATGAGCTTTTACTTCCGACCATACTAGAACATGGTGAGAATAGTGGACAATGTTGTGACCAACATCTTTTAGCAACCATTGACGGCGCTCCCAAAAGCAATGTTCATGAACACCTTCCTCCATCATCATCCATCGGGAAGGATGAAAGCAATCGGAATCCATTGTCCTTTTCCATCACTACGCGTTGCATTCATTAGATTTGGACTAGTCTATTTGGATGTGGATTGGTGCAAAGAATCTCCTTCCTCAACACTTGTTAGCGGAGCACAACAGAAGTTGTCAAGTGGACACAATCAAAATCTGAAAACGCTCACGCTTCTCATGAGACGAATATGCACTGTTCCCTGTGGATGGTGCATGTATGTTGAAGAACTTGTGTTGTGCTCAACTAACAAGTGTCAAGGAAGGAGAATCTCTACACCAATCCACATCTCGGCAAAAGACAACTGTTTTTAATCTCAAGAATGCAATATGGGGAGATGGAAAAGGACAATGGATCTCGGTTGCTTTCAATCTCCCCGATGGAAGATGATGGAGGAAGGCGTTCACGACCAACGCCGCCCACGTTGCCTATGGGAGCGCAAATAATGGTTGCCCAAAGATGCACGGTTACGGTGTTCCTTCTTTGATGTAAGTCATGTTCTGTGACAATTCAAAGAGCGATTAGTGCTACCATATTCAATCCATCATAGAGGAATCCTTTGCAATCGACAACAATGCAAATCCACAAGCATTTCTTTGAGTCCCTATGCGACAATTTGGTGGAGACTTCAACGGAACATACTCAAGCTCCCAATGTAGAAGACTTGGAGTCCTCAGCAACAACGGGTGCTACTGCTTCAATTGTTCACCACTCTGTTTCTATACGATGACCATGACATTGTACAAATAGACAAATAGGTTGATGTAATTGAACTATAGCAAAATATTGCAATTGTTAGCACTAGAATGTGGTCCATTCTGATGTAGAATTAGTGCTTAAAATAATTGTTGGATGGTCCGCAAAAGTCATTGTCAATGTGCAAAGTGTTTAGAGGAACAAGACGATCGGATGTTTGTGTTCCCTCATCGTATTTTTGAGCTCCTCGTTGGAAGTCAAGCTGTAATATTACTCGAGATGGATCCCCATGGGTAACCCAAATTTCTATTGAATGAAATCCCCATTATTGAAAATGACTTTCTCAAGTATCCAAATTAATATAATTGAAGGAATTTAAACCTCAAAAAACAATCCATTGTTTACTTCTCACACACTTTCCAGATCCTAAAACTATCCAGAATACAACTCGGATCCGGTCCATTCTGGAATCCGGATAAATCAATCCATCTTGATTTTCTATACCTTTGTTTTACCTTCAGAGGGTCTGTTGTTGGTCTTTAGGGGGGTAGGAACTTACCACTCATATCCCTCATTCTCTCTCTATTTTCACCAAAAGAAAACAAAACACCAAGACATACGTTGGTCCTAGGGGGTGGCTTTTCCTCACAGCTTTCTGGATTGGTCCGCAGGTCATACAGGTTGGTCCTAGGGGGTGGCTTTTCCTCACAGCTTTCTGGATTAGTCCGCAGGTCATACAGGATAGCACCGGATCTCCTATTACTACAACAAAAGATCTAAACACCCAGAACTTAGAAGATTTCCGAATCTTGGTTTCTAACTTTATTCATGTGGTTGGCAGACCTTCCGATGGGTGGAAATATTCCGCTGGCGGTTGTTGATCTCCACACGGAATCTTCTCTAGAATTTTGGACTTTCATTCCACACCTACCCCGGGCGACCATTGGATCACCGTTCCAGCAATTTAAAGGCATTGCACGCTGTGAGGGCTTATTTACCCACCCTTGGCAAATCAGCAAACACAACCAGGTTCTTTTAGTTGGTCCTATCCTATGGGTGTTCTAACGTCGGTCCATTATGCCTTCCAAGCAATGGATCTTTTCTAATTCCTACATGTGAAAAATAAACAAAACAACAAGAAATTCTAAATAACTATAAATTTTACCCTTTTATTTCAACTAACTAAGCCAATGTGGTTTTTATTCAAAATGAATTCAGTCTAGACTTATCATTTTTAAGTGATAGAACATGTTATGTCATTTCTAAAAATATAAAACTTGTCCTCATCCGAGCTTTCTAACAATAGTTATGGAAGGATGAAGTTTGACCGCTAATTGGTTCATCAAACTTCATCCATTGATTTCTATTAATCTACCTTATAATTTTACTTGAGATTTGACTTTTGGTCTCTGAACTCTATTTACTATTTGACTTTCTAATATGGTTGACTTTGGATGATTTATCTAACTTTCATTCATTTTGACCCCTAAACTTCATCCGTTTCTATCTTTCTCATTTTTCGTTGGATTTCTAAGTGTGAGACATTTTTGGAAACCTCTAAACTAAAGGTATCACAATCTGAATCTAAAACTTGGAGAAAATCTAGTTTTAATATTCTGACTTGAAAGGTTAGTTCGGCTAAGGTATTTAAAACCATCTACTTTGCAATTTGATAGTAATTTGGGTATTTAGAATCTTACCTCACTTTGTGAGTCGTCTTGGACGTTGTAGATGAGTCTTCTAGGATCTCCATTTTTCTCCATGGTTCCGTCGCTCAATAATTTATGCTCACCGCTTGAAAGTAGACTTTTAATACAAATTTGCAACTAAATTCTAGCTACTATTCCTCCTTTCTTCTATTTGGGATCTTATACTATACTTTTCTAATGGTTGGCTTAGAAAACTCTTGACCTCCTAATCACTACTTTTCCATTTTTCGCTTGCCTAATGACACCCTGCGACATTTCACATGGTCCACCCTTCGTGTCTCAATCCTATTGGTTGTTCTAGATACTTGAGATTTCTCCTTCTTCAACTTCAACTATAACAATTTAACAATTTGGTCTTCAATTCACAACTATCATTCCTATTGAGTTTTTGAACTCAAACTTAGTCTAAGCTAGAAGAGTTGAAAGAGTGGTAAGATAGAACTTTGTTTTGCATTCTTCCTTGCTAATCACACCTCCCTAATCTATCCTTCTTCCCTTCTAATCTATTTTCTAATTTTCTTATCAAATGCCTTAGCTCTCAGTCTGACTTTTGATAGCTTACTATTTTTAGACTTCTAATATGTTTCCCTTGTAGAGGCTAAAACTAGCTTTCTAAGTTGATGTGGAACTTGCAAATCGGGCTTTCCTAGTAGAAGTTATGCATGGATGAAGTTTTAAGTCCTAATTAGTGTTTGAAACTTCATCCGCTTATAACTTTCTCAATTCAATTCGGTTTTCTTTGCACTTTATGTTGTTGAAAATCTCTAAGTCTCTACTATTAGATTCTTAACTCAAATCTATACTATAACCCCCATCTAATGGTCTGACTTTGCTTTTAGCCTCGACTCTACATACACTCTAACTCTCAGACTAACTTTTGGTGGTTTACTATTTTTAAACTTCTAATATGTTTTCCTTGTAGAAGATAAAACTAGCTTTTTAAATTGACGCGGAACTTGCAAATCTAACTTTTCTAGTAGAAGTTATGCATGGATGAAGTTTTGAGTCCTAATTAGTGTCTGAAACTTCATCCGCTTATATCTTACTCATTTTAGCTCGGATTTCTTTGTATTCTATGTTTCTGGAAAGCTCTTGACTTCTACTATGAGATTTTGAACTTCAATTTGTATTGACCCTTCTTCTTAGCGGCTTGACTACACCCTTGGTCTCGGCCCTAAAGAAAGATTAATATTAAAAATGACAACTTGACCAAACTAAGGCCAAAGGCCTAACTACATAGAAATGATCAAAAGAAAGGAGAGGTTCAAAGCTTTGCCGTCAAAATGAAAATAACTAAGCATTCAAATCCCACGAAGTCAAAGCTTTGCCGTGATTTTGAAATACACCTAAATTCTAAGACTAAGAGTTATACCTTTGCCGTATTTTCTCTAACACCCAAAACTAATAGGTTTCTAAAGACATATGCTAGGGGCGATAGCTTCGTCGTATTAGAGGGATTAACCTCAAATTCTTTTAAAAGAACACGGTGTAACAAGCACACGTGGACATGGAGAACTTTGAATCCCACTCAAAGCTTCTTGGAAAGACTTGACATACTCACGCGGATCACGTATTCCGATTATCAAGGCTCTAGGGGGATTTTCAACAAAGAATTGTGAAATCCCACACAATAAGCTCAAATCGGAATGGTTAGTAGATTCATAAACACATCCAACCCACAACAACAAGCGACTTGTCACCAACAAAGCTTGTAGGGGGATTTACTCCAAAAAAATGGGAAATCCCACACAATGAGCTTGTATTGTGATGGTTAGTACAAGTGTTAGTTCACAAAATACTTCAAATCAAACACTAGAGGTCCCCCTAAGCGGCATCGCCAAGGTACGGAGGGGGATTTTCTCTAGGATTTGTACAAATGTTAGTAATTCAACAAAACGCCCAAAAAACACAAAATAACACTTCAAAAACTTAACAAAAACACGCAAACAAGTTAGCAAAGCTTGAAGGGATCCCAAGTCCTTCAAGAGAGCTCCAAAAACAACAAAAAAGGAGCTTGAAATGCTCCAAAAACAAGAAAATTTGGCAACGTGGCCTAAATGGCCAAAATCCAACTAAATGGACCCAAATGAAAACAAGGCGGTTCAAAATGAACCTAAGGGGTGTTTTGAGAGGAGAATGGGTGCCCTTATATACTCTCCCAAGGGCACCCCCCTCCTCTCTTTTCCTACAAGGTAATCTTATCAATTAAGATTTTCATCTAATTTGCCCAATTTTCACTTCTACGTTGGTCCAAATTCCTAACTTTTGGAGAAATGCTCCAAATCACAAACGGATTGCGCCATTGGCTTCAGAAGGCCATTTTTAGTCTAAAGGAATCCCCTCCTCTTTTTCCTACGTCAAAATCACAAAGATTTCTAGCGCTAACTAGAAGACCAAAATTGGATAAAAACCCAACTTTTGGAGATCAACTTTTCTAAGAAAAGTAACTATCCTAGGCTCTTTAGTAGGTGTAAGGGAGTAAGAAAAGACCCTGCTTTGACCTTAATCCAATTCCATATGCTCCCCGTACACCGGTCAACTCCACGATTAATCTTTAAATTTGCCAATTTTGGAGGATCTTGATGGTTTTGCATCTTCTGACTATCGGAATGCCATGAAACTTATTGGAGCTTGTTATTAACATAAAAGAAGCTAACCTAATTTTTAGTGAGATTTTACCGCTGCCTGGGTAATTTCTAGGAATTTCCCATCATTACTTTTAGCGGTTGACTACCCGGAAAAAGATCTTTTGAAGATCAGAAAAAACCGAGAATTTTCATGGAACCTCTCATGGAGTTCCACAAGGGATGTGCAATCTCATATTTCCATTTTGCACATCTAAGGAGGGAGAATCAAATCCTGCTATCTCTTTTAACTTCCGATAAAAAAGGAATCTTCCAAATAAAAGAGAATCTTGGTGAGCCGATTGCTCCGTTGGACTCTTGGCATGATTTCTACTTTGAACTACCGTACTTAAGTTGTAGATGCCCTCCTATGATTCGTCTTGAGTTTTCTTCACCTGCAGGCTAACAATTGGAGTTTCTACTATTTTGCCAATGGAATGGGAAAACTGAAATCTCTCTTTGGGAATCTATACTAAGGTTTTTACATAGTTCCCTTGGACCAATTTGGTTAGGATCTATCACTGAAAGGCAAGTTTAGACAAGTTGGGCAATTTCTACTAAACATGATTATTTTGTACAATTTCTGGGTTTCTACCCTATCTACATGCAGGATTTGGTTACAAATAACAAGAAATGCCTCAATTAGGACCAATGGTCATATTGGTATGTGACATCTCCGTTTTGGTTATTCACTCTTTTGGGGGCTTTTGTATATAAAACTATACTCAAAACTTTATAAAATCCAAAAAAAACAATTCTGAATCATCAGTGACTAAATGGGCACTCACACACGCAGGTCCTCAATCACAAGTTAAAATTCCTCAACTCATCGCTTTTTTTAGCTAGAATCCAATTTGTTATAGATCCAGATTCCACCCTCACTTATCCTTCCTCATATCCCAATAGTCAAATGAACAAACAAGAGAACACCGTATGGGACAAGGTACTCAAGGCAAAGCCTAGTTACTCAAATTACTTCTAGAATGCAAATACAAAGAAATCAGTTTAGATATCAAGAGTTGAAGTAGAACAAGCTAAGGTGGAATGCCTAGACAACAAGCTTGTCCAGCCATTTTAAAATACAAAAAAAAGACCTAACAATCACCAGAAAAATAGGGCAACGGCCCAACAGACCGTTCCGGACAAAGCGGAAAGCCGTTGGCTAGCTGTACCTTGAAAATCTGAATCTAAGCCCATGCTTGGGAACTTGTTCCAAAAAACTCACTACTTAAAACTAACTTTCTATCTACCCTTATATGCCTTCTTGGAACTACCCACGCCTTGCGTTGAGTGTCTTTGGGTGGAATACTTGGTGGAGATTGCCTTTGCTACTGACCGAGTCTTGACCGTAAGGACGGATCGCACAATCTTGGCCGATCCGGATTCCCCCTCCTCTTCGACCGTTTCAGAACGACTTCCTCCTCAAATTCCTCGATCTCTTGGATCTCCACATCGTTGTCCATAGACAAGTACTCAGAATTGTCTCCATTCGTACCTCAAAGTCCACCAGAATCTTTATTACCATTGATCCGGTGACATTAAGATTGCACAAAATGAACATCCCGGGCAAAATTACATCCAAAGTCCAGACGTCCAGATTTGGTGGACGCTTCATGGATTGAATGTCTGAAAGAATTTTTTGTCAAAGTGGGCAGTGGCGGACCCCAAAGCAAACAATCAACGGTTGACAGCAATTTCAGACAGATGGCAAATGCGGGTCTGTCCGCGAGGGCGGACACAAAAGACGGACACTAAGGTGGACGACGCAAGCGGACGCAACTAAATCAACTGCGGTCTCAGTGTCTTCCGGACTTTTGGTTTTACGGTTTTGGATTTTTGTCTTTTTTTTGGTTAATTAAGTTGGAAGTCCACTGCATGAACCCCTAAATTCTCAAGACCTCTTTTTAACTTCTCAGAATTTGATCTACATTGAATCAAAAGTCAAGATTTTGATGATTTGTACCAATTTTTAAAAATTGTAACCATACAAAATTTAAATTAGGCATACTAGAGGATTTAAAAAAAGAATATACAACATTATGACTTATACATTAAAAGATTTGAATATTTGGTTGCAAAGGTGTTAAAACTACAAAAAACTTCAAACTTGTTTTCACTTGCAAAATCTAAAAACTTGGTAACCCCATAAATATAAGATTTCAGGGCTTAATATGTAGAACCCCAATCAATCACATCAACAAGCAAACAAATACCACAAGTCCACAATGAATGCTTAAATAATGAATTGTGAGTACATGCTCTATATATTATGAACACTTGAAGAGTGACCTACAACAATACATCCCCTCAATCCCTACTAGGAATGTAATCACTATCTCTTTTCACCTCAGCTCCACTACTTTCATATACATTTCTCTTCCTTACGTTTTCATCGCTCCTTGTGTCTTCCACATCATCAAATGAACATTGTATAGGTCACGCCACTTCTTTAAATACTCGCTCAGATGGAAAAAATGTCCTCTATTTGTCGTCCTTCTTTTCCTTTTTAATCTTTAATATCTTTTCTCCAAATGAATTTAGAATGTAATCGACCTTTTTTGTTTTGTTCTTGAACAAAGGGTCTCTTGAATCAAGGGGGGTTCTCTCTACATGTTGTCTCTTGGTTGGAGTGACTACGAATGGTTGCATTTCTCTTTTTTTACTCTTTTTAGTGCATTCTTCCACCTTTGATTTCCCTACTTTGGGAGCTTTTTGAATGACTATGTTCATTGCATTCAAAGATTGTGACGTAGAATTTGACAATTTCATAGACTGTTGTAGTCGATGGCATAATGTCAATTTTAAAATTCAGCCAATGTCATATTTTGATCCTCATCAATGCTTGATAAACATGTTTGTCTTGGATTCACAGAAAGGTGCGTTTGTTTTGAAAGCTTGAAAAGTTTTTTTCTAGCCCCCGAGCTTTCTGTACCATCCAAAGTCATGACTGCAGTTTGAAACTGTGCACGTGGATGACTATTATGTAGTGGTCTCTCTAGATCTTGTATGACTTGCTTTTTACCCTTCTCCTTGTCTCCTAATATTGGACTCCTAGACTCCATCAAAAACTCATCCACATTCTTCTTCACTTCATTTACTTTATTGTTTTTGGTATTTGGATCTCTGATATATTTACTAGCAAATCCCACAGTTGACTCAATGCTTGCATTCCCCTGCATGCATGTGAACCATCCATTTCACAACCTCCCTTCTCTTTGTGTTCCTCATTTTTTTAGTTTGTCTGCAACTATAGATGGAGACTTGGAAAGTTTGAAAACTCCAAGGTCTTCATCCATTCTAAAACTCCCATCATTGGCTAGAGTTCCCCCAATCTTTTAGGTTGTTTCTTTATAAGGCTCCTTCCATTCTGCTAGAATTTTTTGGCTACTCATGAACCCACTTCCATCAACATATTTGCCTATGGAAGGAATATTTATGTCATCCCCACAATTGTCTCCATCCGCTAGATAGTCAAATACGTCTATACCATTGGCTCTATAATTTTCATTATAGGGAACCATGCAATCAAAATGAAGATCTTAAACATTATTCGCGTTGTAGTCAATGTCATTTGATTCATCTCCATCATCCAATCCGGACCCTCCATTTGCATCATCCAATCACTAGTAGAAAAATACAGTGACCAAATTAACAAAAATCAACAGAAAAGTGTTGATTTTTTTTGTTAATTTGGACGTGTTGATTTGGGCACTTTTGAACAGAAAAGTGTTGATTTTTGAACAAAAATGTGTTGTTTAAGAACAAAAAAGTGTTGAATTTCTAACAAAAAAGTGTTGTTTTAGAACAAAAAAGTGTTAATCTTTTTGTTAATTTGGTCACATTATTTTTTTAAATTAATTTTTTTTATAAAAATGAATAAAAGGTGACACGTGGCAATGCCACATAGGCACCCCCAACTATCCACGTGGCATGCCACACAAGCTACTTGAATGCCACATAGACAATCCAAATGCCACGTGGCATTTGGACAATTCACGTGGCAAACGTTGCCATCAAGGTTAGAACCTTGAACCTCATGGTTGAGGCCCAAGACTCAAACCAATGCACCACTTAGACATATACATGTTTGAAGTGTATACAAAATCTTATTTGTTTAGTTTTTCATTTTTTTCCCATTGTTTTTTAAAGTCAGCGTACTTCAGGGCTGGTTTTGACTTAGTAAATGACCTTTTTTCAAGAAACTTTGAACTAATAAAAGTTGTAAAATCAAGCCAACTTTCACCTCCAACAATCCGTTTGAGATTTAGATCCTCCAATCAAAAGTTATGGACAAAAATCAGAGAGGGGTTTTAAAAATGTAAAAAAAATGATTCATTTTCACCCCTCTCTGATTTTTGTCCATAACTTTTGATTGGAGGATTGAAATCTCAAACGGATTGTTGGAGGTGAAAGTTGGCTTGATTTTACAACTTTTATTAGTTCAAAGTTTCTTGAAAAAAGGTCATTTATTAAGTCAAAACCGGCCCTGAAGTATGCTGACTTTAAGAAATACCGAATTGTTAATGTTTAGTTTTTAAAAAAATCTACATTGTACAATTAAAGATTCCAAGAGATTCCAAGAGATTCCAAGAGATTCCAGGAGATTTCAAAAGATTCCAAAAGATTCCAAAAAGATTCTAAAAGATTTAACAAAATTTTGTTGATTTTAGTTGCACTATCCAAATCAACAAAAATAATGTGACCATTTTGTTAATTTGGGCAAAATCAACAAAAATTTGTGAAAATGGACAATACAGTACCCAAGTTAACAGAAAATTGTTGACTATTTGTTGATTTGGTCACTGATTTTCTACTAGTGAATCTATGCCTCCTATCTTCATCATTCAATCCAGCCCCCCATCCTCATTATCTGATCCATGCCCCTCATTTGCATCATCCAAACTTCCTCCCTCATCCACATCATCTACCTCCATCAAATGGAAGATTGAGAGAGAACATGAAGAGAAAATTAGTTTTTTAGAATCCCCCTTGAAGCTACCCACTTTGAGGAGCAATTGCAAGAGCATGAAGACTCTAATGAAGCTAAATTTTGAAAAAATGGAGCGCCTTGAAGTCAGCTTCCCAAGAAGCTATTCCTTGCCCAAATTGGAGCAGGGACGAGATCGGGGCAACCAATTTTGTGGGAGATGGTGTGCTTCTGTGGCCATGGAAGACTACCAACTTTGAAGAGCTACAGTGTGCAGATGGAGACTTGGATTCCAACGAAATTTGGAGGGGAGATGCACTTCCAAGTTAAATTTCAAACAAGACTAATTTCACCTAATTTAGAGCAAATTTGAGGCACTAATGGCTATTTTAGTGAAGGGGTGTATTCTGGCTCTACTATGAGGCCGAAATTGAGGTTTTAGTAAACTTTCCTCCACTTGTCATTGTAAAATTGCAATTTTCATTGCACATGGTTATGGAGAAAAATTGGTAATGCAACGATAAGCAAGTTGGATGTTTAAAGAATAATTGGAATTGTATGCAAGTTTCATTTTTAAGGCTTAATGAAAATTAAGTGTTTGGGATAGCATGTTGTGCTGAAATTGTCAATTCAAGTACAATTTGGGTCATTTTAAGCCTCTAAGGGCATATTTGAATGCAATTTTGACCTAGAAAGTTTTCCTAAAATGTGTGGAGGGGTGATTTTGTGATTGAGGTAGATTAAGGCTTGTTTTCTAGGGATTTAGGAAGGCTGACCCTCTTTTGCTTAGGATAAATTAACTAAAAATCTGCCAAAATATTAATAGAATCCACTACTTGGAGGTGAATTTAGTTTAGAGGTTTTATACACTCCTCTTTTGGCCCAAATATGTGGACGGTTTTTGCCTCACGATGAAAATCACTCACAAAAACTTCTTTAGAAATCACTTTTAAGAAAAATAAAAACTTGAAATTGATTTTCTAAATTCATATATATATGTATATATATAGGGAGGGAAAGCTTTGAATCATTCTATTTTGAATAATGAGATGGAAGTTATGAGGATTTTTAGTTTGCAAGAAGTTTATAGGTAGTTATGGAATTTCTACTATAAAATAAATATTAAATTCAATTTAACTCAATTTTCAATATTTTTTGGAAAAAAAATAAAAAATTAGTTGTAGATTGTTCATTACAACATTACAACTATTGGATTGGATTTTTCAATTCCGTAAATAAATTCTTAACAATTTAGTATTTTCAATCATTCCCTACTTCTTTCTACTTACTATTTTTTCCCTATATGTTGTATAATTCCAAATGATGTGAAATTTTTCAAGCATATAGTCAACTTGCCTTGAAAAATGAATCCAAAGAAGCACCACTATTTTGGATGTTTTTTCATATATGTGTGACCTTGTAAAGTGCAATTGCTCAATTTTTTGCAAAGCCTCAAATTTTTTTTTGTCAATTCAAATACTAATATATTGAAATCTACATAGTGGAAATTTTTGAAATTTTTTCCACATCTTCTCAAAACCACTACACTACAAGATCCTATAGTTATATGAATCTAATAATGTTTTTTTCCTAAAATTTGGTACTTAGAGCATTTTTGTTGAAAACATAGTCAAAAATCTCTAGGTGTTAAATTATAAGAAAAGGTATGGATAGTTACAAGTGAAGAAAGGTTGATGAAAAAAATTTAAGTATATATAGTTAAAAGTTTTCATTTCATAAGTGAGCAAACAAGTGTAGTCTTGCCTCCTTGTATGTGTGTTTTGTTTTTTAATGTGCACTATATTATGCACATTTTCTATAAGTATTTTCCACAAACTATTTTGTGTATTTCTTTTCTATAAACTAGCGGTTGGCTCTTGCTATGCTACACATTCACCATTAGAATTTCATTAGAATTTCATTAGAATTTCATTAGAATTTCATTAGAATTTCATTAGAATTTTTATGTATTAGATAGAATGAAGAGCAAGAAATTCAATAAATCTTCAATTAAAAATGACTAAAATCTTCATATATTTTTTTTATAAATAAGTATATATTGATATAAATAATAAAAATTTAGTAAATGATAAATGATATACATGCAATGATGAATACAATTCTTGACCGGTGCACTTCTCGGTAAAAGATACACATATTAGAATGCAATAAAAAATTGACTCCATTGTTACAAAAAATGACAACCCAAATTGAAGAATTGAAAAGAAAAATTTATAAATCTCAAAAACTTTGCGAACAACTTAATTGTTGTGGAATTCAAAATTGCTTCAATTGAATAAATTTCTCAAAATCATTTGGTAGTAGCAATAGAAAATTGAAATCATGAAAGCTCAATGCTTACAAAAGCACAAAATCATAGAAATGCAAAAGAAATATAAAGCCAAGAAATGCAATGGAATTGCTACCTTTATAATATCACCATATTGATCTTTTTTAATATCACCTCAATTGCAATGGCTATATTATTTTTATAATATCATCTTTTGTAAAAAGTAATATTATAAAGGTGATTGTGAACTGCTACTCTATTTTAGTAATATCACATTGTATGAAAATATGATTTCACTACAAAAAATTGGGGTGTATTAAGTGCATTTTTAAGTAAGAAAATGCATAATTAAAAGTCATGTACATTAAGTAATTTTTGCTAAATATCTTGTGTCTAGGACATGCATTATTATCTCTTCCTAAATGTCTTTCTATGTCTTTTTAGGCAAATTGTGCATGACTTTTAGTCATGCTTAAAAGACAATTTCAATTTCTCAAAACTAAATTTTTTTTGAGGTTCATGTGTCACACACCAATATGGTAAGCCACCAAGGGCACTCCACCCCACTAGCCAAGCGGTTCCAAGAGGATTTGAACCTTGCACCCCTTGGCTAGTAGACCAAGGCCTTGTGCCATGACACCATGCATATACATACATGATGACACAATGATATTAAGGTATAGTAAAACAACTTTTTTCAAAAATCTTTGAACTAAGAAAAGTTGAAGAATCAAGATAACTTTCACCTCCAAAAATCCGTTTGCAATTTTGAGGGTCCAATCTAAAGTTATGGACAAAATTCAGAGAGCGGTTGGAATGAACAATTTCTTAAACACTTTTTAACATCCTCTCTGAATTTTGTCCATAACTTTTGATTAGAGACTTAGAATTGCAAAAAGATTTTTGGAGGTGAAATTTAACTTGATTCTTCAACTTTTCTTAGTTCAAAGATTTTTGAAAAAAGTTGTTTTACTATGCCTTAATGGACTTTGAAGTCTGCTGATTTCAAAAATTGAAGTTCCATTGTACATAAAAAATTTATCTGACACTTTTGTACTAAAGTGAACAAAAACATGTTGATTCTTTTGACTTAAATTGAGACTTAAAATGCGACTTAAAATGTGACTTAAAATGTGACTTAAAATGCAACTTAAAAATGTGACTTAAAATACGACTTAGAATGCGACTTAGTATTTATTCTTGTGACCAATTAGCAAAACATGCCTACATGTACATATAAAAAAAATTCAGCTTGACCTTTTAGGAAGAAAATTGGATTTTCAATACTTTCATACTAAAATACCTACTTAAATATACCCCAATCTCTTGTAGTGTTTCTATGTATGCATGATTGGAAATATTTTTATAAAATAATTTTTAAAATAATTTTAAAGACTTATCAAAATCATTATCATGCATTCTATTCAAATATATCAAATTTTTATTAATATGTGATACAATGAATGTGTAGCATAGCAAGCACAAGCCCCTAGTATTAATGGTAGCATTTATGATATTACAGAGGGACTTATGATTTTAGTAGTATGATTAATTTAAGTGTTGTAAATTATTTTGTGATGTGTACTTTTGTAAGATTGCATTTGATAAAATATAAATGTAATGTGGATGCAATTTAAATATGTTATATGCACGTGCTTATTGTTCAAATTATTTATACTGGAATCTTAATGAATGATGAAATTGATGAAAATTAAACTAGACTATGTAATAAATCAAGTGTTAATTATTGTGAGAAAATTGCATACTAATTAATCCTTGTGTATGAGTGCCTTGTGTATGAGTGATGAATCATAAATATACATTTATATTATTTTATTATGATTAGGATATGTCCGGAGATATGCTTCATGGAAATTACAATGGAAATTACAATTTATTATTGACTATTGCTATGACTAATGCAAGATGGCTAATTAATTGATAATAAAGCTATGTAATTAACTAAAGACTATGTCCAAATAATTAAATATATTAAAAGCAAGAATGATTGTGAGTGATTTTAAATTGTGAGATGACAATAAGTAGTGTTTAACAATATTTGAAACTATTATTATTCCTTAGTTTGAATGTGTGGGAATAAAAATAAATAAGAGTACCCAATCATAGGTAATTATTTAATTTCCTAAACTAATATTTACTAAATATGGAAATAAAAGTAAATGAGTGAAAAAAGATGCTGTGAGATTATGGACATTGACTATGAAAATTGAAACTATGCCATGACTAAGGACTTCAAAGTGATTCTATATAATAGACTATTGCCATGAGCAATGATGCATTGAGTGAATATTGTTTTGATATCCAACGTGTGTTATTTTTAATTTAATTATAGTTCACAACATACACATGGAATTACATCCTCTGAGTGCCCATTTAGTCACTCATGACTCCGGATTTGTTTTTCTTGGATTTTATTAGTTTTGAATGTAGTTTTATATACCAAAAGCCCAAAAAAGACTGAATAATCAAAATGGAGGTGTCACATACCAATATAAAAAATGGTCCTAAATGGGGCATTTTCCTTTAATTATGACCAAATCTTGCATGTAGATAGGGTAAAAACCCAAAAATGATACAAAGTAAACATGTGTAGTAGAAATTGTCCAACTTGTCTAAACCTGACTTTCAGTGACAAATCCTAATTAAACTAGTCTAAAGAAACTATGAAAGAACCCTAGTTTAAGATTTCCAAAGAGAGATTTCAGCTTCTCCATCCCATCAGTGAAATAGTAAAAACCCCAATTATTAGCCTGAAGGTGAAGGAAACTCAAGATGGACTAGAAAAGAGCATCTACAACCTAAGTATGGTGACTTGAGGTAGTAATTGTGCCAGGAATCCAACGGAGCAATCGGTTTGCTAAGATTCCTTTTCATTTGAAAGATTCTTTTATTACCAAAAGTTAAAGGAGATAGTGGAATTTGATTCTCCTTCCATAGATGTGCAAAGTAGGAATATAAGTTTGCACATCTCTTGTGGATCTCCATGAGAGGTTCCATGAAAATTCTTGGTTTTTTTTTATCTCCAAAGGATCTTTTTCTGAGCAGTCAACTACTTAAAGTCATGAAGGGAAATTCCTAGAAATTACTTAGGCTACGGTAAAATCTCACTAAAAATTAGTATACCTTTTTTTATTCTAATAATTAGTTCCAACAAGTTTCATGGCATTCCAATAGTCAGAAGACTCAAAACTGACAAGATTCTCCAAAAATTGGCAAAATTGAAGATTAAGCATGGAATTGACCGGTGTATCAGAAGCATAAGGCATCGGATTGAAGTCAAAGCGGGGTCTTTTTTTACTCCTTTACTCCTACTAAAGAGCCTAAGCTAGTTGTTTTTAATAGAAAAATTGATCTCCAAAAGTTGGATTTTAATCCATTTTTTGTCATTCAATTGGCACTAGGAATCTTTGTGATTTTGACATAGAAAATAGGGTTAGAGGGTTTCTTTGAACTGAAAATGGCCTTTTGAAGCCAATGGCGCAATCTGTTTGCAATTTGGAGTCTTTCTCCAAAAGTTAGAGTTTTGGACCAACGTAGAAGTCAAAATTTGGAAAATTAGGATGAAAATCCTAAGTGATAAGTTTACCTTATGAAAATGAGAGGAGGTGGGTGCCCTTGGAAGAGTTTATAAGGGCACCCCTTCTCTTCTCAAAACACCTCTTTTTTGCCAAGTTTTAGCCTTGTACACGTGTTTGGATTTTTTGGCCATTTTTAAACCAAAGCTGTAAATGTGGTGTTTTTGAAGCATTTTAAGCTCCATTGTTAACTTTTGTGCAAGTTTTGAAGGACTTAGAGGTCCCTTCAAACTTTACTAACACTTTGTTGTTTGTATTTTGGTATATTTTTGATAACTTGTGGTGTTTTAATCAATTCTTGAAGTTGGTTGTGTATTTTTTAAAGTTTCTTGTGTTTTTGCACTAATCTTAAAGAGAACCCCCACTCCGTACTTTGGTGATGCTGCTTTGTGGGGGTCTCTAAAGTTTTTATGATTGTACTAACAAATTGTGTGTCAAAAATTCTTGTTTTATTCTAATTTATGTTTGTACTAACAATGTGTGGTTAGAATTTGTACTAACATGTGTATGAGAGTTTGAAATAACTTGTAGTAGGAGTGGGAGTATTTTCTTGTATTTTTTTCCATTCAGGATGGTGAAGCTTTGACTTTTCATGTTGTGAAATTATTAGAATTTTAAAAGAAAACCCAAAACCTAGTGGAGCTTTGAACTTAGAGGTTATAGAAATTGGTAGAATTTAGAGGTTGTTCACAACTACGACAAAGCTTTGACCTTAGATGATTTGAATGTTTTAGAAATCTTGTACAATCCCAAGCGATGGCAAAGTTTTGAGCCCCCTCTTGTACCCATTTTATGTTATTAGCCTTGTTAGTAGAAGTTTGGCAAAGTTGGTCATTTCTTAGTATTAAGTGAATATTTAAAGCCGAGGCCAAGAGTGAAGAGAGGAAGTGGCAGTAAACAATTGAGTTCAAAATCATAGAGTAGAGGTTGAGAGGTTTCTAAAAACGCAAAATACGAAACAATCCAAGTTGAAATGAGTGAGATATGAGTGGATGAAGTTTTTAAACACCAATTAGTAGTTAAACTTCATCCATGTATAACTTCTACTAGGAAGGTCCGATTTGCAAGTGCCTTATCAATTTGGAAAGCTGAGTTTAACTTCTATAAGGAAAAAATATAAAAAGTTTAAAAATAGTAATTTGTCGAAAGTCAGATTGAGAGCTAGAATACCACGAAGTAGAATTAGGGAGAAAAAAACTAGAGATTAGAGATGGGAATTAGCCACTAGAAGGAGAAATTAGCAATTCTATACTCACCACTCTTTCTCTCACAAAACTCTTTAAATTGCAACAAAACTAAGAAATAGAAGGAGTATAGACTAAAAGAGATGGGAAACATCTAGTTCCTTGTTAAACACCAACTTTCAAAGTACAAGTGAAGAGGATGAGGAGTCCATTTGGTAGTTGAAAAGAAATTAGAATTAATAAGATTTAGAAGGAAATCCTTGAAATCCAATTAGAACCATTAAAAACTTGAGTAGAATAATAATGACTTGTAAATATCAAGAGTCAATTATTATTTAGAAGTTGATGCAATTATTTAGTATTTCAAAGTCAACCCTTCGCAACTCAAATAATTGAGAGGAATAGTGGGAAAGAAAAGAGGAGATAAGAGAAAAAGATGGGAACTTGAAAGATTTTGAACTTTAAGCTTGTAATTCCTATTCAACTTTAAGTTGTGGGAAAAAATATCAATCAAGTTTGGAAGATGGCGGACAATGGAGCATTCTAAGATGCGTACAACTACCTCAACAAGGAATCCAAATCCGAGGTAAAGCATTGAGTTCTTCCCTTCCTTTTGAATTATTGAAAACGGACTAAAATACCATATGGCCGAATTACCAATAGGATTCAGAGCATAAAGATTAAGGTTTTAGTCAAAGTTAGTAAGATCAGATGGTAGATCTTGCTTAGAGGTTTCCAAAAACATCTCACATTTCAAAATCTGACTTAAAATGAGAAAGATAGAAGCAGATGAAGTTTAGAATAAAAATTGGATGAAAGTTAGACGGAACCACAACTTTGGAACAAGTTGAAGGAGTCAAAGATAGGTTATTATTTAGCAACCAAAACCAAAAGAAAAACTTAATTCTAAGTTGTAACTTAGAAGATATTAATGGATGAAGTTTGAAGAACCGATTAGCGGTCAAACTTCATCTATCACTAACTTATAGAAGAAGAATCCAATTAGCAAGTATGAACCCAATCTAAAATCCTAGAATTAAGAACTACAAGAAGAAAATGCAAACTTTCCAAAAATAGTAAACTGACAGAAGTTAGATTAAGGCTAAAAGAACAAGGTAGGCTAATTTAGAGCTTAGAAGTTAGATTAGAATAGTAACTTAGAATCACAAGCTTGTAGAGGAGGATAATTGGAGCCCATAGAAACTTCAAATTCAAGAAAAGATTAAAAAACCATTAAGATATTAAAAGATGAAGTTCTAGGCTAGGAATGAATGAACCTTCAGTAGAATTGTCAACTTAAGACCAAACTTCAAAGTTAGATAGTAAGAACTATTTAAAGTATATCTTCAAAATCTCAAAGTCTTTTCAATCAAGGAACTAGCACAAAACCGCAGATGAAGTTTAATGAACCAATTAGCGATCAAACTTCATCTACTCATATTTTTTGCTAAGAGTGTCCGATTATGATGAATTTTATAGTTTTGGAAAGGGGAATTAATCATATACAAGATGGCATGCTTAGTTTGTGTCTGAACCACCTTTTGCAAAACAACCACAGCGACTCATTAGAATTTACAATCACTTGACAAACAATAGTTTATCTTGTTTTAATTGGATTTTCGCATATTTAAAGCCTACTTAGGAATTAGAAAAGATCCATTGCTTGGAAGGTATAATTGTGAGTGCCCATTTGTTCACTCATGCTTCAGAATTGTTTTTTTTGGATTTTATAAAGTTTTGAGTATAGTTTTATATACAAAAAGCCCCCAAAAGAGTGAATAACCAAAACGGAGATGTCACATACCAATATGACCATTGGTCCTAATTGAGGCATTTCTTGTTATTTGTAACCAAATCCTGCATGTAGATAGGGTAGAAACCCAGAAATTGTACAAAATAATCATGTTTAGTAGAAATTGCCCAACTTGTCTAAACTTGCCTTTCAGTGATAGATCCTAACCAAATTGGTCCAAGGGAACTATGTAAAAACCTTAGTATAGATTCCCAAAGAGAGGTTTCAGTTTTCCCATTCCATTGGCAAAATAGTAGAAACTCCAATTGTTAGCCTGCAGGTGAAGAAAACTCAAGATGAATCATAGGAGGGCATCTACAACTTAAGTACGGTAGTTCGAAGTAGAAATCATGCCAGGAGTTCAACGGAGCAATCGGCTCACCAAGATTCCCTTTTATTTGGAAGATTCCTTTTTTATCGGAAGTTAAAAGAGATAGCAGGATTTGATTCTCCCTCCTTAGATGTGCAAAATGGAAATATGAGATTGCACATCCCTTGTGGAACTCCATGAGAGGTTCCATGAAAATTCTCGGTTTTTTCTGATCTTCAAAAGATCTTTTTCCGGGTAGTCAACCGCTGAAAGTAATGATGGGAAATTCCTAGAAATTACCCAGGCAGCGGTAAAATCTCACTAAAAATTAGGTTAGCTTTTTTTATGTTAATAACAAGCTCCAATAAGTTTCATGGCATTCCGATAGTCAGAAGATGCAAAACCATCAAGATCCTCCAAAATTGGCAAATTTAAAGATTAATCGTGGAGTTGATCGGCGTACGGGGAGCATATGGAATTGGATTAAGGTCAAAGCAGGGTCTTTTCTTACTCCCTTACACCTACTAAAGAGCCTAGGATAGTTACTTTTCTTAGAAAAGTTGATCTCCAAAAGTTGGGTTTTTATCCAATTTTGGTCTTCTAGTTAGCGCTAGAAATCTTTGTGATTTTGATGTAGGAAAAAGGGGAGGGGATTCCTTTAGACTAAAAATGGCCTTCTGAAGCCAATGGCGCAATCCGTTTGTGATTTGGAGCATTTCTCCAAAAGTTAGGAATTTGGACCAACGTAGAAGTGAAAATTGGGCAAATTAGATGAAAATCTTAATTGATAAGATTACCTTGTAGGAAAAGAAAGGAGGGGGGTGCCCTTGAGAGAGTATATAAGGGCACCCATTCTCCTCTCAAAACACCCCTTAGGTTCATTTTGAACCGCCTTGTTTTCATTTGGGTCCATTTAGTTGGATTTTGGCCATTTAGGCCACGTTGCCAAATTTTCTTGTTTTTGGAGCATTTCAAGCTCCTTTTTTGTTGTTTTTGGAGCTCTCTTGAAGGACTTGGGGTCCCTTCAAGCTTAGCTATTTTCTTGTGGTGTTTTTTGTGGGTTATTTGAAGCTTGGGTGATGTTTTGTGGAGCTCTTATATTTTGTTGCGGTCTTGTAGGTGTTTTGAACTAAGTATGTACTAATACTAGAGGTTCTTCCCTTGTGATTGGCGATGTCGCTTAGGAAAGTCCTTTAGCTTGCTATTCCTGTAACTTGTACTAATTGTAGTAGTGTTTTGTACCATTAACACTCACTTGTTGTCTTAGTGGTTTTTGTGTGTTATTTGACCTCTAATTGTCCCTAGGCAACAAAGCTCTTGAAGAATTTGGTTAGAATTTCCTCCGTAGTTAAAAATACGGCGAAGCTTTGACTTTGTGTGTTTAGAGTCGGGAGTCTTTTTAGTGATTTTCGTAAAACCACATCGAAGCTTTGACTTTGATTAGAAGGAAGTTATAGAATTTTTAGTGAATTCCCAAGAGACGGCGAAGCTTTGACTTTAGAAAGAAATAGAGTTTTTTTTAAATTTTAGAGTGTTTAGAAATACGGCAAAGCTTTGCAAGAAATTCTCACCAAGCTTAGTTTTCGGAAAAAATGCACTTTGGGAACCCCAAGCTTAGTATCCAAAATTAGCACCATAGTTGTTGTGTTAACCTCCAAAAATTAGTGTTCTATTTTTAATAGTCACCAAAAAGTAGTACCAAAATTTCAGTAGGAAAAAGAGTCCAAAAAACCCTCCAACATCCCCCGAGCCGAACTGTCCAGAGAAGAAATTGAACTGTCAAGAACCGGCTCACAAAAGGCCACATAGGAAAGGGGTTTGGCTTATCTCGGGTTGCCACGTGGCAGTGCCACCTCATCGATGATTGGGACGGGTCCAAGCAACCCGAGGGAGACATGTGGCGTAGTGGTGACTCCCGGTCTTGTGTTCCTGCCTGATCGAGTGTGCTGGTGACTTCTTGCTGGTCATGTGTTCTGGGCTCCCGGTCTGTATTTCGGTGGCTCTCTGGTCTATGCACTGGACTGCTGGATTGCCACGGCCTTTGGTAAAAAATTCAGATTTTCCATTGAGAGGAAACTCAAATAAAAGAGAAAAATAGATCAAAGGACAAGCTAAATTTTATATGTAGGAAGAGGCTTTTAAAAAATAGAGAGAGAGATGAAGTAGAGTAGATGGGAGGACAGAAATTAGAAATAGAATTAAAAGAGAGAAATTAAAAGTAGTATCAATTGCAACTCTTCACTTTACAAATACAACCATAAGAAAAGAATAGAATAGAACTTAGAACCTCTCATAGACTCCTCAACTCTCTTCAAAACTCAATAGAATGGAATGCAAATGAAGAAGGAGAAGAGTCCAATTAGAAGTTGAAGTGACAATTGGAAGTTGAAGAGAAAATTAGAAGTCGGATTAGGTGGAAATCCGTGGGAGTCATTTTGAACCAATAGAACTTAGATAAAATAATAATTGACTTGAAGAGTTGATAGAAGATCAATTATTGTTTAAAGGCCAAGTCAACCATTTGAATACAATAATGGAGGGGGAATAGTGTAGAAGGGAAAGAAGTGATAGTAAAAGAAAAGGAATAGTACAAGCCTTATCTTTTGTATTTTCAGCCCTACTTTAAGCTGTGAGCAAAATTACCAAACGACTTCAACTAATGGCAAATGATGGGGATCTCAATGGAGTGATGGACAACCTATTGGATTATGTCTCCATCGAGGTATGAACTCAACTTCTCCTATTTCTTTTGATGTCCAAAGTTTAGCATTTATACCATTAAACCGAACTTCAAATATGATTCAGAGGGTCTAGAGTAGATTTTAGTCAAAGTTTATCATTTTATATTTGTAGATTAGGTCTAGAGGATTCCAAAAACATATAACACTTAGAAAACCGAGTTAAAACGACCAAGATATGGAAGGATGAAGTTTAGGGGTCAAAATGGATGAAAGTTAGATAAATCATCCAAAGTCAACCATATTAGAAAGTCAAATAATAAATAGAGTTCAGAGCCCAAAAGTCAAATCTCAAGAAAAATTATAAGGTAGATTAGTAGAAATCAATGGATGAAGTTTGATGAACCAATTAGCGGTCAAACTTCATCCTTCCATAACTATTATTAGAAGGCTCGGATGAGGTCAAGTTTTACATTTTTAGAAATGGCATAACATGTTATATCACCTAAAAATGATAAATCTAGACTGAATTCATTTTGAATAAAAACCACATTAGCTTAGTTAGTTGAGATAAAAGGGTAAAACTTATAGTTATTTAGAATTTCTTGTTGTTTTGTTTATTTTTCACATGTAGGAGTTAGAAAAGATCCATTGCTTGGAAGGCACAATGGATTGGCGCTAGGCACCCTTAGGACAAAACTTACAAAACAATACTAAGAACCTGGTTGTGCAACGCTAGTTTACCATGGGTGGGTAAAAAAGTGCACAATAATGAATCGACGTTAGAACACTTATAGGATAAAACCAATTAAAAAAACCTAGTTGTATTTGCTGATTTACTAAGGGTGGGTAAATAAGCGCCTATACATCCCTAGTATAATAATTGACAGGCATAGTCATAGGTTTTCATATGAATTGTACATAAATATTTTTAGTATTGACATTCTTTTATGAGCCAAATAACATATTATTTCTAAATGAAATGTCATTTACCTATATGTGACCTTAGCTACTACAAGCTCTACCTAACTTGAATCTTCCCCCAAAAGAACCCATTCTGTTATATTATCTCCCATTTTTTTTCTATACTACAAATATTGAAGCTTCAATCTTTTAAGGAGCAATACATTATCATTATAATCAGCAGCTCTATTGGTCTCAAGGCAACAACAACTTTCAAAGCAAACAATCCAATCAACCTACAAGATTTTAAGGTAAGGTAAGAGGCTCATATAGCGAGCATCTAAAGAGAAATAGAGCTCTGGGAAGCAGTCAATGAAGCAAAAAAATTATTGTTTTTATGGCAGCAAGAAAAATTGGTTGGTCGTTTTTGGCAATTGAAATGAAAATTTTCAAACCCCATTTGCATTAAATATGATTTATAGAAGACAAATGCTTGTAGGTAGCTATTTATATACATAAGTAGGTGCACAAAGAAATTGCACGTCGTATGTAAGTAGTTAGTGCTATAGTCCAAAAGTGATAATGTTTGTACTCATCAAGAGCATTTGCATCCCTAAAGCATGCAAAAGTAGTTCAAAATGACCTATCTCATTCCATTCCTCTGCCCACTTTATAGCTTGACAACATCTTGGCACCACAAAATGAATTTCAAGATTGTGTTCACAAAGATGTAAATTGTCCCAACAAAGAATGATAAACTAGAGCTCTGAAATCCAAAAAACAACCAAACCCAATTTGACACCAGAAATGAAGGAGCTGTTGTGGACAATCTTTTTCTTCTTCCTACGGCTTCTTCAACTGCCACTCCCGCCTCCCATGTCCCGCCTTCTTCCTTTTCTGTCTCGCCTTGCATGTCTCTATCACACTCATCCTAGATCTGATGAAGATGAATGCACCATGGAGATGAAGCCGCCAATGAAGATTAGTTTAATGATGAGGTAAAGCTCTCTTCCCCCAATGTTTTAAGCAATGGCCGTCCTCTGCCATTCTCTCATTTGTAGATGTCGCAGTTCCTTGCTCTTACTACATTTTATTTTTCTCCATCCTACAACCATGCTCTAGCAAGTTTTGAGAGTCTTCCGTAAGTGAGGATGTCGTCTCAGAGCTAGTTCTCTAACTTCGCTCGCTCTAGATGCCTTCAATGTGCTTCATGGTGGCCTGTAACTTCCTTTAGCAATGGCCACAACAAATTACTCCTTCCTCCCGTAATAGCTCGCTCCTCATGTCCTATCGCTTCTCCTTATTTTGTCCTTCAATCGTTACAACAAGGACAACTACCCAAGATAATATGTGTTTCACAACTCGTTCAAAGTAACTAGAGCCGCCCCCCTTCGCAAAGCAAGCCACGTTTGCTTCTTCCCACTTACCTTGATCCTCTTCTCTAGTTGCTACAGTAGCAACAACATCGCAGTGCTACTTCCTTTGATGCAAGTCACTTAGATAAGGAAATGCACAACTGTACTACCTTTATTTTAATTTTTTTTCCTTGAGAAACCTGATGCAGCTGTACAATTGCACATTGTTAATGTACCACAACTCCTTTTTGCTGTGTTCTTTAGGTCCATCTTGTTTTTTCTAATTTTTTTTCAAGAACAACCTCATACAACTATACATGTCTAAACTAATGTGCCTTTCTTGTTTTCCAGAGTCTAAGCTGTTGTTGCTACAAAGCAACAACACTGCAACAACATAGCCAAAACATATGTACAATCTAGTGTTATACAAACTACTGAACAAGAAGCACATCATAGCTGCAGGTAATACAATGTAATCTTTCCTCCTTAGTTGCAATGGATCGACCTTCTCCGTGGCAGCAACATTCAGTCAATAAAATCCTTCAACAAACCTCATTATAAAGAGACTACACGATGAAAACTAACTCCTCCTCCATGGCTTTCTACAGGCAGGGTTGTCTATCCGGACGTGACGTGGGCTTTTCACGTCCGGATGTCATGACGCGTCCGTCCTGACGTGTCGTGACGTCGTCAGGATCCGTCACCAATACTGACGTGACCGTTTCAGCATGGATGAAGTCTGTCCAGTTGTGGACGGACTCCTGGACGGCCTCCCGGACAGTAAGCCGTCCCCCGGACGGCAGGCCGTCCCTAGGATGAGAAGCTATCCCCAGGACGGGAAGCTGTCCCCAAGACGAGAAGCCGTCCCCAGGACGGGAAGCCGTCCCCAAGACGGGAGGCCGTTTCCGTTGGGTTTAGGGTCCACCCGTCGACACATCAGCCGCTTGCATTAGTCCGTATAGCTGGGTTTTAGGGTTTTAGGATCGCCCTGAAAGGTGTATATTAAGGACTTACGCCTATTCAAGATTACTTTTCCTTGCTGATTTTGGCTTTCATGACTTGGTTGGAGTACAACCATTGCGGTAAAGCAAAATCCAAGAAGAATGTGTTGTGGTGGCACTTGTTGTGAGAGCAACAAGTATTGCTTCTACATCGCATTTCATACATAATACTAATCTTCTTTCTTGTGCAGGGGCAAGTAGGAAAGAATAGATAAGAGCAATGGGTGGAGGAAGATCACATTGGGAACCTTGGTACACATTACGAGTGGATGGAAAAGTTGCTTGCAAGTTTTGCGAAGCTTTGCTAAGCTATCGAAAAGATCGGTTGCTTTTCCATTTGGGGTACCGACGAATAGACAAGCTCCCTGGAGTGAGAGCCTGCACTAAAGTTAGTGCAACCGTGAAGCTAATGTTTTTTAATTGCGGAGGGGATATACCTGCAAGCACTTCGGACAGGAGTGGACAGGATGTGGAAGTGACATCTCCATCAATGGTACTTCTGAGTGTTGTACGTGGTAAACAAGAACCTGATGCCTCAATCTCAGGAAACGATGGAGGAGAAAACACTAGGGGACAAAGCTCTCAAGTACGATCATCAGACGCACCCAACCCGAGTTTGGCCCACAGTCGATCAATGAGGCAATTGTCTGTGCAAGAAGGAATGAATACATCAAACAAGCAAGTACTAAACAAAAAGTGGGCTAAGTTCTTCTATGAAGCCAATATACCTTTCAATGTAGCGAGGCATCCGGCTTTTTTGAATGCCGTGAAATCAACATCAGAATCGAGAGTTGGCTACAAACCTCCAGCGTACCATGCACTTCGTACAAACCTCATGAAATCTACAAAAGACGAAGTGGCGGCAATGGTAGCGGAGAAGACAAAGGCACCAATCCACAAGTACGGCGTTACAATATGCTTTGATGGATGGGACAATGTCAGCCATCGACCATTGATGAATGTCATATTGGCATGTACAAGTGGAGAGGTATTTCTTGGAGCAATAGACACAACAGGCGAACGCAAAGATGCTACTTATGTGGCTAATTGCATGGGTGATTATATTGACAGGGTAGGGGTGCAAAATGTGGTACAAGTTTGTACAGACAATGCAGGGAACATGTTGGCTGCTAGTGCTTTGTTACTTTGTCAATTTCCACACTTATATTTTCAAGGGTGTTCAGCACATGCACTTGACCTTCTACTTGAAGATTGGGGCAAACAAGATTGGATAAAAAGTATGGTCAAGAAAGCCAAGTCAATTGTGAAATACATTCGCACACATCACATACCACTTGCAATTTTTCGACGACATTCTCCTAATCTCATTTTGAAGAATCCCGTTGAAACACGCTTTGCAACCATGTTCCTTATGATTGAGCGTTTGGTACATGTGAGGGTAGCGATAGAATCAACAATCCACGATCCGCAATGGAATGAGTACACAGAGAGATTGACATCAGAGGAAAAGAAAAGAAAAGCCAACGATGTGCGACGGTATGTACGAACTGATGAATTTTGGAGGAGATGTTTAAACTTTGTGCACATAGTGGAGCCCGTATTGGTTGCTCTTAGAGAGTTTGATGGCAAGCACCCATGCTTAGACAAGGCATGGCTTGTGATGAAAAAGGTGGAAAAGCATGTTTTATCTCTACGGGATCCACCATTTTCTTTGGAACCACGGTATGCAATTCCTGCCATCGATGATTTCTACAAGCGTTGGGGCATGCTAAGGACAGATTTGCATTATGCTGGGGCTCTATTGAATCCTTTTTTACTTGACGAAGTTTTGCTAATGGATGATGACGAGGCAAGAGAAGGCATATTGAGAGTATTGCGCAAATTGGCTGTTCCAGATCAAGCATTTGCTTCAGCTTTGTCTGAGTACCAAGCATTTCGAGATCGTCGGGGCATTTTTGGTAGACTTCCCGATGTAAACACTTTAAATTTGTAGCCTTACGAATGGTGGGACCTTCTCGGAGCCGGTGCTCGTACACTTGCACCAATTGCAAAAAAGATCCTCGTCCAAGTGTGCTCTGCATCGTCGTGTGAACGCAATTGGAGCATGTATTCATTTGTCTACAACAAATCACGCAATAGACTGACATCAGAGTGTGCTCAGGAATTGGTTTACATTTACACCAATTCCAAAACTCTTAGAGAAAGGGCTGCAACAAATCCGACAAGGTGGTACACCGAGAACATGATGTCAGAAGATTCCATGACAGATGAATCGGATGGTCTAGACCGTGGTTCGGTTCGCTCTAACCCCAATGATGACGATTCAGATGATAGTTCCAATGATGGCGATGACCCACCATTCCATGGATTTCAGGGGGCGAGAGGAGTGCGTCTTCTAATTGATGCATCTGTATTTGACTTTGAAGAGGGGGATAATAACGACAATAACCACGAGGGATATGATGGAAGTCCACTACAAATGCCACAAGGGTGGAATGTTGGGCCAAGCGGGGGAAATACGAATGAAGACATTGTGGCACCGAGACCACTAAATCCAGATCCTATCGATGTACAAGTTGATGCCCCAATGGAAAGAGATAGTGTTGACATAGAAAGAGGACGTGAACAAGACGTAGTAGTACCACAATCATTGCCTACGAGGACCACCCACGGAGAAGGGCCCCCTCATGGTGGAGAATTAGATATGCCCCCTCCAAGTCAAGGGGATGTTGCACTACAACATCAAACACCAATACTAGAGAATTTACAAATCCAAAGTTCAGCCAGGCCATCTAATTCCGGAGTTCGTCTACATGGACCCACTTCAATGATAGGTACACGATTGGCTAGTATGGTGTCCCAGCATACGACTACAAACCCGACTTCATTGCACCTACCTACACGCGCCAATAATCGAGGGAAGCATCCACGACATGAAGGTACTACTAGTCAACGTGTGAGTCCTAGAACACGTAGAAGACTAACGAGAGAAGAAGCGACATCCCAACCATTTTCAAGAGAAGTTCACATAGGAGGGCCTAGTATAGATGGCATTATGGACGCAACGGGCCAACGGCCTCTTCGAACATTGTCTTCTATAATTCGACCACAACGAAATCGAAATTCGAATGCCTCTAGCGAAAGTGGTAGTGCAACATCCAGTGATGATGGCGAGTCCATCGGTGCTAGTATAGGCGAAGATGGTGAGGTTCCAAGAGATAGTGATTATCTAGGGACAATGCCTCGACAAGGTCCACGAGTAGAAAGTGGTGGTAATGAACTAATTGTAGCAGAAGTAACGACCAATACTTCTAGGCGCGTTCTTAGGTATGGAAGACGTTGAATGTTTTTCAAAAGACAATAGGATATTCATGTTTTCAAATGCAATGGATTTTGAGGCTCAATACCTTACATATTGAAGTCGGCATTAATATGAAGTACTTTTGTTCCTTTCATTCTATCCTTCATTTATGGTAAGGGTTTCAATTTATTTTGATACATATTGTAACTAATATGATTTGATTTCCATGTTTAGCTTTTCTAAAATCAAAATAAATAGATTTTTTCATTAAATTAAAAAAGGCATAACTAGAAAATGGATTCTTATACTAGCCAAAAATATTAAAATATTCTACTGATTTTGAATAAAAAGATAAATTTGGGTTGATAGTCAAATTTGACTTCAAGGTGTTTGTTGTAGTTGTTTACTTATTTGAGGTGTGATAAAAAAAAGATACACTCAATGTTTAGATAAAATACATTTATATATATATAAAAACGAGTACAAAATGGATTGAGGGCACAAAGTGTGCTACATTGCTATGGATGTCCTCAAGCCGATACTATAATAACCACATTTGCTAAGAAAACATTAATTTTGCAAATCTATGGTAATACACTATCATCTAATCCTGAATCCTCATTGCACGTTTAGTCATCTTGAAGGTCTTGTTCTTTCCGGGCCTCGCGGTAGCAATCCACGGGTGGTGTCCAAAACGTTGGAGCACCACTTAAACGTTGCATGGCAAATGTCACTGAGCATTGTTGTAGTGGCTCCACCTTGCACAATTCACCCAGTGTCGCTTGAAATGTATCAAATGCCGTATGGTCAGAAATCATCTCTGTATTTTCGCGATCCTTTTTCCATACCTTCATAGCCAATCTCCCTATGGAGTATCCATCCGTGTGTATACTAACAGATGGTGGCTCACCCATGCGACTAGGAGATATTGAAGTTCCTGTCTCTCCAACCATGTACATCAACTCCGGAGCCACCCACCAACATTGCTTGCGAGTTGCCTGCAACTTATTTGCACAACTGAATTGGTAAAGAGAAGGGGTTTCTTTATTGATGCGGCTACCCATTCCCCAATCACATAGACCAATCCACACGGTTCTTCCATCGTCATTCGGAAAGTGAAGCATGATGTTCTCCGGTGTGATGTCGTTGTGCAGTACTGAACATTGTTGCACTGCATCCACAATGCAGAGCAACGCCCACGCAAGTTCGGTGCGCTTCCGTCTGTATGCCATAAGTCGTTTCATAGCTTGCATTGTTTGTGGAGTTGCATGGTAAGCCACCTCCCCAATTTCGTCTAGATCTCGGGTCTTCTCATCGAGGGTAAACATGGCGCCCAGAGTACCTCCATTCCACCATTGAGAATAACACTCCATGGTCATGTCATTTATGGCAAAGAATTTGATGACCCCTGGATGATCGCATGGACAAACCAATGCCTCAATGGACAACTTTTCCCTTGACTTCTTCAAGTCATCAACGCGCACGGCCGACTTCCCAGCTAATTCCATATTCTCGGGAATATGGTTCGAATTCTGAAGACAAACCTTGCGCACCCTCCCGTGCCCCCCTTGTTTGTTATGGCCAGACAACGGAACCACCACAACTCCTCTCTCAAGAAAAACCACTCCACCCGCAGCTTGTTGACCAAAGGCCAAGTTTTGACTTCGCTGAAACCACGGAGCAAAACGGATGTTGTTTGAAGATAGTCCCCGCATTGCTTCATGCCACCAATACACCTTCTTATGCAACAAATTCAATGCTTGTTGTTTGGGAACTACACTCTTTTGAAAGCCTTTGATTTTTTCCGCAACTTGGGCAAGGTTGAAGATGCACGTTTGCACTTGTGACTCTAGCCAATGATTGAAGGATTCCTTTGTGCGGTCTTCCAACCACTCATCCTCGCTCATTGTTGTCCAAAATATATGGTGGAACTTTTGTTTGATGGCATCCACCCCTTGTAATCCGCGCGACACATATGTTGTGTTCAACTGCGGAATCGAATACTACTCAAAAAAACCCAACGCCACTTCATGCAATTTGCGCGTTGCAACCTTGCTTGGCCACTTCTCTAGATTTGTGGCCTTGTGCCTTTTCCGTTGTTTTTTCTTCGACTTCAAAGACTCTCCCGCACCCACAATTGCTATGGCTCCTTCTGCAGCTACAGCCTCTGAAATCTGGCTTTCTGATTCCTCAAACGGGTCCAAACTCGTTCCATCTCCAACTCCTAAAAACCACGCATCAACCTTCCTCTTCGAGAAATCGCGACCAGCCATTGTGATAGTAGTGATAATCCAGAGGAATTAGGAATTCGGATTCCACAAAGTAAAAAACCGCCCCCTTATTCCTCAAACCAGCCTCTCACAAGCACCCGCGCTCCCAAGCAAGGACTGCAACCAATCCAAGACAAGCGAGCACCGTCAGAGCAAGAGAGACTGTGGCAGAAATGAATCCAACCCCCTTCTATATACCCATTTCCTCTCGACGGCATGACCGTCGAGCTGGACAGGCATGCCGTCCACAGGACGGACATGCTGTCAAGAGGACGGTCATGCCGTCCACATCGACGGTCAGGCCGTCGACAGGACGGACATGCCGTCGAGTGGACGGTCGCGTCGTCCAGATCGACGGTCATGCCGTCAAGAGGACGGACTCCGTCCCCCATCCACGGGCGTCCAGGGCGTCCAGAGGACGAAAAGACCGTCGAAACAAGCTGTCGCCCAAAGTGCTGGAAGCATGGAATTAATTGCGAATCCTTGTTTAGGGAATTTCTCAATTATCTTGTTTTCCACCCTGGGACTTGTCAGGACAGGTGTCCATGTTTGAACTACTACATTGTCTATGGTGGTGGGAAGTTTTGGAGTGCCAATTAAATGTTCATGTTTGTTCCTATGGATGTACAAATAAATACCAATAATGACATTCAAATGCAGATGAAGGGTTTAGGGTTTAGGCTCGAATAAAATGGAATTTTATTTAGTTGCACATAAATAAAGGGAAAAACATAGACCAAAACTACAAAAGGGCATATTCAAAACATCTTAATTTAAGACCTGGAATATTTTTGATGTTCACATAAAAAATTGGGTCATTTCATTTGCACTCATAATAAGAAAGTCGTGGCCAATGTTTGTATTACAACGATCAAGGCATCCCCTCACAACTTAAATAATTTATATGGATCAAATTTAAATGCAATGAATTTTAGAATTCCATATAGAGTAATTTCACCTTTGGGATTATTGTAATTTGATTCCAAGCTTCCCTATATGTAAGTGCACCTAACAATTTCACAATTTAGTATTTCTTGAATATTCAACCTGCATGTACTCAATTCAAACATACAAACATTCACTAATTTACTAAGTCCATATCAAATATACAGAATCAAAGACAAAATGGCCCTCTAAAAGCTAAACTCTGATATCGTAAACTTAATTTTAAAATCGTTCATTAAAAAAGATATCTAAAAAACGCCGAAAAAAAAATGTATAATATAGAATCATTGATTCATTACAAACATTCTTACTTCTTGCATTTGATCCAATACACAAAAACAAGAGGACTTCCCCTATCTATGCTGGAAGATAAACTTATACTCTGATTTATGTTTCCAAGTAAACCCTAAACTCTAATAATCCATACCCTATACCCTAAACCCTATACTCTAAACCCTAAACCCTAAACCCTATATCCTAAACCCTATACTCTATACACTATACCCTAAACCCTAAACCCTATACCCTATATCCTAAACCCTATACGCTATACTTTGTACCCTATACCCTAAACCCCACACCCTATATCCTAAACCTATATTTTAAATGCTCTTTCTTATTTTCCTTTTAAGACTATTTGATGTTGCTCAACTTTATGTGATTTTAGCAAATAATTTCAAATTGAAGTAAGACCAAATCCAAAAATAGATGAATGTCTTCTAATATTTCATATAGTTTTCTAACAAATGTTTCGCCAAAAATCGTAATATATTACATTTGTCCTTTGGGTTGAAATTTTGATCTAGTTTCTTGTCCTATATACTAAAAGTCTTCTAACTAATGGTTTTAGTTTAATTTAGGATACTAACACTTTTGAATCTAAAACTCATATCTATATTTTACTTATTTCCTATTACATTAAAAGTGAACCAATATGGTGTTTCACATAATAGAATGTAGATAATTAAAGAATATATAATCTTTAAATGGAAATACTGACATCCTCATATAACCGCTAGTTAATTCTCAAAATCATCGAACCATGCAAGTTGAATGAAGTGTGAAGCCAAGAATACCTTAACATCCATAATATTCCCTGTACCTTTATAATATCACATTTTAACACTATGTGATGTTACAGAAGTGGAGTGGCTGTTGCAATTTTGTATTATTATACGGTGTTAAAATGTGATATTATAAAGGTATTGGGCCTCTGTAATATCACACTGTGTAAAATTATGGTATTACAAAGGACCTTGTGATTTTAGTAGTATGATAGTGGTTGGCGCTTGCTATGCTATACATTCATCATTTGAATTTTATTGAATTTTTATGTATTAGATAAAATAAAGAACACAAATTTCAATAAACCTTCTATTTACTACTAAAATCTTTATATAATTTTGTTTATAAATAAGCATATATTGAAATGTACAATAGAAATTTATTGAATGATGAATAAAATATATGCAATGGGCAATATGTAAAAGATCTACATGTATTATTAGAATTTTAATGTATTTGACAAAATGCAGAACACAAATTCCAATAAATTTTCAAATCCAAATTATTAAAATCTTTATATAAATTTTTTATAAATAAGAATATATTGAAATATAAAATAAATATTTATTCAATCATGAATGAAATATATCCAATGGTGAATGTTGTAAAAGATAAAATATATAATAAAATGCATTACTAATTTGATTCAATTGTTACAAACAATGGCAAAACAAATTTAAGAATTGAAAAGAAAACTTGTAAATCTCAAAAACTTTGTAAACAACTTTGTTGAGAGATCCAAAATTGCTTCAATTGAATGAATTTTTCACATCATTTGGTAGTAGCAATAGAAAATTTCAATCATGAACACACAAAGGGCAAGCCGTCGAGGGGACAGGTAGGCCGTCTAGCTCGACGAACAAGCCGTCGAGGGGACGAGCAAGCCGTCAAGGGGACGGGCAGGCCGTCCAACTCGACGGACAAGCCGTCGAGGGGATGGGCAGGCCGTCCTGCTCGATGGGCAAGCTGTCGAGGGGACGGGCAGGCTGTCCATCTCGACGGGCAAGCCGTCCAGCAGGACGGGCAAGCTGTCGAAGGAACTCGCGGGCGGCGCCGTAATGATTTTTCAATCCTCTTTTCGCCGTCGCGGACGGCGCCGTAATGATTTTCCAATCCTCTTTTCGGCGCCCCGAGCCTTCGGACAGCTTTCCAAACTTGACCCGAACCTCTGGACGGCTTTCCAAACCTGTCCCGAACCTTCGTGGACGGATTGACCGTCCATTCCAGGGCCGTCCCACATCCCTGGACGGTCCGGATTCGAGCTGGACGACATGATTACGTCCTAATCACCGGGCGTAATTGGATCGGTAATTCGGAGGTATAAGTATGTTTATCCCCCTCATTTGAAATCGCTTCCTCTTTTGAGTTGCTTTGTCCTTGCTTGAGAAAGCTTTGCATTGTAATTCGAGAGGAAGTGTTATACATCTGGCATTTGTTTTGCTACTTTTCAGTTGCCTTCACGCAACAGAAGGCAAAGCAAATTGTCAGTGTATCCGCAAAGAGACTACAGGTACAGGGAAATTTTGGACAGGTATCCAAAATAGACGGAGAGGATGCAGCACGAGGTTCAGGACATAGAGGTGAGCCCGCAAATAGAAAGAAGAGGGGGAACAGGGCAACCTTAGATTGGGGCACACTCAATGCCCCGGAGATTCTGGCAAACGAGGGGTGGATGAATGAAGATTCACCGTGAACAAGAGTGACGTGTCGGAAGTTCGTAGATTGGGCCCACATCAACCGCCATTGGGCACCTGACCGGTACGAGATAAATGTGAAATGCGGGATTGTAAATTTCGACCAGTGCCGACATCCGCACTTCAAGAAGAGATTGATTGAAGTGGCATTGGCAATTTGGGGTTCGAGATCCAGAAGAGATGGGACCCTTTCGTTGTGCCAATAGCATATGCGGAAGTTTTTCTTGGGAAGGATGTGGATTGGAGAACCTTCCTCGGCAAGATGCGTCATGGTCAATCACCAAATAGACCTCGCAGCATTCTACCAAACCCTACCGTGCCATTGGACAATGTACCCAATGTGCAAGAAAACCCGGAAGAGCAAGTGGAGCAATCCGGGATGGAGGTGATGGAGGTAGAGGGTGGCATGGGCACCGGAGAAGACCTACCCAATGAAGATGCGATTGGTGGAGTGGAAGGTGAAGGTGATGAAGTACTTCGCTTGCGACAATTAGTCCAAACACTGCAAGCAGAAAAGGAAGCCGCATTACGACAACATGCTGCAGAGTTGGAAGGGCAAAGGGCTAGGGTGCAGGCCCTTATGGATGAGAATGCAAGACTCATCGCACGCGAGGCCGACCTCATAGCACGTGAAAGGCGGTTGAGTACGGACGAAATTCCACCACTTGATGTGGTGGTCGAACGTGCTACATACGGTGCAAACGAAGACAGACCAAGCCCCAGCAATGCAAACGAGTTTAGGGTGCGGTCACGGTCCTTGTTTCCAAGTGTTGGAGGTGCCACGTTGGATATTATGCGTGCACGTGCGGAGCGAGTTGAAGCAGAGGTTGGAAGTACTAAAGCCCACGTTGAAGAATTGACAAACGCTATGCGGGCTTTGGAACTTCGCGCCAACAAAGCCGAGGCAGATGTGGTGGTGCTTACTACAACTCAAGCTGGCTTGGAGCAGACCATGACCGCATTAAGTGCTCGAAATATGCGGTTGGTCCAAAACCCGCAAAAGGAACGCATGCTGCTTCAAATGTGCAATATGAAGTTGACATGCAGCTTAGCACTAAGCGAGGTTGAGCAAATGCAACGTGAAGTGAAGAAAGTGGCTGCGGAGTTCAATGATGGCGGCGAACGTTATTTTGGCTTGACCTCGTGGCCTTGAGTGGAAGAAATGTTCACTGATGATTTGCTAGTGAAGCTCGAGAATGCAAGCATCGATTGGAATAGTTCTCCAGACTTGGAATTCCAATACGACACGGAGCGCTATCGATACGAGCCAACGAACGGCGATGGGATTAGGCCACTAGTGTGGCCTTTGGTTCCCGATTTTGTACAAGACGGCACCATATGTATTATGTGCCAAGAACCATTTGGCCCCGAGGGTGGATGGCATCTTGGTACATGTGGCCATTTATACCACCCCATGTGCCTCATTCCACACATGGTCACCCGAAAAAGATGTGCACAATGCAAGGCTCCATTTCATCCGAGGCTGTACAAAATGTTTGGCCTCCAAGCCCACATGCGTGAACATTACGAGCACAATGAAGAAAATTTACCGGGGCCCACGAATAGAGCGCATTGGGGGATGGACATGACTTGGCTTTGGAAGTGGGGCCACGACAATCGATACCTCCCGGCAAGAACGGTTGTAGAGATACACTGGGAGAATGATGACGCGGTGACAGAGGTGATTAAGAGGGTAATTGGAGATGGTGATCCAGGGCGGCGATTATATTTTGGTCAAATTGCTGGTGGACATTGGGACCCGGACCTCTCCATTTTTGTGCGTGCACCACATCCACAAGGCATAATGTTTAACTCTCAAGGCATGCCTGTTGGATTCGAAGGTGAATTGAGTTTTGAGGAAGAAATGAACTACATTGAAGACAATACCTTCCATGAGCCTACACTTGTAAGTGCCATTTTCTCCCATTTACACAACATATATGATTATGATGCACATCAGCTTTTGACGACTTTGCAATCAAGAGAAGAGTTGCAAAGATTTTTGAGAAGCAGCATAGCACGAGGCATTGTAATTGAAGAAATATAATAGATAGTTTTGGATGACGCTGTGTACAAATAGATAGATGCATAGAATTAAATTTCTAAAGTTGTACAAAGTAGAGCAATGTAAAGCCTAAACCAATGTACCACGTTTTGATGGATTTATAAAACATTGTACATTTATCATTTTCTTTTCTCCTCGTGTATTGTTGCTTTGCCTTTGTCTTTTGGGTTAATCCATTGGCCGTTTTCCTATTAGTGTAGAAGAATCTTATATACTTAGATGGTAGAACCCTCACGGATTATTATTTTTTTATTTCTTGCCAAACAATGTAAAATCAATTTAGCAACTTTTGTAATTAGAAATTCAATAACAAACTTTAATCCCTTATCCTTAGAATCCTAGATGCCCAAGGTTTGCTTTGAGCTTTGTAGAATTTGCTCTAAATTGAACAACATATCAACATTTTCATTAGGTGTATCAATTTTCAAAAAATTGTAATTGTATAAATTCGAACTAGGCATGTTAGTTACCTCATAGAAAAGAAATCCTAAACAATATCACTTATGGAGTAAAAGATTATAATGTTTGCCCAGGAGGGTGCTAAAACTAAAAAAATGATGTGAAGTCTTACAATCCTCTTTTTACAAGTCCAATTTAAAAAATAGGTGACCAAACAAATATGAGATTAGAGGACCTAATATGTATAACCCCAATCAATTTATGCCTTTTAAAAATCTATACCATAATTTTCTTTAATTTTAAATGAATTTTGAATGTGATTTTTCCTCCAAGATCCAATGTTTTTGAGGCACATTTCCAAGACCTCTCAATACTACAACAAGTCAAGATTGCAATAGGTACCCTTGCACAAAGTTTAGAATAGAAAAATCACTATCACATATTTTTAAGAACAGACTATTGATGCTATAACTAGAATTCAAGAACAACTTTTTAACTTCAAAGTTTGAACAACACCAGATTTGGGTGCCTTGGGCATGTAGGGGTTAACCATTTTTTGGACGATGAACAAATTCAGCTTCCTATTTCAGTTTGGTTTTTGCTTGGATCAAAGTCATCCTAATTTTTGGTGATACTTTATCTAGTTGACTAGTTCATGTCTTATCTAATGGTTTGATTTGTTGTTCTTAGAATACACATTTTTCTAAAATTACAAATGTGGAAGTGTGTCAAGTGGTCAACTTGCATTGACCCTAGTTCAAAATTGAATTTGCAAAAATGAGGTCATAGATGTAAAGAGTATAAAAATTTCAAAAAATCACCATATCAACGCAACCTCATTTTAAGTCCATTCCAACAAATTTCAATCGAGGAATGATAATATTTTGCTTGTAATTGAATTCTGAAGGAATAAGGAATTTTGAATTTTTCCTTTCAAAATGTATAGAAAAAGATTGGTGATAGCATTGGTGGATCTAACCTTACGGATGGAATCTACAACTCAAAATCTACAACTTCTGTTTGTATACCAATTCAAAAATATTCTTCTAAATCATACTTTATAATGGTATTTTCCAAATTGTCATTTTGGAAGAAGAGTCTAGATGTTTAGGGGTTAAGTGCAACAAATTCAAAGCCCGTCCATCCCGACCGTCCAACCAAACTGTCCATCTCGACCGTCCAGCCAAACCGTCCATCTCGACCATCCAGCCAAACCGTCCATCTCGACCATCCAGCCAAACCGTCCATCTCGACCGTCCAGCCAAACCGTCCATCTCGACCGTCCAGCCAATCCGTCCATCTTGACCGTCCAGCCAAACCGTCCATCTCGACCGTCCATCCAGACCGTCCAGATCGACCGTCCATCTCGGCCGTCCAACCGGACCGTCCAACCAGACCGTCTAGATTGACGGTCAAGATCGACCGTCCAAATCGACCGTCCAGCCAGACCGTCTAGATCGACGGTCCAGATCGACCGTCCATCTCGGCCGTCCAGCCGGACCGTCCAGATCGACCGTCCAGCCAAGCCGTCCAGATCGACCGTCCAGCCAGGCCGTCCAGATCGACCGTCTAGCCAGGCCGTCCAGATCGACCGTCCAACCAGACCGTCTAGATCGACGGTCCAGATCGACCGTCCATCTCGGCCGTCCAGCCAGGCTGTCCAGATCGACCGTCCAGCCAAGCCATCCAGATCGACCGTCCATCTCGGCCGTCCAGCCGGACCGTCTAGCCAGGCCGTCCAGATCGACCATCCAACCAAGCCATCCAGATCGACCGTCTAGCCAGGCCGTCCAGATCGATCATCCAGCCAGACCGTCTAGATCGACGGTCAAGATCGACCATCCAAATCGACCGTCCAGCCAGACCGTCTAGATCGACGGTCCAGATCGACCGTCCAGCCAGGCCGTCCAGATCGACCATCTAGCCAGGCCGTCCAGATCAACCGTCCAGCCAGACCGTCTAGATCGACGGTCCAAATGGACCATCCAGGTCGACGGTCCATCTCGGCCATCCAACCGGACCATCCAGATCGACCGTCCAGCCCAACCGTCCACATCAACCGTTCATCCGACCGTCCATCGCAGCCGTCCAGAGCTCCCGGCGACGAAGCTCGTCCATCCATTTCTGTAGTCTAAATCATCCTCTGTCGTCGGTTGTCATTTGGATTTCATCCTGACGGACGCCGGGGATGGATCCTGACGTCCGTCCGGACATCCTGACGGACGCGACGTGACGGGGACAACCCTGTCTATAGGAACACTTGGAGGCATTGAAAACATTGCACACCATAAGTGTATACTGCAGTTCTAGCATACTGGTGGAAGACTGTTGATGTGAAGCTTGGCATATGAAGGTTTTGTCCGAAGAATGGCGTTGAGGCAGCACTCCAGACTTCTTGAAGCAGAGGTATATTTGCAGTACTCTCCCTTTTTTTTCTTTATATGCCTCCTTTCTATTGCTATGTGTTAGTTGTCTTTGCACACTTGAGAAATTATGCCACAATATAGAGCTTGATAGTTGTGGATAGAAATATTAGATTTTATAGCAACATGAAGTCTCTCTCCTATAGCTGTCACATTCTTGACACTCCATAGTTCCTTGTGCTTCTTCCTTGCCTTTGTCATCTCTGCTCTATCGAATTTTGCCTATACCTTTTGTTTCTTCTCCTCATCTCTCTTCTCTTTATTGGCTTCAACTTCTAACTTTCTTCGATCTCTCTTTTTGGCAACTTCAACTCTTTTGATGGCAACGTCTTCAAGGTTTTGAATGTGTTCTTCAATAGTCAAAAAAATTGACTTTTGGTAGTCTATAAGAGATTTAATTCGTAGTTTAGAATTGCGTAGCAACTGCACTTGCGGAAGCTGAAGCAAAGTAATAAAAGAGTTTGTTTCCCCACCTTCTACTTATGGTGCATCTTGTTCTGATTCACTTGAACTAGCACTTACATCCTCATATCCTACACAATCTTTGTCTTCTTCGTCCAGGTCGACATAGTATTGTTGGCAATTGAGCAAGTCAAAGGTTACCTCATTCATAATTTTGGTGATCTCCCACAGCTCTAATTGATGCACTTCTTCAACCTAACCATCAGCCTCTTCACTACTTGCTTGTCCCCCTAGTCTTGAAGGTAGGTTGTATGTTCTGTTGGGGCCCATCTTCTTGTCCATTGCTCTTGAATTGATTAAAAAAATGTTGGTGGCTTCAAAGCCTTTCTGAATATTCTTGATGGATAGTGCTCTTTTTAATGCATGTGAAACCCACTACGTAAGGTTCTCCTTCACTTACATCTTATCTATGTGTTCTAGAGTCCACTTATCCCTATAGGCATGAAAAATAAATTTGAAAGTCTTGAAACAAGTCACATCGAAAGGCTAAAGGGCATGAGAGGTGTGAGATAGGAATGTGAGTAAATCTAGACTTTTCTCATGTGTGATTTTGATGACGTCCATAGTAACATGTGATCCATGTCCATCAAGAATGAGGAGACGCCTATTTGTTGCTGAAATCTCATACATCTTGGCTTTTGTGGTCAAAAAATTGATAGATCCATACTTTGAACAAGAAGTGAGTCATCCATGCCTTTGGTTGCATGGCCATACAATGCCTCATTCACTTGTCTTTTTAAGGTAGTTTCTAGTTCTTCTCTTCCCCTTGAAGATGTAGAAATTTGGTAGATGTTCCCCTTTAGCATTGATACATGAAAGTATAGATAACTACTTATGTTGATCTAGTGTCACTTTGTATACGTTACATGATCCTTTTCTGGCATGGACATAATCACCTCCATCCTTACTAGCTTAGGTGCCGCTCTCATCGTAGTTCTATATTTGGTGAGAGTCATATTAATGAGTGTCATAAAGCATTTGTAAGATGTTGTAGAACGAAGCTACAATTTTTGGATAAAGATGATGGACTTGTTTTTATTCCAATGCTTGAGGTTTTTGCATGTTTAACTCATGATGTTGTCTCCTAAAACATTCAGTCACTTAGCATGAGCTTGGAACACCATTCTTGAAATGAGTGATTCTCATTTGAGTGAAAATGAGCACTATCTCCTATAATTGCCCAATGTTCAAAGCGAAGCCTATACTCAACATGTTCAGCAAATACTCCACTAATTGTCACTCTTCTTTATCTGTTAGAACACCACATCTATCTCTTTTGCAATGTACTGTTGTACCATAGACATGACCTCGAAGATTAGTTGTAGGGATTCCATGGTCTCTACCTATTGTGTATAGGGAGATTCCATCATCGACTGCAACAAAAGCGTTACTAAGTTGTTGACCAGACTAATTCCCATTGAACTTTTTTTTAGGATGTAACTTACTTCTTCAACATTTTGGGATGGGCTGCAGATGAATTGAATAAGCATCATTCTTACCTACTGGAGTCTAATTGTCCTCCATCGTTGCTGCAGTATAATCATCAATGTCATTGTTGCGCCAACTCCTACCTTGTGGACCAATTGAGCTTTCTAGAACATTGTCATTGATTCCACCTCTGTTGAAGTTAAGCAATCTTGGTACTCAACCTGACTGCCGTGGATCTTCCTTAGAGTTGCTACAATGAGCTAGTCGTTTCCATCTTGCAATCCAACTCCTAGATCTGCCCTACTGGACTTTGGTGTCGACACCCACAGTAGAATCTTTCGGATCACCTTCCAGGACTTTGCTACGTTGCTTCTAGACTATGCTTTGATTGTGTGGCGCATCCATAACTTCAATAGGATCATCATCAAAGTTGGTTTCCCCATCAAAAACTCCAAGCTCTATGAATTCAAGGAATGAATTCTTCTCTATTGCATCATTAGCTCAATGGAATAATCTTGTATTCTCATCATCGTTGTTGTCAATGCCATCTCCTACGTAGTCCAACTAACTATTGCTCCAACTGTGATGTTGCTGCCAACTTCGATGATAACCCTCGCTACCTTCATTGGGAAAGTTGTTGTCTATTATGATCATAATGTTGATGTAGTACACTATTAACTTAGAACACATCATGTAGTTCAACTATAGCTTTAGTAATATCAAGGTTGCTTGACTGATACTTTTTATGATTTACTAATACTTACTCTCATTTAGTAGGACTTCATTCAAAGCATTGTGAGAACAAGGAGTTCTACGTGTGGCAATTGTCACTATATACTCAAATTGTATGTTAGCTCTAAGTTTGCCTAGGAAGTTCTAAATGCCATTTCATGTGGCATTCCTTAACTCCTTTTTGTTATTTTAAAGGTCTCTTTTAAAAAAAATCATCAATGTTACATAAAGTGACGGCCATTGTTGTAAATATATTTTACTTTAAGTTCTAATATGACAGTGTAGTATGTCTATGAATTGTACAGTCACCATCTAGTTCTTTGAATTTCAATGTTGAGTATAGAAAGCACCCATTGCAAGTTGTCATTTAACCCAAGCGCCATTCTAAAAGCAAATCTGTAACTTACATAAGAAGAAGAATACTTTATTATGGTGAATTTTGTTAAGATGGTAGTATTCCTGTAGAATGGCACTACATTATTTAATTAAAATGGCATTGAATATGTCAAAGATGACATGACATTCTATGAAAAATGGCAAAAAATCACCACCATTTTAACGAAATTGCCCATTATTGAAATTCAATCCTGTACATCGTGCACAACTAACCAAGTCATGTACATTTTCATTTACAACGCAAGTACACTACATAATCGCATGAATGGGACGCCAATTTGTTTTCAAATTAATCTTCATTCCTTTCAACTAAGTAGTGATTGTTTTTCTCCTATTTTATAGGATTGGATTTAAATGCTTGCTCATATTTCAAGTCTCTTACCTTAACCCCTAAATGACCTTAGAATTTCTTGAGCTTCTAGGAATTTGCTCTAAATTAAACTAAAAACCAAGATTTTAATAAGTTGTATCATTTTTTTTTAATTGTAACCATACAAAATCAATCTAGACATGTTAAGATCACATTAAAAAAGAAAACACAACAATATCTCTTATGGATTGAAAGATTATAGTGTTTGATCATGAGGGTGTTAAAACTGTGAAAGTGATTTGAAGTCTTTCAATCCTCTTTTCACATGTCAAATCTAAAAAGTTGGGCACCAAAAAAATATGAGGTTAAAGGGCCTAATGTGCATAATCCCAATCAATTTATGACTTCTCAAAATATACTCTACAATTTTTTTTAAATGAATTTCTAATGTGATTTTTTCTTAAAAATCTAGTGTATTTGAGGCTCATTCCCAAGAGCCCTCAACACTACAAAAAGTCAAGATTGCAATGGACACCCGTACACAAAATCTTGAATAAAAAAATCATAATCAGTCATTTTCAAAATCGGATTTTTGAAGCTAAAACTAGACTTCAAAAAGATTTTTTCAAAAATATAAACTACTAAAAAAAAATTCATAAGGTTTTATTTAACTCCAAAAATTGGTCAAGGACACATTCTATCCTCGAGGTCATTTGGGGGTTAACTCCAATAATTTTAGCAATTTTCAAAATTGACAAATTCAATGTTTTTATTGTGGTTGCTTAGGACCCCGAGGACATGTGCCTAGAGCGTTTGGTAGATATACTCAAACTTGAGGCAAATAGACATGCCAAGCTAGATATAAAGCAATTTTTAGCAAAAGTCATTCATAAAGTACTATGGGCGATTAATTAAGGCATGCAACGTATCAACCACATAAATGCTAATAATTTTGAGATGTTTGAAGCGTCTCTATGTCCCTTGATATTCACAATGAAGACATAAGTTATGAATTTTTTAATATACTAATTTAAATATGAACATATACCATCCAAAATTATTGGACGCCAATTTTAATAAAAGCACTATTAAGACTACTAGTGGAGACAACCACCAAATTTTAGGGAATGGATCTGTCCACTTCACATTAACAAATGGTGAAATAAAGAACATTTCTAATATTCTATACATCCATGGTCTGAGAAAAAAACTTATTTTCAATTGGCTTGTTGATTGATAAGGGTATCATGGTTTGTTTTCATAATAAAAAAATGTTTCCTTTACAATTGAGGGAACAACATTAAATGAGATTTAATGTCAAGGGAGGGCCAATTCAGGCCTATTTTCCAAGTTGTGAACCAATCAAAATATTTAATATTTAGAATTTTATTTTAATAATAATAATTTTTTTAGTAAAAAAATTTAATTATATTTGATGTGGCACGATTGCAGCCACATCGGATGGTTGATTTGGTAAAGTTTCCATCGATCTCCTTGTTTGAAAATTTTAAGAAACTTGTAGTCTTATTTTGGATCCAAAAATTATCTAATGACAACTTATAGCCAAAGGCTTTCATTACAGGAGGAATGGCTAAAAGTAGAACTATCCATTACTACACAGATTTACTATCTAGGTACTTTGGAGAAACTGTTTGTTAGCTCTCATATTTTTCAAAGATTGAATTGTTTGAGTGAAGTCAATTGCAAAAGAATGAAGACATTTCAATAAGAATTGAATTTTTTGTGATTTTTCAAAGCTGAAATGTTAAACTATGAGTAGATCCTTGTTGAAGCATGACCTGACCATTATTGAAGCATGACCTGATCATTGTTGAAGTATGACCTGACCATTGTTGAAGCATGATCTGACCATTGTTGAAGCATGACCTGACCATTGTTGAAGCATGGGCTAATGTGTTCGCTCCCCAAGTACATTGCCATGATGATGAAGGATTAATAAAAGTGTATTTATAGATGGGTTAGTGATGGAAATGGAAAGAACTTGTAGATGGCAAAATTAGATAAATGGTAGTATTGGGTAAGATAGAGCTATCCATTACCATAAAGATTTGTTATCTAGGTACTTTGGAGAAGCTATTTATGAGCTCTCATATTTTTCAAAGATTGAATTGTTTGAAAGAAGTCAATTGCAAAAAGAATGAAGACATTCCGACAAGAATTTAATTTTTTTTAATTTTTCAAAGTTGAAATGTTAAACTATGAATAGACCCTTGTTGAAGCATGATTAGACCATTGTTGAAGTGTAGGCTGATGTGTCCTTAATCCACATGAGTGCTCAATTGGGTGATTGTGGGTTGTAACGAGGTACTTAACTACTTTGGTAATTTTAGAATGCTACCCTTTTTTTTACTAGTTATAAAAAAACAAAGTTATTTTTATGTCCAAAAAAATAGGTCTAAGAGTTCAATTTGACATAGAAGGGATCTATTTAGATGTCTCCTAAAATTCATTATAATGAATAGGCTAAAAACATGCCAAAATTTGCAAAAACATGTCTTATTGTGAGCACTTATTTACCCACTCTTGGTAAATGAGTAAACACAATCAGGTTCTTGGTTTGTTTTATATCCTATGGGTATTTTAACATCAGTCCATTGTGCCTTCTAAGCAATTGATCTTTCTAACTTCCTACACCTATGATTTTAGAGAATTTTCTCACTTCCTACCCCATTACCAAAGATGCCTAAGTAATTATCTTAGAGTTCCTAATTGGCTTCCTTTGGGTTTCTAGGGCTCTAAGCCTCCTCTAGATGACTTACTAATTTTAGATTGTCAAATTTGGTTTCTTGTAAAATATAATTTTCCCTTTTTATGTTGATAAAGAACTCTAAATTTGGACCTTCCTAGTGAAAATTATGAAGGGATGAAGTTTGATCGCTAATCAGTACTTCAAACTTCATCCATGGTTTTCTACCAATCTACAATTCAAATTTAATTTTTTCTTTAACTTATAACTTTTAGATTTTTTAACCTATACAATTTTCCACTCTTGTTCCTCTTGGGTGAAATGTACTAATTTTCATCCAATATGACTCCTAAACTTCATCTGCTAATATCTTTCTCAACTTAACTCGGAATCCTAATTGTAATATACTTTTGGAAACCTCTAAGAGAGACCTACAATATTAATTACATGAATTTTGGTAAGAAACTAGTCTTTAGATCCTGAATTGCTCTCGTAATTTGGCTATGTGTTAAAATTGTCTAACTTTGAGAATTCAAAAGAAAGGGAAGAATTTAATGACTTATCTCAGAATTGGAGTCATTATTGTAATTGTACAACTCCTTAAATTCTCTATCATTCGCCATCCTTCTTGCTCCTTGTAATTTTGCTCACTGCTTGAAATGGAATAAAAATTACAAGTTCAAAGTTTTCAAAATACTACTTCATCTTTCCCTTCCCTTTTCTTTCTTTCCCTTAAGCACTATTTAAGCTCTCTCTCTTGCTTGTTTCTATACTACTAGTTGCTTTTTACTTGTTTATAGATTTGAAGATGTTTTTCCCTTCTTCCCTTTCAATTTCTATTCTATTTCCCTTGAATTCTATTTTTCTACCTAGATTTCTATGGTTTTATTTGCAATTTACTCCTTCCTATCTAAATTATGAGGTTTGTATGCAACCTTCCTAGTCTATATTTTGGATTTTTTTTAGTTCCTAGCCTCTGTTTTCAGAAGATAAGATCAATTTTTATTCAAAAAGAAAACCAACAACTGGCATGGCTGGCCAAGGTAGTGTACCTAGGCAGTATCGAAAGTCAAGCCCCCTGATGGACCTGCCATGTGGTGGCCTTAGATTCGCCGAGACTCCTTCCATATACTACCTGTGTGGTTGGCTAGTGTGGCAACCTTGGGCTCATCGGACCCCTCTATCATGGCCAAAACCCTCCTCCATGGCCAAAACCCTCTTCCATGTACTACCTAGGTGGCCTATCAATGTAGCGCATTGACGTAGCGGCCCTAGATTCATCGAACCCCCTCTTTGTGTACTATTGTGACCTTGCTGGTCCATCCCGTAGTCCCAGTTGGTGTTCAAAACTGGTTCGATTTTTTGTGTTGGTTTCGGCTACTCTTAACTAATTCAGATTTTGGGAATTGGTCCAGCTAGTCTTGAACTGGTTGACTGGTTCGGATTTTTTGGCCCCCCCATTGGTCAATTTTCTTCTTGGAATTTATAAATGCTTTAAATTCAAATTTTTGGCACTTAAAACATCAAATGAAAATAACCATAGATTCTACCTTTTAAATACTTATCAAAGACACTCCTTGGAAAAATTCTAATTTCTAAACACCCAAATAAAACAGATATTTGTAATTTTGGTTTGCAAATATTGGATACTAAACTTGACAAAAATTTCTAAGGTATTTTATGATTCTACAACTTGAGATCAAAGCTTTGCTATGGTTTGGGATTTTCATGAATTTCTACCAAATTCTATAAATAAAAAGCCAAAGCTCTGCCGTGTTTTTGAACAATTCCGCATGTTGATTGTGTATGTTTTAGGGTGATTGGTGGTTGTATTAGAATTTTTGGTCGTGTCTCAATTAAAGCCCATTGTGGTGACCTAATGGTGATTCTTAGGGAACTTTTGCATATAGTAGTATGTTGGATTTTTTGGTCATGGCTCAATCAAGGCTAATTTGGATGCCTAAATGGTGATCTTTAGAAAAATATAGTCATAAGATTAAACCTTAAAGCTTAATTTGTAATGCAAATTCATTTGGGTTGATGCATATTAAATTGGGATGTTTGCGGGATTGATAGTGTCCTCAAATTTGTGTTTAGGGCCTAATTTGGTACAATTTAGGATCCTAATGGCAAATTCCAATGAGGCTTTTGCATGGAACATTGCTCCAACATATATAGGCATGTATTGATGAATGCATGGTGCAAGGTGCTTATTTTGTTGATATGAAATAGGTTGCCCCTTATTCATTGAGGTCATTTGATTGAAAATTGACCAAAAGCATCATAGGTGTCCATTGCTTAAAAGGAAAAATTAGTTTAGGGTTCAATGTACTTCCCACTAGCCACTCTAAGTTTCTATTTGCCAATGCGATGAAAAACTCTCATACTCTAGCTCAAAAAAGGAAGCTTTTGCATCCACAAAAGTTACATGTGAGGAAATTTGAATAGTAATTTAGTACTTGAAAAGTAAGCCAATGCTACATGGATAGAGCCTCTTGTAGCATAGTTTCTATTTTTATTAGTGTTATAAAATAAAATAAAATAAATAAAAAATCTTGTACTTCTCCTATTGTTTTAAGAAACAAAAACAAAAACAAAACATTAGATGGGATTTGAGGTCTTTAGAAGGCCGTGAGTTATCATGGCGGGGAACAGTGACAGAGCAGCGACAATGCAGCTGGCTGACGTGGCCGAGACCCAGCCACATCAATTTTCCAGAATTTTTTTTTTTAAATTCAATTTTTTTTCATTTTAAGAATTGATTAATTTTTTCAATTTTTTTTTTTAAATCCCCTAACAACTAGCCATTCCCTTGTTGTGGGGGAACAACGAGGGGACAAACTTGAAACGGCCTTCTATAGGCCTCAAATCCCATCTAATGACTTGGACTTTTTCTCTTCTTATATAAAATAAAAAATAAAAATTATCAAAACAAAAAAAATCAATTTTTAACAGGCCTTGTCATAATGAGGAACATATTAATAATGTATCTACCAATTTTTATAGTGCTAGAGAACAACTCCAATAAAATTCTACAATGTGTAGATGTGCTTTGAATTTAGTATACATTGGCCATTTTTTATATTCGATTTTCATTTCATACTTTCACAAATGTGAGATCTAAATAGTGGATTGAATGCTATACATATTTTTTACAAGTGTAAACAAAAAGAATTGAAAAAAAATTCTCCATTTGCAATTGAAAATAAAAGGCATGTATGTATTTCAAAAACAGGAACACTGTACCCCATTTTTTGTTCTTGGCATGTTCATGATGCATTAACCTTTAAAAGGATCAAGTATCCATTTAACGTATACAAGAAATCCTTACTAGCTTCCTACAAAGTCACTTTTGGTAGGATGTTCATGAATTTGGACACAATGTGAATGTGTATTTTTTTGGTGACAAACCAATCTTTTTTTCAATCCATTGTCCAAATCAAAAGTTATGCTACCTTGAATTTTGGAGCAACTTGGGCAATTTGAAAATCTTTAGAGAATCTTTTGCAAAAAAGCTCTTCAACTTTTGAAATTTGGCATGTATGTAACTAATAAAATATGGCATACAATCATCCAAATAAAAACAAATTTTAGTCCTCAAATCTCATTATAAAACGAGTCAAACTTTGTTAGCTATATTGGGGCAATTTCACAAAAAACATTTTCTTTTAACCTCAGGGGGGTCACTTAGAGTGTCCATTAAAAATCACATGCGAACAAAACTTTGAACCCCTATATACTTTTTGAATTTTAAATAAAATTAAATGAAAAAATATGAATAGATTTTTCTACTTTGAAAGTTTATGTTTTGAATTATTGATATTTTCATTTGTTAATAATAATTAGTTACAAATTTTTGAAGTTAAAAGATACAATGTAGAATTGAAAATAACTTTCACACCCCTATATTATATAAGAAAAAATTGTCTAAAAAATTAAACAAAAAATTACTGAAAATAACTCTCTTTTGAAATCTCATTTTGAGATGAATACTGATGTAACGGTCATCTAAATGTGTTCTCTAAAAATATTTGAGTTAAAAAAACATGCCGTTTTAGGGCATTTTTAACTTTTTCTAGAAATCATTCCATATTTTATTTTAGTTTGAAATTTTGGGAGTAGATTCCTATAGTCATTAGTAAACAATGCTCAAAATTTGAAGTTAAAATTATAGTTTATTAGAAACCACTTATTTGCACATGGTTTGTTGTAGTAGAACTAAATGCACCCCTTGAGCTTCTAATTTCAAGTCCTATTATCTTGCAATTTGTGAATTCAAAATTCTTGAAATTTTGGCCACATATTTCAAATGCTTGTCTCTAACTTTCCACTATTCAGATTTCAAATGAAAAATTTCCTCATTATATAAGAAATCACCAAAAAATGAATTATGTATTGCCAATTCACTTAACCCTTAAATGACGTTGAGGACATTTTTCAGCCGATGAATGACAAAGAATCTCTTTATTTAGGACAAAAGTGCAACTATTCATGCTCCAACCTTTGTAGGAAAAAGAAATGTCTTCTACAATGGCTTGTCTTCCAATAATTGTTTTTTCATTTTTTTAAACCAACAATTCACGCGAGATCCAAATAGATAATCTCCACGGTGACTAGTTTGTTGTTTAAGGATTAACCTTCCTGTATTGCAAGGTGATTTAGTATAAGCTAAACATATCAATTGCTTCTAAAATTTTCCATAAATGAATCTAATATCATATAATTATGAATGGTCAAAATCATCATTTTTGAATAGAGCAAAAATTGTACTCTAAGAAGGTAAAAACTTTGTTGACTATGTTTTTCAAGAATGAAAAAAAGATTCTTTTTCTCACTTCAAATGTTATAACCTTTCAATTTGCGCCATTTGATGGGCTGAAATTTTTTCCACACTTAGGTTAAACACTTTTCTTTAGTTTTGTGCGGTTGAAGTTCAAAAAAGAATTTTTGATTTTTGATTTACAATAACATACCAAAAAAATGCAATTTTGAAAATGTCTCTTTAGAAAAAAAAATCTTGGCCCTTCAGGGATTAAACCTTAAATGTCAAGCTGGTGATTTGGAAATCAGCCCTTTTGGAACCATGTAACATCATTTAGTTTACCAAAAACAAAAATATTCATTAGGAATCAAACTATTGTAGAAGATCTTCCCATTCCACTCCTAATTCCAAGGATGAATAGTAGGGTACCCTATTTTTTGAATGGATAGTGAGGCAGAGGTTTTAATCCCTCCACCCAAATTAAATATATATTTTTTAATTCCCCAACTCAACCCAAACCCAAACCCAAATCTTAGACCCTAGGGGATGCACTTAGTTCTGCTACAACAAACCACGGAATTTTTTGTTCATTTTTTAGACAATTTTTTCCTATATAATATAGGGATGAGAAAGTTATTTTTCAATTCTACATTGTATCTTTCAACTTCAAAAATTTGTAACTAATTATTATTAACAAATGAAAATATCAATAATTCAAAACATAAACTTTCAAAGCAGAAAAATCTATTCATATTTTTTCATTTCATTTTATTTAAAATTCAAAAAATATATAGGGGGTCCAAAGTTTTGTTTGCATGCTAACATCAAAAAAAGGAGTGCACCCCCAAGTCTTAAACATCTCCCCCACCCCTAATTTGTAATTTCAAATTGACATGGGGTTCTGCAATTGACATGGGATTTTAGTGTGTACATATATACATCTTTTGTAATCATAACCGTATTCATATTCATTTCCATATTTATATTTGTATCTATTTCTTATACTTGTACCTATCTTTTGCATCCATATCCATCTTCTATATATGTATATGTATTTAGATTTGTACTTGTATCAATATTTTGTACATGTGTCCGTATCTATCTTTTGTATCCGTATTCGTACTTGTTTTGTATATCCCAATTTAATGACTTGGAGATTGGTTTTATTTTCTATGAAGAATGATGTTTCACTCTCTAATTTCTAAACAATACATGAGATTAGAGTAAAAATTACATGCACACAAAGGTCTCTAATTTTTGAATCTCCCCCCAAAAAATCAGAAAATAACCACAAATAGTAACAATGTAAGAGCCTCCCTGGAAATCCATTTTGTCCCCTCAAGGGACAAAAGGACTTTAGCAGCTGAACTAACAACATTCTGCAGAAAAATTCTGCAGAAATGTCTAAAATCTAGGGCGCACATGGATTTATGTTTCAAAACGCTCGTTTTGGAAGGTGTGAAACTCGAAAGTATTCAAGTATCACCAATTTCTTGAAATTGACTTTAAACCAAAACAGAAAAACTTGAGTTGTACCGTGTTATATATATATATATATATATATGGAAAAGGAGTGTAAAAAAAGAGGCCATCAATCGCGGTCCGTCCCAATGAAGAGAGACAACACAGAGTCATTAATAAGAAACTGATTGGTGGAACTTGGACTACCGACTGTTCCAACTCCAGCTGTTCTTCTTCTCAACCTTTCACGTGGAATAATAAGATCCTGGCCAAGCCATCTTTTCCTCCTCAAAACCTGCTGCAACTTGGAGCAAGGAAAAAATGGTCTCATTGCAAATATGGTAGCCGACACCCTGACTTGCAGGAGCACAAATGAGTTTAGGCAAATGAATCCAATCAAGCATATTATTCCCAGAAGCTTGGGCATCAAGCTGATCCACTACAGTAGTCCACAACGCAAGACCATTACTGCAGGCCTTTCTTGAAGAAACAATTTCTATTAATGCAATGGCCCGCCGTTTGTTTATCAAAAGAAAAAAAAGAAACAATTTCGAAGCCCGCTACCAGTGAGAAGGCTGCGAGACAGCGAGAGGTCAAACGGATTGAATTCCGCAGCGCTCCAAAGGCATCGGCGTGAAGCCTTGGTTGACAATTTTGAATGCAAGACGGAACAGATTCCAAACTAAGGAAATCACCCCACTAGCATTGAAGATAAGTTTTACCCCTAAAGTTCTCTCATTAATAAAAGCCTAGAGGCCTACAATTGCTTCAAAATACTCGTCTCCAAAGCAAGGTCATAATCTTCAATGATATCTATTTCTTAACCCTTGAATGTCGAGGAGGACGTTTGGTGTTTGATGGATGACAGAGAATCTTTTAGTGTAGGATAGAAGTGCAACTATTTGTCCATAGAATTTCGTGTGAAAAGGAGAAATCTTCTATAGTATTTTGACTTCCAATGAGTGCTTTTGGAATTTTTTAGACCAATGATTCTCCCGGTATCAAAATGGATGGTTTCTATGGTCACTAGTTCATCAATAAGGGTTAACAAATACAACTACAAGATCCTTTTGCTAATGTATTCTAATACACTAAAGTTAACCATCCATGAAACCCCAGTTTGAAACAGAGGTATCAGAGGAAGGTTTAACTAAGAATAGTACAAAAAAAAAAAAACACCAAACTCTGTTAGACTCCAATTTGTATACTTCAAGGAGTTTTGTCTTGAATTTTTCTCCAACTTTCACTCCTCTTCCCTCATTGAACACACTTTACAATTAATTCTATTGTCCCAAAATTTTAGAGTGAATATCTCCACCAATTGTGAGTTCAATGTGCCTAAACTTCAAAATGTATTTTTTTTTAACCCTTCCCAAAAATGAAGTTGTCTTTCAACATTTTTAGATAAAAACATGTATATCCTATAATTTGTGCATTTCATTAGTCAATATGCTTAAAAATGGGTTGAAAATATTTGCAAAAAATTCTAACCAAAAAACTTTCATATTCATATTTAAAAAATAAATAAAGTGGAAGGTGGTACAATGGTACTGAATTAAAAAAAAAATAATCAACTAATAATTTTGATAATAAATTGTTAATTGTTAATCCCAATAGTGATTGTTTAATTGTCTTTATTTTTATGTTTATTTGAAAAATTTTAAAATTCAGATTAATAGATGACTTATATGTTGTAAAATAAAACTTTACAAAACTTTCACTTCATTATTAAGAATTGAATGGTTCAAATGTCTTTGAATAGATAAAAGTCTATAAGAAATATTGTTAATTTTTTGGAAAATCAAAATCTGAATTTTCACATGGTAAGTTATTGATTTTAAATGTTTTTAAGCTTAACTAAGGAAATACAACTTTGATATTCTACTGCTTACTCCATTTTAAATTTTTTCAAAATTGTTAAAATTGCAATTTTTATAGCACTTTGAAAATAGCATACCAAAAGCTCAAAACACACCATTGTTTTGAACTTTTTCTATTTAATTTCTCTTAGTATGTGCCCAAGGAGTACATCATTGTTTTCACTAGTATTTCTATTTTCTTTAAAAAATTCATATTATTTAAAACTTTTTTGTAATTGCTATAATTTTTACAAATAATTTTCTTTAAAAAATCATATAAAAATCAATTTGACGTTTTTAATTATAAAAATAAACAAATTTAAACATGTATAACTACACGTAAAGAATATCAAATTGAAATGTGTGTTTTAATCCTTAAAGGACGAGTTGGTCATTGTGGAAATCATCTATTTTGGTACCGTGTGAATTGTTGGATTAAAAAATGCAAAAGCATTCATCGGAAGTCAAACTATTCTAGAACTCAAGGCTCTCCATTTTCATACAAATTTTGAAGGATGAGTAGTTGCACCTTTGCAACCATGGTGTCATTTATGGAAAGAACATGAACTTATTATGTAAATCATTGGAGGTAAATCATTGGAGGTGGAGTTCCATGGATTTGTAAACAAATGGGATTTTTAGTGAGATTCAGGTTCCTCATGACTCAGTCAGATTCCTTCCTTGTAGGGTCAATATTTATTCAAAATCATTATATAATAGCTGACCCATTTTCAACCATCACCCCATTTCCAATCTATAGGCTGCTTTCTTTTCATAAAGTTGTGGCCAAGTTTGAAGAGTAGTTGTGGCACATTATGATTAGTTGTAAGGCTATCAATATTGCAACCTACCCTTGGTTGATTTTGCAATCAGCCTATGGTGAAAAATTGAAAGGTCTATATCACTATTATAGGTCAAAGAGAATCTTTCACTAAAAAATTCATAATAATTATATTTTGTATAATAAAATTTTGAAAAAATATACAATCCTTCCAAACTCTATTTCAGTACATGAGAAAAATTCCACACTCAAAAAACTTGCACTCCAAATATGCCTAATTACTTAAGTGGTTGGAAATGGGTCAGCTACCTTGTATGGGCTCTCAGATGTACTCCTACTTCATTCAAACCTCCCTTACAGATGGAACATTGGCTTTGAATTATTTCCAAAATTTCAATTAAATTGACCAAAATGGGCAGGCTCGGCCTTAAAGGGTTAAGGAATGTCTTAGTACCGATTTTTCATGAAGTTTGAGCAAGCCCAGACATAAAATGTCCTTTTAAGGATTAATAAATTATGGTCCACCGTGGTACGTTCGGCACTGTTCTATCAATCCAATGGTGTTGGTGTTGTTTTGGCACGACTTTCACCACTTTGCTACAGAGAAAACAGAGTCTCTTGTTTGTAATGGAATTAAACTTGAGTTTTTTAACCAAAAAAAATAGCTAGATTCCTGCTGTATTTAGAACCAATAGTCAATTGACCTATGTTTAATTCATTAGATACAGCATCACCAAATACCACCATCACATGAGTATGGAAGAAATAGCTGCCTCCTGTACTATGGGAAAAAAAAAGTCACTGGATCAACCTGACGATGGACTGGGACGACGTGCTCTACGTACTGTGCATTCCTGGTGGACAAGTCAAGTGGTCTCGGCTTCAAAGCGTTACACTTTACACGCGCTTTACCATTTCTCTTTTTCCGGAAGGGATTCTACCACCCCTGCACAGCTTTAATTAGATTATCGCCAGACAGGCACCCGTGTACCGATCATACAGCGCAGGCTGCAGACTGAGACGACGAAGATATGAGCTTGTGCTCGGAGTTAAAAGAGTGATGGAAAACCTCAGTTCGAGTACGCGTTGTTTGAAAATTTGTGGACGACTTGCTGTTGTTAGTACAGTTGTAAGGATCAAACTCCTTGTTGCAGTTGTAACAAGATGGGGCAACAGTCGCACCTGCTTTGTGATCCGTTTGGCCGATCTGTGATAGCCTTACTGCTGGTACTTGGCAAAGTCTGCTTTGTACAAGTCAGCGGCACCGATTATTACTGGGAGAGTGACCGTAAGTTTCAATGACTTGAAATCCTCTATAAAGCTCTACAAAGTTCGTGCGCAATTTGACAGTAGTAGAGGGCATGTTGTGGACGGACAGTTTTCGAAATTCCTTTTCCTTGGTAAACAGATGAAGAGAGTTTGGCAGTGCCCCAGAGTAGAGTGACTGATCGACTGACTGACTCAGGAAGGCCCATTGGAGTGCCTATCAGTGAAGAGTTTACGATTCACACCCAGACTCGAGAATCGTAGTACTCATGCACATTGTAGGTAAAGGCATGTTTGCAACTTGCAAGAGTGTCACTCTGTGTTTTCAATGGGTTTTGTGTTTGCAATATACATTAAATGGGGAATTTCATTAAAATGGCGAACATTCTGTGACTTTGACATCCCACAATTCAGACCAGGCGGTCTGAAATTTAGTACACTAATAGATTTCAGACCGCCCGGTCTTAACTGTGGGAATGGCACACTGTGCAAATGGCACATGGAATATCGCCAATTTAATGAAATTCTTAATTATTAAGAATGCACTTGTTTGATTGCAGTGGAAGCTCTCCAGGCAATCTTTGCAGCTTGGAAAGATACCCCGGATCAGAGCAGCAACCTGGATGGCTGGAATACAACGCAAGAGTATCCTTGCCCGAATCTGAGGGAAGACGCTACAACTCCCAGTTGGCGAGGAGTGCAGTGCCTGAAACATAACCGGACTGTTGATTCGAATGGTATTGTCAACTGGAACGTCGATATAGTTGGCTTGTAAGCATGCTTCTACTCTCTTTCTATTCTATGCTCTTATTCAATTAGCTAGTTTGTTGTGTTGTGCGGTCATTAAATAAGGCCGGGATGACAAGCACCTTAAGAAACGTCGGGTTACCAAGCAAGGGTCCCAGTAACTCGTACCAATTAAGAAATCAACGTGTTCGTTACACCCGTGGACATTGTCGACACTGGATCCTTCAACGTGAATTTCGTTGAAGTGATGGTATTCCAAATCTTTGTCACTTACATAGCATTTTGAAATATAAATCTATACCTCTCCTTACCTAGATTAAATAAATGAATAAATGTCACAATTTTTGATGATGGAATTGTGCCACTTTAAGGAAATTGATGCTGCTTCAAGTGAAGAGCCTTGAGTATTGGGCAATTTCGTTAAAATGGCAAAAAATTTCAATTTTGGAAGTTTTTACGGTTCAGAGCGGGCGGTCTGAAGTGTACAAACGTCATAAATGTTTTAAATCTATATTATTTTAGATGTTTGAAATCTATACCCATGTTAGATGTCACTATCACAATTCAAATCGTATGGTCTGAAATCTGTAATATTCATAGATTTCTTAAATCTATAAAAGTTTAAGATTCCTAAAAACTATACCTATCCTAAATGTCACTTTTATAGTTCAGAGTGGGTGGTTTGAAAATGGCACATGGAACACTACCATTTTAACAAAATTCCCCATAGTAGTAAAGCATTAAGAGTCTTAATTTTTTAAGTGATGAATGCCACCATTTAGTGCTTTGAATTGCCAATATAACAAAATTGACATTCCAACCTTTGGTCCTTGTTTTGTTTCATGCTACTCTTAAATAATATATGGTACATGATGATAATTATTTTACAAGACCTTAATCAAGTCACCTCTGAGAGTGCTATATGTGAAATGAATTGAAATGGCTTTGAGCAGGTCCATTTCCAATGCATCGATTGTTGGTACTTTGTCACCATTCATGGGAAACTTGACATGGATGACAACTTTGTAAGTTCCCTAGAGCTAATCTCTTAAGTACTTGAAAATGTCGTTTCTAGTTAACATCAATTTTATTAAATTCATGGTATTCTATACATCATTTTGACATTTGCATTAGTTTGTTATGCAGATACATATGCAAATTGCATTTCATTCAAAGAATGTGCATTGATAACTTGCAAAACTAGGATTCTCAACCCATTCCCCTTCCCTACTCTCTAGCTAAACCATTTAAGTGGAATGTGCCAATATGCCATTTTAATGAAATTGGTGTTAATTTTCCTAAATTAAAAAACATGTATTGGATAAGTTTCAATCTGCAAAGTTTTTGACTATTATCATACTTCTCAATGTTTGTTAGATAGTAGCAATGATCATATCAAACTTCTTAGAATCAGAAAACTGCAACAATGTTGCCCACATGACTTATCTTCCAGCTAACAATCATATCCTTTGATGCTTTCAGAGAATTGACAGGAAATCCTAACCTCACTGGTCCCCTTCCTATAGAACTCCAACAGTTATGGCTGAATGTTTTGTAAGTTTGCTAACCGCCCGTTACTTTAGGGCCACCAATTACCATTTGTATTGAGTTAAATTTGTAGCCGATAAGATGATTATCATTGTCCACTATTTTGACGTGGCTATCAAATAATACTAACTGATTATACCTGAATAATTATATGCGCAGGGATGTTCATGACAATGGTTTCAACGGAACTATTCCAGACTGGGGGTATCTCTGGAATCTCCAGAAACTGTGAGTTTCCTCTTGAAGAGCCTGTATGTATAATTACGCATGAGTTTATGATGATTTCAATTTCGTTAAATTAGCGGTGCTTCGGCACCTTTCAGAACTCGCTTTCCGAAACAAAATCTATACCTACCCTACGTTTTACACCTATATTTACATCGATGTTTCAGGTTTGGGGTCTGGGATCGTGCCAATTTAACGAAATTGACCATTCATTACAATAATCTTTATCCAGGGTAACACTTTAGTACTTAGTGCAATGTGCTTGGTTTACTTTTCATTCCAATATTCCGGTTCAGTATTCTAATTCCTTTGTTCTAAATATTTATTAACAGGGATCTGAGTGGCAATCAATTCGTTGGACCGTATCCGTCTGCCCAGTTCAGCGCCATGGATTACCTCCAAGTACTCAGCATTGGTGACAATAGACTAAATGGATCAATTCGATCAGACGCTTTCACGAATAAGACGGAACTAGAAAAACTGTAAGTCGGTTTGCATCTTTCGCTGAACCAAAGTACGTTGAGTGATGAGTGTCTTGTGGTAGGGCAGGCATAGGTTTCAGAATAGTACGATGCAGTTGCAAAGCTTTGCCATTTCAACTGATAATTTCTATAATTTAATGGAAATTTCCTTTTGTATATTTGTACATACATGTTGAGTTTGTGTCCCATTGGAACATGTGCGTGATGAATTCTGCTGATTCCTGGCAGGGACATAACTGACAATCAGTTCACTGGGGAGCTGCCAGACCTGTCTCCGATGCGGAAATTGAGCTATTTGTAAGCTTCACCTCTCTACTTTTCCAAGTCAAGTAACACCGTTTGAAGAAATTAATTTGCTGAAATCTATACTAATCATTCTGCTTCCTGGAGAGTAACCATTTTTCTACCTACGAGCACTCGAGGTATGTCGCACTTCTAACTGCTTTGAATTTCTGGTGATAATGCAGGGACGTCTCTGGGAATGAATTTGTCGGGTTGTTACCAGATCTTAGGAATCTTCCCGCCCTGCAGACTGTGTAAGTATTGATGATGAGCGATTCCAATCCTTTTTGAATTTTGTTTCTTCAATTGCAGAAATTAAATGATCGAATCAAAGGGCATGATCATTCAGAAATTGCATTGAAACTCCATAAGATAGTGAGCACAAACATTGTTCGTAGTTCCTCTGAACCTCATATTTGTGAAAGTGGCGGATGTCAGTGAAATCACCCGTCTGAAACGTAGCTTGAATCTATGCTAGTCCTAGTTTTCAGGTTATGGCCACTACCTTGAATGTCACGATATTGCTTTGAAACATTTCTCTTTTAACAAACAGGAATAATTCGGCATGTATCTCAATATCTTGGCTCACGGCTGGCATGTGTGGATTGGAAACAGGAATTTGGCCAGAAACCATTTCTCCTGGACAGGGAATTTACAGGATACCTTCAATCTTAGAGCCAAAGTAGCGACGATAGACCTGTCTGGCAACAATCTATCAGGAATTCTTGACCTTATCAGGCTTGAACTACAAATAAACAGTAACCTAAGGATGCTGAGTTTGAACAACAACAGAATCACCCAAGTAAGATTTGACGCATTCTCCATCGAGAACATCACCACTATCATCAAGTATGTAATCCAAGACCCTTCGCCTCCAGTACGTACTGCATTCAATTGTTACAAGTGGTTGGAGATGAATTATGTATTTATGAATGCAGGTTCCATTGACTACCGTAAGCAGGAGTGGATTTACAGTAACTGATAACCCTCCTGCTCTATAGAGCCCTCAAATCCATCATCACAGTTTTCACTTGCAACATTCTTTCAGATTTAAAGGAAAACTAGGCATTAATTTAGACAAAGTGGTTATTATTAGCAATACTTAGACTTGTGTGTCCTGAGCTTGAAGTGAATAAATCAAATTTGCAGACTAGATGGGAATCCGTATTGTGATCACTATGACTCTGGAAATGCTGGCCAAAGATGCTTCTGCAAGCAAATCTGCTTTCTAAATCCAGGTCAGTATTCATTTACCTGACGTTTGCCCCTGAGCATTTGTATTCTACAAACAAACGTGTGTTTATGCAACTTTGTTTAGGGATTAAGAATTATGTGAATCATATGAATAGCAGGATCCTTATCTGTTATTTGATGTTTTAACAATTCATAAGTCACTGTTATTTTGCAGCAAAAACAAACAACCGCAAGGTCATCATCGCTTCTGTCACGACCAGTGTGGTTTCGGTGATCCTGATACTCGCAGTTGTTGTGGGAGCTATACTTTATCAAAACAGAAGATACAAAAAGTATCTGCAAGTCCAATTCAGCAAGAGTGAGTACTCAGGAGCCCTGAATCTTCCTGTGTTAGTCTTGTCCATGAATACTTTCTCACAGTCACTTTGAGTACTTGGATTCCTTTGATGCTCACTTAATTTTATTCTATGCTCTGCAGAATTTGAAGAGTATGATGTCAAGCCCACCATATTCTCCTACAATGAGCTCAGGGCGGCCACAAGAGACTTTCACGATGACATGAAGCTGGGTCAGGGTGGCTATGGCGCAGTTTACAAGGTACTAAGCACCACTATTTGATGTCAATTCCGTCATATTGGCGGTGTTCCATGAGTCATATTGATATTTGCATTAGCGTGTTGTGCCGATAGAAATGCTAAATATTATATAAATTGCATTCCTTCCACAACACTGTGCACATGACAGCTAGATTACCCGACCGTTCCATCAATCTGTTAACATGAGATGTGAGTCAATATTTGAAGCTTAATTGCTGTGAATTTGGGATTTTGTGCAACACATTCTGACCTTCTCTTGCACCACTGCAGGGTATCCTTCCCAATGGACACGTCATGGCTGTGAAGCAGCTGTTCTTCAAAACCTCTCAAGGGCTCGATGAATTCTCAAACGAAGTTGTCCTTATCACTGGAATGAAGCACAGAAACCTGGTGAACCTGAAAGGATGTTGCCTTCGTGAACACCAAAAGCTGCTGGTTTACGAGTATGTGGATAACTTCGACGTCGACCAAATTTTACTTGGTATGTTGGGGACTCATCCACCCCGAGCCACGCTTATCTTTGTTTCGACATTTCAATTTCCTGAAATCGTCTTGATAGCTACCACTGGCATACTGTTGTTTACATCCATTCGTATTTGGATCTAGATACTTAGCTAGTACTAAGTTCACCATCATGTACATTACAACAGGAACAAAAAGACAGGTGGTCAGTTGGCCTGTGCGGTTAAAGATTTGTCTGGGGATTGCGCATGGTTTGCATTATCTGCATGCACTGGCACATCCAAGAGTCATCCATCGGGACATCAAGGCGAGCAACGTTTTGTTAGATAAGAATATGGAACCCAAGATTGCGGACTTTGGTTTGGCTTTGTTATTCCCGGACGAGCAAAGCCACATCATGACCGTTCATGTTGCTGGAACAAAGTAAGCACCACCTCTTTTCTTAAAAGCAATTCCAACTTTTAGTACTACAAAACCAAGTAGGAATGATTCATGTTTTTATATTTTCTCCTTCGATCTGTTGTTCTTAGAATGATGTTTTTCCAATATTCTATCCTCATTGATTATTGTGCAAGTGATCAACTATGCAGAGGGTACTTGGCACCAGAGTATGCTTCCCTTGGCCAACTGAGCGACAAAGTGGATGTGTACAGCTTTGGAGTGTTGTGTTTGGAGATTATTAGTGGTCGACGAAACATTGATGTTTCATATGATCCTGACCGAGTGTACCTCTCCAAATGGGTATGATCTTCATCTCTGTTGAACCATGTAGCTTGCTAGACCCTACTGCTCAAAGTTCCAAATTTGAAAACTGCGGAATACATTTACCTCCAACCGTGCATTTACTTCAGGTAATTGTTGACTTCCTTAACGTAGATATAATTTAGTGATGTCGAAGGCAAGAGTAATTTTCTCATTCATTCTAGTAGAAGAATCGACTCCCCCAGGTCGCCCTGTATCACTTGCTCAGCCAAGTTAAAGCTCGTTTCAAAACGTAAATCCTAATCTGTTTCGAAACTTAAATCTTACTCTCTAGACTTTTAGTATGTAAAAATGTGTGCATATGTGTCACATTTTTCTGGTGTCGGATCGGAATTGTGCCAATTCAACGATTTGAAATTGACTACTAATGGCATCGTTTAATGTCAAAATGGCGGTCGGAATACCCCAATTCAGCGGAATTGTCCTTCTAACTTATCGATCATCTAACATCCTGCAGGCCTGGATCCTCCACGAACAAGACCGACTACTCGACCTCGTCGACCCGGAGCTCCACCTTACCGACGACGAAGTCCGTGACGTCCAACGCATCATCAACGTGTGCCTCCTGTGCATCCAAATCGCACCTGAGAAGCGGCCTTCCATGGCTCGCATTGCCTCAATCCTTGCAGAGCGACTCGGAGTCGGAAGTGCTGGTGCTGGGCGAGGGGAAGACTGAGCCAGCCTACAAGTCTGGAACGCAGTCGCAACGAGGATCCGCGGACAACAGGAACAATTATGGGGAATTTCGTTAAAATGGCGGCATTCCATGTGCCATTTTCAGACCGCCCGCTCTGAATTGTAAACAAGACATCTAGGACAGGTATAGTTTTTACGAATCTTGAACTTTTATAGATTTAATAAATCTATAGTACTATAGATTTCAGACCGCACGATTTGAATGGTAAAAACGACATCTAGCACCGGTGTAGATTTCACATATCTAAGAATGATATAGTTTTCAGACATCTAGTACATTTATACACTTCAGACTGCCCACTCTGAACTGTAGAAACTGCCAAAGTAGCGGAATTTCGCCATTGTAACGAAATTGCCCATAATTATAGGACCAGTGGCTTGGACAGCGTCTCGGAGGAAGGGAATTGAAGCTCATCCGGGAAATGCGTACGACCAGGGCCATGGCAGGCCTCGACGTCGACCTTCGGATGATCTCAGTATCACTGTGCATGGAACATAGTCAGATCCGATCGAGCCCGGTAGTTTGGAGAGAAGGGGAGCCTCGCACTGCAGAAATCCTGACATCGATTACAGCGAGTTCATCTTTGATTGCATCAGATCTAGAAAGTGACTGACAAAAACAGCAGTCTTAGGCCGATCCTAAGGTTGATCGATCACGTTGAGATTATTTTTTGTGAGAACCCTGAGATCCAGTAATCTGGTAGAGAGACTGCCTGTCAGCGGCCTTGACAGCGTCTTGTCTCGGAGGAATCAAGGAAGCTCACCCTGGAAAGCGTACTAACCAATATTTCATTAAAATGGCGGTATCCCACAAACTTGGTTCTTTCACGTTTAGACCGTGCGGTCTGAATTATATACCTGTCCATTTATATATCGAATGGAAAAATGGTTATGGAATAACGCCATTAGAACGAAATTTCCCATCTACTACGGCTGCGACAAGTCTCTACCGACGCGGACCTTTAGATGATCTTAGCTTCGGTGGGGGGCTCAGTTAGACTCAAGCCAGGCAATTTTAAGATTAGCACAGGAAGACCGGCAGGGAGACCGTTGCTCCTGGTATTATATCTCAACATTAACCCTGGAGCGCTCCGACGTCCATTTTTCGGACGATGAACAGATTGAAGTTCTTATTTCCATCATGAAACTATTCCCCTATTTGTTTCAACGCTTGAACATTAGAGTACTAAGAACATATTGTTGCAATATTGCAATAGTATATTTTCAATGGATAGAGTACACCTTCCCTTGAAATTGTATTGTAGCAATACTAAAAACAATATGTTTTGAGTACTCTACTGTTCAAGCATTGAAACAATATTGCATCAATATTGTTGCAATGGGGGGCTTTTTCCTGATGTCTGTCTTGTTCCAGTTCTTGCTTGGATGAAAGTCATCCTAATTTCTAGTGATATTTTACCAAGTTCTTGTCTTATCTAATGGTTGGATTTGGTATTACTAGAATACAAATTTCACTGACTTTAGTTCAAAACTAGGTTTGCAAAAATGAGGTCATAGATGTAAAGAACATAAAAACTTCAAAAAATCACCATGTCAAGATAACCTCATTTTGAATCCATTCCAGTAAGTTTTGCTCAAAATGATAATATTTTACCTATAATCAAATTTTGAAGGAATTTTGAAATTTTCCTTTCCAAATTTATAGAAAAATATTGCTAATAGCATTGGTGAATCTAACCATCTTTCTTCTATTAAGACATCATGTTTGTTTTGTTTTGTTTGTTTGTTTGTCACGTTGAGATCTCCCGGACCGTACATCCCCCACTCGCGTGCTTGGTACTGTTGGAAAGCCCTCGGCGAGGAGAGGTGCACCGACTTGGTTGCGTGGCGTTCGGACGTACAGTGTGGAAGTTGTGCATTTTCGAGTTATTTTTGGTTCTAAAAAATTTGAAAATTACTTTTTCTTTTACTTTGGTCACAATCTTGGTACCATCGGAAAGCCCTCAGGAAGGAGGGATGCACAGGCTTGGTTTCGTGGCATTCCAACTCACGATGAGAAAGTTATGCATTTTTGAGTTGGTTTTGGTTTTGAAAAAATTAGAAAATTAGTTTTACTTCTGTTTTGACTATGGCAATGGCACAAGATACACGTACTTGGTATCGTTGGAAAGCCTTTGGCAAGGAGGGGTGCATTGGCTTGGTTTTGTGGTATTTGGAAATACGGCGTGAAAGTTATGTATTTTTGAGTTATTTTTGGTTCTGAAAAATTAGAAAATTACTTTTTCTTTTACTTTGGTCACAATCTTGGTAACGTTGGAAAGCCCTCGGGGAGGAGGGTTGCATAGGCTTGGTTTCGTAGCATTCCAACTCATGGTGAGAAAGTTATGTATTTTTGAGTTATTTTTGGTTCTAAAATAATTAGAAAATGACTTTTACTTTTATTTTGATTGTGGCAACGCCACAGGGAGGAGGGATACACGGGCTTGGTTTCATGGCATTCCGACTTACCATGTGAATGTTATTGAATTTTGAAGTTTTTTTAATGAACTAAATAATTAGAAAATTAGTTTTACTTATATTTTGGTGACAATCTTGGTACCGTTGGAAAGCTCTCAGCAAAGAGAGGTACACCGGCTTGGTTTCGTGGCATTCCAACTCACAATAGAAAACTTATGCATTTTTTGGTTTTAAAAAAATTAAAAAATTAGTTTTATTTATATTTTGGTCACAATCTTGGTACCGTCAGAAAGTTCTTGGCGGGGAGGGATGCATGGGATGTATATTGTGGCGTTCTGACTCACAACAAAAAAAGTTATGGATTTTTGAGTTGTTTTTTGTTCTAAAAAAATAGAAAATTAGTTTTACTTTTATTTTGATTGTGGCAACGCCACAGGCCACTCTAGTCTTTCTATTAAGACAGCATGTTTGTTTTGTTTTGTTTGTTTGCTTGTTTGTTTGTCACGTTGAGATCTCCCGGACCGTGCTTCCCCCGGTCGCGTGCTTGGTACCGTCGGAAAGCCCTTGGCGAGGAGGGGTGCACCGGCTTGGTTTCGTGGCGTTCCAACTCACGGTGTGAAAGTTATTGAATTTTGAAGTATTTTTATGAACTAAATAATTAGAAAATTACTTTTACTTTTGTATTAACTGTGGCAACGACACAGGCCACTCTAGTCTCTTCTATTAAGATAGGTGGTTTGTTTTGTTTGTTTTGTTTGTTTGTTTTGTTTGTCATGTTGAGATCTCCCGGACCGTGCGTCTCCCGGTCGTGTGCTTGGTGCCGGCGGAAAGCCCTCGGCGAGGAGGGGTGCACTAGCTTGGTTTTGTGGCGTTCTAACGTACGGTGTGAAAGTTGTGCATTTTTGAGTTATTTTTGGTTCTAAAAAATTAGAAAATTACTTTTTCTTATATTTTGGTCATAATCTTAGTACCATCGGAAAGCCCTCAGTGAGAAGGGGTGCACAGGCTTGGTTTTGTGGCCTTCTGACTCATGGTGAGAAAGTTATTGAATTTTGAAGTATTTTTATGAACTAATAAATTAGAAATTAAAAAAAAAAATTTGGTCACAATCTTGGTATTGTCAGAAAGCTCTCAGCGAGGAGGGGTGCATGGGCTTTGTTTCGTGGCCTTCTAACTCATAGTGAGAAAATTATAGATTTTTGAGTTGGTTTTGGTTTTTTTAAAATTAGAAATTGTATAGATTTTAGATTGTACAATTTGAATTGTAAAAGTAACATTTAGCACAAATGTAGTTTTGAAACATCTAAGAATGATGTAGATTTAGACATCTAAGAAGTTTCACATTTGTACAAGTTGAACTGCTCAATCCAGACCGTAAAAACTGTCAAAGTGGCGGATTTAACAAAATTGCCCATCTATATAAGTATCCCTCGTTCACTCTTATAATTTAATCTTCATGAGTTCAAGCAACCTCTGTGTATGTATGAGTGTATACAAGTGTTTTGTTTCTTTGAGTTCTACTATTGTATGTAAGTCCCTTGTTATAATTTGTATTCAGTATTCAAACATGGTATCAGAGCAGTGCTGAGATCTCTTTAAAGTCTTCATATGAGTGATATCTCTAACTACAACAGTGTGAATCCACACTTAGCACAGTATTATTTTGACAGACATATTCTACTTAGCACAATATTATTCTTTGACAGACAAAACCATGTTGAAAGTCAACATAGTTTTCAATGAAGCAAAAGTAATGAGATCATCAAATTTCCACCTCTGGAAATACATGATCTCCCAAATCAAAAAAAAAGAAAAAGCTTAAGTCACTTCTATCCTTGTCACCTGTCACCTTATCCAAAAGTACCACAAATGCAAAAGAATTCCAAGAGTTAGAAGAAGAAAAGGTGGAGCACCTCATGTACATCATGAGCATGTCTATAAAACCATCAACCATCACTATTAGCTCAATTAACCAAGTATCAGGAGCCTAGGCATGAAAATTGATGATGTAGACTTGGTACAAATTGTCATAAAAGCTTTGCCTGACAAGTACAACTACTTCCTATAGAATTATACAAGTGCATGACATTTTCCTACTCTCTACTAACTCTAGACAAGACTAATGCTAAAAGAGAGTCAAACAATCAAAAATCAAGATTAAACCTCATAGTAATACTGTGGACATGGAATTTTAATTAAAAATCAGAATTTTGGTGTGAAATAGGTTGTATTTGAATTTTATTTTCAAAAATCTTTTCAGAAATGCAAATGTGAATTGGATTTTAAAAGGTTGCAATTGACATTCTTGAGAATTTAATCCCTAAAATCTTAAATTGCCTGTTTTGGCAACATAGCAATTTTGGGCAACTCACTATGAATGGAATTTTTATTTATTTTTCTTTGAAATTTTCACACAACATGTGCCCTAAGAGTACCTTTAAGGCCTAGCAATTTTCATAACTTTTAAAAAAACTTCTTTAGATATGAATTTTTAAGAAAATAAAAATTTGAAATTGATTTTCTAAATGCATATATATATATATATATATATATATATATGGGGGAAGCTATGAATCATTCTATTTTGAGTAATGAGACGAAAGTTACGAGGATTTTTAGTTTGCAAGTAGTTTATGGGTAGTTGTGGAATTTCTATTATAAAATAAATTTTAAACTCAATTTAACTCAAATTTCAATATTTTTTGGAAAAAAAATAAAAAAAATAAGGTGTAGATTGTTCATTACAACATCACAACTATTGGATTGGATTTTTCAATTCCGTAAATAAATTTTTAATAAATTAGTATTTTTAGTCATTCTCTACTTCTTTCTACTTACTAATTTTTTCCTATATGTTGTATAATTCCAAATGATGTGAAATTTTTCAAGCATATAGCCAATTTGCCTTGAAAAATGAATCCAAAAAAGTACCACTATTTTGGACATTTTTTTTTATATATGTGTGACCTTGTAAAGTGCAACTACACAATTTTTGCAAAGCCAAATTTTTTTTTTGTCAATTCAAATACTAATATATTGAAATCTACATGGTGGAAATTTTTGAAATTTTTCCCACATCTTCTCAAAACCACTACACTTTAGGATATATCCAATAATGTTTTTTTCCTAAAATTTGGTACTTATATTAGAAATGGCAATCTTGGAGCAATTTTGCTAAAAACATAGTAAAAAATCCCTAGGTGTTAAATTATAAGAACAGGTATGGACAATTATAAGTGAAGGAAGGTCAATGAAAAAAAATAAAGTATATATAGTTAAAAGTTTTCATTTCATAAGTGAGCAAACAAGTGTAGTCTTGCCTCCTTGTGTGTGTTCTATTTTTTTAATGTGTATTATATTATGTACATTTTCAAAAATCTGTATAAATTTCAAAAATAAATTTCAAAAATCTAAATAAACTCTTCAAAATTGCTTAAAATATGTGAGGCCCGATTTGGGCTTCTTAGTCATTAAAGGGTTAATAAGAAACTGATTGGTGGAACTTGGACTACCGACTGTTCCAACTCCAGCTGTTCTTCTTCTCAACCTTTCACATGGAATAATAAGATCCTGGCCAAGCCATCTTTTCCTCCTCAAAACCTGCTGCAACTTGGAGCAGGAAAAAATGGTCTCATTGCAAATATGGTAGCCGACACCCTTGCAGGAGCACAAGTGAGTTACGGCAAATGAATCCAATCAAGCATATTATTCCCAGAAGCTTGGGCTGTTGGGCATCAAGTTGACCCACTAGTCCACTACGCAAGATCATTACTGCAGGCTTTTCTTGAAGAAACAATTTCTATTAATGCAATGGCCCGCGTTTGTTTATCAAAAGAGAAAAAAGAAAAACAATTTCGAAGCCCGCTACTGTACCAGTGAGAAGGCTGTGAGAGGTCAAACGGATTGAATTCTGCAGCGCTCCAAAGGCATCGGCGTGAAGCCTTGGTTGACAATTTTGAATGCTTGATGGAACAAATTCCAGACTAAGGGCCTGCTTACATGCTGGGTGGGTGGGCAAAACCACTGTTGCAGTTTGCCCACACCCGGTGGGTAAAGAACCGCCCACCCAGCATGGTAAGCACTTTTATGTGCGACACCTTGGTGGCTTGGGTGACCTGCCTGCAGGGTTCAGTGGCGCAGGGAGAATTGACCCCCTCATTCGGTCAACTTTAGTTTGAAAAAAAAGCCCCCTGTGCTAATTTTTGGGTAATTCTTGCATCCCCCTAGAGTAATTTGGGGCCTCTGATTGCAAATATGAATTCAGAATTTCAAAAAAAAATTAAGCCTTGCAAATAAAAAATTCCAGGGTTTGCCCTGGAGGGGCAATGAGGGGGTCAATTCTAGCTGGTTCAGTGACTTCATCCATCAGCCAGGCATGGTAACCCTGGATGATATAAGGCTAAAATCCAAACTAATTCAATTTGTACTGTATGGTCCGAGGTGAAACTGAATTTCAATGAAATTTTTTAGTTTTATTGCATCAAGGAGGGAATCACATCTCCAGTATAAGTGCTGAAATTTTCAGATTTGTTTGTGCATGCTTCAAATTATAGGGGATTTTTGGAGAAATAGTGAAAAAAATTCATATCAAATACAAATAAGTTTAATGCATCTGAAAATTTCACCGTAGGCATAGAAAATATTCTTGAACAGCTTGGTGCCAAACTAGATTCATGTGTCATTCTTAATTAGAAAATTTGTAAACCATGGTTTGAGACTGGTCCACTATTCAATTCTAGGAATTTTTCATCTTTTCAAATTGAAGTAGAAATTTGACTATGTAAGTTTCAATTCATTAGTTCAATTTGAATTATTAAAAACTTCTTCATGACTAAAATTCAAATCAAAAGTAAAAAATGGTAGAAGTTCTTAAAATGCAATGATAAGAAAGACATCTTTTGTGATTCATGACTCATGCATCTTTTTTTTAAATTTTGTAGTTCCTCAATGAGGGCCTTTCCACATCCAATAGCCCCATACACATTTAAGGAATCACCCACACAAAAATTGAATGGTAAAAACCTAGTGTGAAAATTTATATAAGATGTTATGACTTACAAGTTTAAATCTAATGTTAAAATTTCATACAATTTACAAGGATTTCCATAAGTTATTCTCAAATTCATATAATTTGCATATTTACAAATTTGGTATTCTTTTATACTATTTAATTGCAATATAATACATAATAATGTTGTATTATAATAGGATTCATGTAATAGGATACTTAAAAATCCTCTACATCTTTCAAAAGAATCCCAAAGTAAATAATGGTACACAATATAAACTAAGTCACAAAATCCTTCATGGTATCCCTTAAAGGATCCCAAATATTAAATAATGGTGCACAATGTAAAACAAGTCACAACATTTTATTCATTCAAGCGCATTGCTCCTAAGAGGTACATGTGCCTTGCAATTGCCATTTGCACTTGTTCACCATCATTTGGGGGTGGACTTTGCACTATTTGTTGTGCATACCCAAAATCATGATGTCCCCATAAAACAATTGATTCATCAATAATATCATTCCTATCAATGATGATATTATAGAGTAAACAACATCCTACTATCAAGCTTAGAATCCTTTTGAGATCAGGATTTGTAATAGGATTTCTTAGAATCCTCTACATTCCTTTAAGGATCCCAAAAGCACGTTCCACTACCATACGTGTAGAGGAATGTTTGAAGTTGTATTCCTCATATAATTTTGGAAGTTGGATTCCAGGCCAAGGCACCAACAAGTTTTTATCTCCAACATACCCCACATCACCTACAATGAGTTCACAAACATCAACTCCTTGAATCTCGATTGTTGACCCATTCAATCGAGTTCCTACAACCACTTCTTTAAAGTGATTTGACATCAATAGAATTTGAGAATCGTGTACAGATCCGGGAACCCCAACAAAAACATCTATAAATCGGGCCTCATGGTCTACAATTGCTTGCATTACTGTAGAGTAGTTATGATCACGATCATATCAATCACTGGATCTGGTGTTTGTTGGTAAGTCAAATCGGACATGAGAACAATCGATAGCACTACAACATTGTGGAATGCCATGTAGGTTTTTAAAACCAAGTTTCACCTGAGATAATCTTTCTCCTGTTGGCCAATTTAAATGCAAAGGCAATGCCACTTTTATCAGAGCAGCAATGAACCGTTGACAAACTACCACACTTGTTGAATTGGCTATGCCCAAAAGACTAATCGAAGCATGAGTATCTCCAGTCCCTAGTCTTCGTAATGCAATAGCAACTTGTTTAGGAACATCCATCAATCTTCCAGTGATATTGATCAAACCCAATGGTGGATTATGATGCAATTCTTTATGAACCAAACTGCAGAGATAATGAAAAGTTGGCACCGATAAATAGAAAAATTGACAAAATCGCTCTAGATCATCACGCATCACCACAGTTGAGTATTGATCCCACCAATGAATTGAACGTGGCTTGATGTAGTGTAGACCATATTTTGATCCAAATATTTTTTTTGGCCATGTTTTTCAACAAAAACTTGCTGAAATAATGCATTGCATTCCATAATTGAATGCAAAATTAACAATTCTTCTCCTTCTATTTTTTTTCCGCTTCAAATGCCTCACACTTGGTACTCTTGGGGTTGTTCTTTGATTCCTCTCAAACATCCCTTGGCTAGCTAGTTGTACCATTGTCCCAATTGATGCATTTGCACCCCCCACCATTACAAGTGCTGCTCCAACGTCTAATTCATCCATATTTTACAAGCTTCACATAAACAAATACAAATCAAATTAGCTATATACTCAAATCATACATTTGTGTATAGTAATAACACTAAATGTTTCATAATCAAATCATGGCATATATGATGAAACAAATGTTGAACTAGAAATCAAAAGTAGATTTCAACATCCACCAAAAAATTAGTAAAGAGAAAAAACCAAAAGAAAAAATAGTCAACTATGCCAAAATATGAAAAATACACATACTGAGTTAGAATGTTTTTTTGTTTAAAAAAAAAAATGTATCATAGTAAAATGTAATAAACCTTGTATATTAATATGTGTATAAGAATAACCAAATAGATATTAAATACATATATGAAGTTCAAAAAAAATATGTAAGTGAATATTTTAGATTGCAAAGGCACACATGAAGTAGTGATTTAATCTACCGCCTATTTAAAAGTGCATTGCCAATTGTTTTCATGGCATCACTTAAGCTCAACAAGGCATCCACATAAGCCTTGTTAGTGTTACTAGCACTCTCCAATCGCTCACGTTCAAGCCTCATCAAATCAAAGTGGCGTGCTTCTTCTGACTGTAACTTTTGTCTGTCCAATTCTATAATTTCCCTATGGCGCATATCCTCACGATTATGCCCTAAACTTATTGCTTCTACAAACTCAAGTCTGGTTTTATCCATTGATGCCAATGTACCCTAAACCCTAAACCCATCTGCAGCCTTTATGGATAAACTTTGTTTCTTGGTATAATAATTCATGGATGATTCACCATTCTCTGCAATATAGAAAGATATATTAATAAAAATTCAATGCAATAGTAAAGTGCATAGAAATAATCAAGATGTGATGATAAAAACGTGAAGAAGTGAAAAAAGTACTAGTAGATGGAGACATGGTACTAGTATCAAGTGGAAGGTCTCCCGGATCCACAACATTGGAGATACTTGGGTACCATTCCAACAAAGCAAGGTACACAACCTCATCCAATTGTTGCGGACGCAACTCACGGGCGAAACTGAGACCAAAATCGAGGGGATTCCTCGAACAGACCAAGAACAGGACTAGAATAGAGGGGATTCCTCCAACAAGGGTTGAAACTGGAGTCAAGAATACTAGGAACAAGCTTTAGATTGCTTTGGAACAAGAGTAGGTACAACTGGTGTTGACGAGAGTGAGGAGCAATGTCTCCCAACTCTCTATTTATACTAGTCTAGAAGTAGGCTAATCTGCTTCGCCTTCAAGAAGAAGTTACCTAGCTTGCTTGAGGCCTAAGGCGACTTGGAGTGTACCCCAAGTCAACTAAACTACCTTGCTTTGCCTTCAAGGCGAATCTATTTATCCCGCAAGGCGTTGTAAACTTCCTAGAAACTTCTACTAAGGCGGTGGCTTGTCCCTAAAGGTACCGCCACTGCTATGTGTAGTTTCTCAAGAAGCTTCCTATGGTCTTGGTCTTCATTCGTTGGCCGTCAATCTTCCGTCCTTGTCTTGTATGTCACGTCCGTAACATCACCCCCCCTTCAAGGGGCGAGTTTCACAAGTCCCTCTGTTGTCTAATGACTTGGCAGTAACCTACATGGGAACCCACGTATATTCACGTGGGTCACACTAAAAATACAGAACTAACGGTTGTCGGAATTCCGTTAGCGGAGAATGTTTGGAAGGCAGCGGAAAAAACAGCCGAAGTATGGCGGAATCTGGTCGGGAACAATATCGGAGATGGCGGCGGAAAATAAGACAGCGCATTGGCAGGAACAGTGGTGGAGGCGGGCAACCGTATAAAGGTAACATGGTCGCAAAACAAGGACATCGGCGAGGCAGCACAAGAGAAGAAATAACTTACAAGTGACGAGGGTTCGAGCCTGACTTCGGCCTGTAGGCGTATCCCTCAACTGAGCTATCTTGACTGTTGCCTTGTGGGTCACACCAACTTTTCGATGCTTCTGTTCAATGCTTTTACATCTACACACGCGCCTATCCAAAATCTTGATATGGCGTTGGTGTTGGTTCAGACGTCTTGGGCTCAAACATTTTTGGGTTTCGATGGATACTCGTGATGGAATCTCGTGATGGAATTCTGCGATCATCTCCGGGACGTTTGCAAGGTTGGCAGCAGGTTCCCAAGTTCGTTCATGAATCTCGTAACCTTGCCAATGGACAAGATACTCCAATTTTCCTCGGTTGATGCGAGAATCAAGGATCTCTGAGACTTCAAATTCTTTTGCGCCATCAATTTCAATTGGAGGAAGAGGTGCTTGTAGCCGTCCAGAAATAGTAGAGTCTTTATACGGCTCAAGAAGAGAAACGTGAAATACTGGATGAATCTTCATGGAGGGTGGTAATTCTAATCGGTAAACCACATCATTGACTTGTTTGATGACCGAGAATGGTCCAAGACGTCGATAGTCCAATTTATCGCTTGGTAGATGAGTTCTGAGGTTTCGACGGAGTAGCCAGACTTTATCTTCAACATGAATAGGTAGATGTTGCTTGCGAGACTTATTTGCATTTTGCTTCTGGCGTTCTTGGGCTTCAATGAGCTTGACCTTTAATTCTTTTTGAATCTCCAATAGTCGGGTTGCAAGATCTTCAGTGGCAGGACTTTTTGAAGTAGAAAGTTGGAATTGATCAAACCTTGGATGGAAACCATAGTTGGCAAAGAAAGGCGTTTGTTTTGTTGAATCTTAGATGGTGTTGTTGTACGCAAACTCCGCAAGTGGTAACAGGTCCGTTCAATTGTCTTGATGATAGTTGATGGAGCATCAGAGGTATTGCTCCAAAACTTGATTAACTCTTTCTGTTTGACCATCCGTTTGAGGATGATACGCCGAAGACAATTTGATCTCCACTTGTAAGATTTTGAACAATGATTGCCAAAACTTGGAGGTGAATTGCGTACCGCGGTCAGAGATGATGTCGTCAGGAAGTCCATGATACTTATACACGTTGTCAATAAACAATCGTGCAGTTTCTTTGTCAGTCATTGTTTTGTTGCATGGCACAAAGTGTGCCATCTTGGTCAATCGATCAACCACCACAAAGATGGAATTAAACCCCTTAGAAGGCGGTAGGTCCACGATGAAGTCCATGGATATGGATGTCCATGGCTTTTCTGGAATCTCGAGCGGCCGTAATAGTCTATACGGTCGATGTCTTGGAATCTTGGAACGGGAACAGATGTCACATGTTGTGACAAATTCTTTGACGGATTTCCACATTTGTGGCCACCAAAAGTCTCTAGAAATAGGCTCCATGGTTTTATTAAAACCAAAATGTCCCGCCGATGGAAAATCGTGTCGAGACTAAAGCACTCGAAGTCGACATGGGCCTTCCGGGACATAAAGTAGTCCCTCATAGTACAAAAGCCCATCACGAAATTGGAATCTTAGATCAGTATCATCTCGGGGCATTTCACCTCCTCGTGATCTATGGATCCGTGGACTAGAAGTGGTTTCATTTGGGGATTCCGAATCTATTACCACTGAATCAGGGATTTGAGAGTCCAAAGTTTGGATCTCTCCAGAATTTGAAATATCAGAATGGCTCTTGAATTTCAAAGCCAAAGGATCAGATTGAAGACTTACTCGAATATCTTGGAGAAACGCTACATCCATTGAAGTTGTAATGTGCGTTGTTCTGAGTTGGAGTTGTTCGGGTTTGAGTAGGGTAGATCGTTGTTGGTCATAAGCTGCGTTTCCCTCCTTTGGTACAAGATACGCTCTTCTGGATAGAGCATCGGACCGAACTTGTTGGGTCCCAAGACGATACGTGATAACAAAGTTGAAACGCAACAACGATATGCTCCACCGGGCTTGTCGTCGATTCAAAATCTTTGCAGACATGAAATACTCGAGGTTCTTATGGTCTGTATAGACCGTTACTGGGTGTTTAGCTCCTTCAAAGAAATGTCGCCACTCTTGGAATGAGTCGACAATGGCAAGTAGCTCTTTGTCGTGGATTTCATAGTTGATCTCCGCGGCCGTGATTTTCGCGAATGGAACGCGACAGGATGGAGACGTCTATCTTCGTTGGATTGCGAGAGAACTGCTTCCAAGGCAAAGTCAGAAGCATCGCTTCAAGGAAGAAAGGCTTTTGATAATCAGGATGAGTCAAGATTGGCGCTGTAGTAAACGCCCTTTTCAGATTCTCGAACGCTTGCTCCGCCTCCGTACTCCACTCGAGTTTGTCCTTGCATGTGAGTCGGGTTAGCGGTGCAACAATTTTGGAGTAATTTTTTATGAAACTTTGATAGAAGTTGGCAAAACCAAGAAAACACTGAACGTCTCAAATGGTCGATGGTCTCTTCCAGCCAATAACCGCTTCGATCTTCTTGGGGTCCATCGATAGACCTTCTCCGGAAATAATGTAGCCAAGAAATTCGACTTCGGGTTGGTGAAATATGCACTTCTCTAACTTGGCATAAAGTCCAGTAGAGCGCAGTTTTTTTAATACCAACCGGACCTGATTTTCGTGGTCCTTCTTATTTTTTAAAAAGACCAGAATGTCGTCGAGATAGATGACCACAAAATGATCAAGGAATTCATGAAAAACATCGTTCATCAGATGTTGGAAAATAGCCGGTGTGTTAGTAAGACCGAAAGGCATGACATTATACTCGAAGTGTCCATACCTTGTCCGGAATGCAATCTTCCATTCATCACCCGCCTTAATATGGATCAGGTTGTAAGTTCCTCGAAGATCAATCTTGGTGTAGATCTTTGCTTGACTGAGTTGATCAAAAAGTCCAGAAATGAGGGGTAGCGGATACCAATTCTTGATGGTGATCTTATTCAAACCACGATAGGGTAAATATGAGGTAATAGGAGCCAATAAAAGTGTCACACTTCCTTTTCTTGAGCTTTGTTTGTAAATAATTTTAATTGATTCTTGAATATTAAAAAAACAATTACACTAATGTATTCAATATTGTAAGTAGATTCTTAAAGATGGATTACATCCATACATAGAAATGTATATATATTCAAAAAGGACAAAAATGTGAGTGTCACGCTTGCTTTTTGTGCTAAATAGTGCTTAATTGAATGACTATTGTGACATTTTGGATGAATATTGTTTTGGCGCCTTCACGAATTCATCCAAATTCAAACTTCGATGCCGTGTGGAGCCGTTTCTCTTTCGCTGAGTTCTGGCGCGTGACCTCGCTCTTTCCTTCTGGCAGAGCTGTGTAAACTTTGTATTCACGTTTAGGGTTTTTCCTTGCCTGGCATCCTACTGTTGTTCCTTTCTCACTAAATTTTGTGGAGAGTGCTGTTAGAGTTTTGGACTACTGAGACTTGTGAAAGTTTGGCGCAACCACATTGAAGGACATGCTCTTTTAATTTTACTAGGGTTTAGAGGAAGCGTGAAGGAATTTGAGCTGTGTGTACTTGGGGAGAACTATGGCGCGATTGTAGGTTTATCTTGCTGCGGTTTTAGGACGTCTCCAGCTGCTTAAGGGTTGCTGCAAACACATTCAAGTGTAGATATCTTACTGCGGTTTTAGGACGTCTTCAGCTGCTTAAGGGTTGCCGCAAATACATTCAAGTGCAGAATTTCAGATTTTAACGTAATCCTATGTTAGGGTGCGTTTAGGTGCTGGTCCTCACGCATGTTTGTTGCATGTGCATTGCTATTGTGGCACCGTCGCTGTTCTTGTTGCTGCTGGCAGCATCGTCGTTGTTGTTTTCTGTTGGCGCTGGTGCTGGTGCTGGCAGTTTAAGGTTTTAGCTATGTTCAATCCAGTGCTCCGTGTCTTCCCAAGTTCTGGGGATGGAATAACTGATGTAGTGTGGATCCATGGGTGCATTTTCAGAACCTTCACTTTCGAAATGGCTGAATCTGAACTTCAAAGGGGACCTGTCAAGGAAGACGGTTACCTGGCTTGGTCCACAGAGAAGAGGAAGGCGTCTGCATGGGAGCGAACACGGCGATGTCGAGCAAGAAGAAAGGCCGGTTTGGTTGAAGAAGAAGAACTAGCACCTATAGGGAGAATTGAACAGGGAGAATGTCAAAGACTTGAACATTGTGCCTCTAGGGCCAATAGAATTAGCCAAGATATTGCTAGGGAGATTGCAGAGTTTGCCTCTTCCCGCTTGGAAGAATACAATGTTAAAATTTAGCACCTTACTGTGCAAAAGTTTTTGGGTCATAGTTATATGAAAGACATGATTCCACCATTCTTGAGTAATTTGAAATCTATGAAATTGCAACAGAATGTTGTTTCTAGTGTAAGAGAGGGTATGAGAGAACATTTGGTTGGGGTGAAGCCATCAAAGATTGCAATGGCTAAAGATATCTTGTGCACCTTTGCTTCATCTTCAGTGGTTGGAAGTGGTCGGGGGTTGGCTGTTGTGTTGGAGGTGGACAAGAGAAACATATTGAAGGCGCGGGCTAGACGGCTTGTTTTGGATACCGCAAACGATGCTTTCTGGCTGCATCATCGCCGAAAAAGTCGTAGCGATTCCCTCGCAGAGAATGTGAAGGCCGCAGTGGAGCATTGGTGGGCTACTGAGACCACAGTGTCTTCAAATCGGAAGGATATTGTAAGTTTCCATGAAGGTCTGAGACAATGGATTTCACATCCAACACATTTCCTTCAGTGTTCACAGGTATTGCCTTACTTTTATTTCTCACTATTGTAATTTGATGCTAAATGTTGTCCTTGCAATGTACTGCTGTTGCTGCTGCACTTTATGAAACTTCTGTGTTGGAAGTGGGGTGCTTTGGCCATCACCCGTTAGGCTTTTCTGCTTACAATGCCAATGCGATTAGAAAGTTCACTGCCTTTATCTTGCTTACGTGCTGAAGGTTGCATGCTTGAGATACTTAGATCCATTTGTTGCTTGTGCTCACAGTGAATGTCACTTGCTGTGCTAAAAGTGCACTATAGCCTGTGCTTAGGGTGCTTCAGTTATATCCCTTTCTTTTGCCTTGCTTTTGTGTTGAAAAGGGTGTACTTGAAATACTTGAAATCATTTGTTAGTTTTGCTGCGCTGAGTGGTGTGCTTAGGGTGCTGGATTGCTTGTGGCCTTATGGTTCAAGTACTTTACTGGACTCCTACTTTGGTATTGAAGGTGCTTAGGGTGCTGGATTGCTTAGGGTACTGGTGGCTTGTGGCCTTATGGTTCAAGTACTTTTTGGGACTCCTACTTTGGTATTGAAGGTGCTTAGGGTGCTGGATTGCTTAGGGAACTGGATTGCTTGTGGCCTTATGGTTCAAGTACTTTTTTGGACTCCTACTTTGGTATTGAAAATGCTTAGGGTGCTGGTTGCTTAGGGTGCTGGATTGCTTGTGGCCTTATGGTTCAAGTACTTTTATTGGACTCCTACTTTGGTATTGAAGGTGCTTAGGGTGCTGGATTGCTTGTGGCCTTATGGTTCAAGTACTTTTTTGGACTCCTACTTTGGTATTGAAAATGCTTAGGGTGTTGGTTGCTTAGGGTGTTGGTTGCTGAGAGTGTTGGGTTGCTTAGGATCTTGGGTTGCTTTTGGTGCAAGTTTTAAGGTGCCTAATGTGCTTTCACTTTGTCGGACTTGTATCTGAAGGTGGTATGCTTAGGGTACTTTGAACCATGTGATCCTTTTGCTTGCAGCGAATGTCAGCTTGTGGACCCCTGAGCACAGGTTCTGATTTCTTTGATTTGTATTAACTGGTATGCAGCTCGAATTTTATACAGCTTTCAAGGCCAAGAACCTTGACCTTGTTTGTAGCTTGACTTCTTTTGAGAACGTGAAGCCGTGGTGGGTCAAGCGGTTGCGAATGTGGAATACCTGTTGTTGCCAATACCACCAGGAGTTGACAGAGCTGATGATTGCTCTCGACATTATGAGGACTGATAGACAGGGAATTCATTTAGATTGTTCTTGTGATTGTGCGATGATCTGTGGTGGCTTAGGGTGTGGTGAAGGTGCGGGTAGTATATGTGCAGCTCATCTTCAAGTGTATGAGAGGCTGACTAACCTGTGGACATCCATTTTGTGCAAGAAAGACGAATTGTCAATGTGGCACAAGCAGGACTGTTTAATGGGTGAATGCGTGGATTGTGGAATCCAGATGCTTCGGATTTGTCCGCAGGAAATGACATCTGAGCAGATCGTCAAGTGGAAGAGCATCGGATACAAGGTGGTCGGGACAATGGAGGAAGGAATTCCAAGGAAAGCCTCAACCTTGGAATATAAAGAAACAACTCCCCGTGAGTTGATCAATTACCTGAAACCCAAGTTGTAAGCGTTTGTGTTGCATAATTATGTAGCATCTTGGCAGGATTATCAATTTAAAGAGTTGTTTACCTCTGTTCCTCTTGGAACTTTAATCTCTTGCATTGATTTTTCAGAAAATTATACTTTAAAGGTTTAAAATGAGATGCAAAGTATGCATTGGCACAATGATCAGGTCACAATCTTGGTTCATATCACTTACAAGTTAAACCCTGATTGGAACAGAGATAGCAATGAGGCTCTTTTGTTGAAAAAAACTCATTATTATGTATCTGATGATAAAACTCATGACTCTCTTTTTGTCTAACATTGTCTTATGCTGAATTGGGAACATGTGAAGGGCCAAGGTTTCACCCCCAATAACCATATAGTCTGGTCAGATGGATGTAGCGGGCAATTTAAGAGTGCACGTGCTTGGTATTTCATAAGTAGATATCCTAAGTTGACTAGTAGTGCCACATTGGTAGATGGTTGCCAAATGTCTTGGAATTATTTTGGGTCTGGTCACGGGAAGGGAGAAGTAGATGGTGCAGGTGCCTTGCTGAAGAGAGAGCTCCGTAAAGAGCAGCTGAAAGCGGATGGAAGGAAGCTACAGAGTGCTGCTGAGATTGTTCAGTTCTTGAACGAGCAAGCTCTGAAGGTGCACGCAGGATCCCAAAGTGCCCGGAGTGAGACATCAAAATTTTTTTGGCTAATTCCTAGAACTGGCCTAGGTAGTGTGGACCGAAGTGACAGCAGGCAAGCGGAACGTGTACCGGGAAGCATGTCGAATCATCAATGCCGTTCGGTGACAGCAAGAGACCCAACACTCCTGCAGTATCGACAGTTGTCTTGTTTTTTCTATGTGTGTTTGGGATATGAGACCCAGCATACTTGCTACCAATCAGACCATGTCCGAGAATTCAGTTTGTACAGGTTGAGACCCAAAGCTCCATTTCAGGCTCGAAGACTTTATGATGCAAATGAGGAGGTGGAAGCTGGCACTGGTGGAGAGTGGATTGCGGATGGTTTGTGCTTGGGGGATAATATTGCTGTACGAGCCCCACTTGAAGAGGAGCCGTGGTGGCTCATAATCGTGGTGAAGGCAACGTACACTGTTGAGGAGGCCTTTACTGACCCAGATGAAAACACGTATTTTGCTGGAGATGTTGTTTTCAATGGAATATGGTATGAGAGGCTCAAAGAAGGGAGTCGAACGTATTTGCTAAGAAATGACAGAGAACCAAGTACGGTTTATAGCCATTTGGTGCTCACTTCCAAATTTAATTTGCCTCCTATTGCACATCCTATCAAAAGTAGGTTATCAGGGTTTGAATTGAAGGCAGATGTCAAAGAGATCATTGATGAGGCCCTGAGGTGTGCCGTGTTATTAGACTAGAACCTAGATGCTCTTGTAATTTGCCCTTTTCACCGTATTTTTTTTAATACGACTTACTTTTCCAATGGTGATACATGAAATACTTGGTAATTGTGCATGATAAACTGAATTTTGGTTTTAGACTTTGTAAATTGATCTTACTTTCAATACTAGTATTGCATTTAACACTGAGATTTGAAAAATAAGACCCCTGATGATGACTTTCAAGATGCTTTCTAGTTATGTACTTGTGATAATTTTAGGCCCAACTGTTTTGCAATTGGGGATTCATTGTGGTATATATGGTGAAATATTTTTGCACCGCATTGAGGATGCACTGGCAAAACCAAAATCCCACAAAATTGCAGCTTCAAATCCTTTGAAGTGAACATGCTTTGGATGCCTTTCGCCAAAACTGAAAAAAGCCAACTTTATTTTGCACTGCAGCTTCATTGCTAGAGTTGCACTAGCAAAACCAAAATTCACAAAAATTGCAGCTTGCATTAAACATGCGATGGATGCCTGAGAGCAAAACTGAAAAAAGACAGCTTGATTTCGTCAAGCAGCTTCATTGATGGGGTAGCATGGGATGCTGCGTCTCATTCTGAAGAAAGATGGATGCCTAGGAGCAAAACTGAAAAAAGACAGCTTGATTTCGTCACGTAGCTTCATTGCTACGGTAGCATGGGATGTTGTGTCTCATTCTAAAGAAAGCCAACTTGATTTCGGGGGATGACAGCTGGTCTGGAGTCACTGCACTACTAATCTTTAAATCAGTATCAATTAAGAAAGATCTGTGATTGTATTGCCTTGGAATTTGAATGCACCAAAGAGACCAACATTTGAGGACTTGAAGCAAAAATTAATAAGGACTAAAGCCTTATCTAGAGAATTTGTGACATTTGAGTAACAGAATAAAAAATTAATAAGGGGTAAAGCCTTATCTAAAGATTTTGCAACTATAAAAAGGCTAGGTCTAGCTTAGGCAAGGGCAATTATAGGCATGAATTCTAGCCCTCTACCGTGTCATGATGTAGAGCTTTACCAAACTTTGCAAAGAAGGTATTAAAATTGGACATTTGGAAGTATACTTTAGAGTAAAAACTGTGTAAATATCTTTACAAATCGTCTACTTGTAACTTTCACATGTCTCATGCTCAAAATAGAATGATGCAAATATTTTCATAGGCAGAATGATTTTAAAAATCTAAACAATTTTAATTTATTTTTTTAAGAAGATGGATTTCTTAGCTGTCCAAATATTAGTCCATTTATAAAAAAATATGTGATACATTAATTCATGAAGCATCGGTTTATATTCCTATAAGTCTTGAATTTTAGTGCACATAAAAAGATATGATGGATTGATCTACGCCTTTAAGTTCTTATTGAAGTCTACATTCGAAATATGTAAATATTTTATCATGTGCATGTCTTTTTATAAAGTTTCTATATTGCCATTTTTATGAAGGTAGTCCTTTAGATTAAAGAATACAATGGTGTAAGTGCAATAGAAGAAAATTTGATTAAATTATAAAGTGTTTGTATGTCTTTATGTTCAATTTACATTTCCTAATTGATTGCTAATATGTCAAAGTTTAAATGCAAGTCCACGATAGGGCAATAATATTAGATACCATTAAATGAATATGAAGAGTTTGAATTTGAATTACACAATTGGTCAACACTTGGAAACTGGATTCATTTTGGAACAACATCTAAGTCCACAACTACTTGTCTTGTAATGCTTATTTTGGATACTATGAGATCATGTACAAACCTCATCACATTAAAGAAAAAGGAGAATTAGGATAGAAATTATAAAATATTAAATTTGAATTCAATAGTTGACAAATGTTTTTGATCCACAGAATACATGCATATTTTGATAAGACATACATGTTATATAAAATGGCTTTGCTTTGAATTACATAGACCTTATCTTTTAATTCACGTATAATTTAAAAAGAAAACAAAAAAGTAAATTCCCTTGGGGGGGTGGGGTGTCAAGCATCTCTTGATGTAATTTTAAGTTGAAAAATTTAAATTTTCCTAACTTATAGAACTTGATTGTAATTGTTTAATTTGTACATTTTCATATTGAAAAATAGTAATTTGAAGAAATTGAATTCAAGGTGATTTGGGGCAATTATTGACAAAAAAACATACAATCCCTTCTCCTAATAGGGGGTAATTATATGACATGTGGGCCTTACATAATCATCAATATTTAATTTTTTAATTTTTAGAGAAGTATCTTTAGGATCTTATACCTTAAGTACTAGTATGAAAAAATTGGATTAAAGGTTTAGGATCCATCTATATTTAAGTTCCTTTACACCTTCTATGACTATAGACATTTCTTGAGTTCTATTTTTTTAACAACTTCTTGCATTGTACATAATGAAAAAAATTAATGAAAAATTGAAATGAGGACGTAGGAGTGTATTTTGTGGAAAAAGACACTTGATTTCCATCCTTTACCAAAATATTAAGCAAAAGTATGTCTACAATTAGATAAAAAAACAAATTCATTAATATCTCTTTGACATAAGGAATTCAATCATCATTATTTCAATGGTGGGATTGTTCAAATAAGCTAGCTTAACGCCTTCAACAATTAATTTTTTTTAAATACACAAAATTACATTGAGAAATGGTTATTTTTTTAAAGAAGATGCATGCTTACATTGCCTAGAAAATCAGATAGTCCATAACCTTCTCATATTTAAAGGCCATATTTGTTATATAATTGAGACTTTTTGCTCTTGAGATTTTTATCCTCCAAGTCTTGACCCTAAACCGCTTTATCTCTTTATAAGTAATATTTTAGGCATAGAACTAACAATGTTACCCAAACCTTAGGATCCATTATAGAATTCATCACAATTTGAGCATCAATTACTTTCCATTTCAAATACTAATCTTTAAAATGGATTTAAGAAAACAACCATCATGTTTCAAAATCTAAAAAAACATTGAAATTACTAGCAAACATATAGGATTTCCTAGCAATCACAAAGTATAATTTTTTTAATGAGATCTATTTAGATTGCTACATTCCCAACAATCTCGGCTTTCATCATTCTTTAAAAGCATAGTATGACTCCTAATTCTCATTTTCTATGGCAATAGCTTGCATTGCCTTTGCTTTGGTAATATTAAGTAATATTAAGTAATATTAAGTAATATTAAGTAATATTAAGTAATATTAAGTAATATTAAGTAATATTAAGTAATATTAAGTAATATTAAGTAATATTAAGTAATATTAAGTAATATTAAGTAATATTAAGTAATATTAAGTAATATTAAGAAATTACATAGTATCTTTTGTATTATTGTCCCAATTTAAAAAAAGGGAAGTAATGAACTCATCAAGCTTAATTGAAAAGTAACTCAAAGATTCATAATTGCTCCATTCTAGATCCAAGCATTATGCAAAATTTTAGAGCACGTGGACCATTCCTTGGTGAGTGCTTAGGGGCATACTAAGAATGTAACTAAGGGATATACAACTAAAAACATCCTTGTGTAGCAAACAAAACAAACCTAACTTAAGGTATGGATTACAATTGAACAACTCTCAATTGTAAGCTAAAAATTTGCACACAAAGTCAAATATTAATCCCAAATGGAGATTACCTATAAATGGTTCATCAAGAATCTTAACCTTCAAAATGTCAAAGTCCTTTTCTGACCCTAAACCAAGTTCCACCTAAATTCAAATACCAATCTACCAACCAAAACATTAAATACATTTTGTACCTCATGTATCACCCTATCTTGCACCACAAATTGCTGAAAACTTTATGCATTTCACACAAGCAAATTCAAACAGGTTGAATTAAAAGAGCAATTGCACTATATTTTCACAAATTACATGGACAAGTATAAAATAAAATCAATTGTTCTTTACCCTACTCCTAGTTACCACCTTTTGTATTTTTTCAACTTGTAAGCCAATGATTTCTAGCTGTACATCTCCTTTCCTACATTCATGTCTACGAGAACTTCCGTTCTTGGAAGGAGATCGTCTAGACAATCTTGTGGTTTTATATGCATCACCACTCTCGTTAGACGCACATGATTTGCTAAGCTTCTTCCTCATGCTAGAATCATCTACACATGGATCACAAGACCTCTTTACACTAAAAGAGTATCTCTTGCCACTTGTATCAGGCGGACTTGCCACTGCTAGACTCAACTCCACTGGACTCAGCTCCTGTAAACTAGCTTCCACTGGACTCAGCTCTACTGAATGAGTTGGCTCCATCAGATTCGTTGCAATCACCGTACTCTGCGTGGCTGCGGAGATAGGAATCCAGTAGGGTGTAAATTAGCGTTGAGAAAGCCAACAACATGAATTCAGACACGAGAATATACACTCACAATAACTGAAAACATTGGCATCTTTGGAGAATCAACCAGCAAATTCAAACTTACCCGCCTCTTCGGGAGGACACAACAACACTGCATCAATATCCTTTGTTTTCAACATTGTTGCCAAGTCAGGATTTAGGGTATTGTTGCTTGTAACACCTGCTGCCTCCTTAACTAGGGAGTCAACCTCATCGAAATCGTCACCATGAAGAGCTGATTTTGTTTCAGGACGGTCTTTAAGCCCCTCCTGAAGTCACTATAAGAAACCCCTGTTTTTTACTGCGTTACGCTGTGACATCCCCGTTATTTTTGACGTCACTACGTTTTTGGACGAACGCGCAGATCAGGGACAATTTTTTGTGACGTCATCTGAAACGTCATAATAGACGTCAGGAAATATAGGGATGTCACTTTGAACGGACGTGTTTTTCACTATGTCAGAAAAAATAAAGGACGTTTTAGATGACGTCCAAAAAAACACGAATCGGCCACGTCAGCCACTGGTGCGTCTTTCACTGCGGGCAGGTGCACTGCTGTCACTGACAGGGCAGGGGGGGTGCTGCCCTACAGGGAAAACACCTGATCAGTATAGGAAAGAGCTCCAGGCTGTAAAATTCAGGCTTTCTGGGAGAATGTGAAGTCATAGGTATGAGGTAGGATGAAAGTGACATAGACACATGTAATGACTCCACAAATGTGTTTTGGTGTTACAAGTCTAGGGTATGCCAAAATTAAAAGGATGTACAGAATGAAATATTTTAGGTCCTAAAACATGAAAGATGGGAAATAAAAATGGAGATTCATTGGGATAACCTTATCATAGAGGTGAAGTTACGCAATATTATTTGGAGACGGGTTTTGAGAATAGAAAATGGGGATTACTTGGGAGTGTTGGGATCAATGTGACATTATTCCATTGGCTTTGGGATTGCAAATTAGGCCCCATAAAATGGAGAGTGACTTGCAGTCCCCATAGTGAATTCCTTCCAATATTTTTTGGATTTTTGGAGTTGGGATAAAATTAAATGGGGAGAAAATTAAATGGGGAGAATATAGGGGTGTTTTGTTCAAATTCATTCCATTGGGATGGGGCTTGGGGGTCCCCCTAATATGGGGGGAATGGTAGTACGGGGAGTGCGAAGAAGTGCTTTCCATTGGGGGTTCGTGGATGGCCCAAACAATTTGGGAGTAATTTGAAGTCCCCACAGTGAATTCTTCCCAGTGCTTTTTGGATTTAGGGAGTTGGGAAAAAATTTAGATGGAAAGAACATGGGGGGGTTATGGCCAAGTTCATTCCATTGGGTTCGGGCTCGGGGGTTCTCTCCAAAAAATTGGGGTGAAAGCACATTACACCCCCCTACAAAGTACGTCAAAAAAGTACTTTTTCAAGATGTATTTATATAACGTACTTTTTCTTAGATAAAATAAACATTATTTTCACTTCTCAATTGATCCAATTGGTAGGTATCTACGTAGAGAAGCTGTTCTACCACATTCTAATCCAATTTAGTGTTTCATCCATCCTCTACAAAGTACTTTACCAACAATAAAAGTGTGTTAGGTTTGCAAAATAATTACAAATGACTTTGTACAGGCCAAATGAATGATACAAAAAGCACATTAGTTTGTACAAAGATAGAATATATATACTATGCAAGGGCTTCTTGGTGATAGTAGAACTATAATTACAATATCTATTGGAATGTGGAAGTCAGATGGGCATTATCTTTTGCGGAGGAAAAAGACACAAAAAATAATATTTACGTTCAATTTTTTATGAGTAAAGCACTACATTCACATACTGTAGCATGGCTACTGCTTAAATCTCCAAAATTTTGAATATTTGTTTGACTTTTTTCCTTGCTTCTATTCGTGAAGAATTACTTATGGTACTTCAGGGTAGTTTTAAACTTTCAACTTCATCTCCACTCTTTGTTTTCAAATTTTAAAACACAAGTTCTTCAACACTACTAAAGATTTCTGAAGGCAAGGGAGGGGCATTTCAAGGTTGTTCAATTTCCCTTTGTTGCCTAAGAATTTTGAATTAGGCACTGCTGTCAAATAATTTTAATTACTTTCTTATAATTGAAAATTTTAATTTTTTTTTAAAAATTAAAATTTTATTTAAAAAAAATTATGAATTAATATTATGTACTGTGGCATGGTTTGCATTAAATGCTAATGTGGCGAATTCCCACAATCTAGGAACTTCAAGGAACTTCTGGGTTTTTTTTGGCTTCGTTTATCTTTTAATGTATTGTACAGTTAAAATATTTGACTTTGAATATTAATCTTAATCTGAAATTTGGATACTACAGAGTTATGAACTTTAAATCTTTATGTTGGAAAATGGAGTTGAGAATCTAAGGGAAATAATTCCCATGTGGCACTTCATTCTCATTTTCAAAAAATTCATAAATAGGAGAAACATCAAGATACAAGGCAAATTTACATTATTAATACCTCCAGGATAGCTTTCAATTGCACTAATCCCAATAGTGAGATTATTGTAGGAAGTAGAATTTGCATATAAGTTTTTTAAGGTTCGAAGTGACATGAATAACTAGAAATTGTATTAACACACTAAAATGCACTTCCAATAAACTCAAGTTCAAATGAAGATGTTCATTAAGAAACTATTGTCTATAAGTATGTTACTTTGTAATGGCAAGAATGTACGAGCATCCATTTAAAGTTTCCTTAAGTTCTAATGGTACTTCCACCAAGGTACTTTATATACTTAAAGTACTTCATGTCCACTTGAAAGTACTCCTAATTTTTGACGAACGTGTATTCAGTGTTGTGTGCTGTCACCCCATAGTGCATTCCTTCCATTGCTTTTCAGATTTAGGGAGTTGGGAGGAAAATTAAATGGGGACAACATGGGGGGGTTCCGGCCAAGTTCATTCCATTGGCTTCTAGGTGGGAAGATTTCTGCCTACAAAAAAATACAGAGCACATTATGTACTCAGCCCAATCTGATTCATTACTATTTTCCACTCTTAGAATATGGTAGAACACAATAATTACAAGTACAACTCCTCTCACTACTACGGAACATGGGGTGTGACATTCCATTCTATACAAGACATTGATAATCCTTCTATTCAATGCATAGACGACTTCTTCCATTGCATCACCATGCTCCACTAAATAATCTTCCTAAGATCTATGAGAAGGTCTTGGGCTAGCACATGCAAGTACCTAGACCTGGCTCTAGGGTGAAGGCAACATCAAATATGGTGTTTGAGACATTCTCCATGCAACTTTCACCTCAGAACTCCATGGGAAGGAAACAAAAAACTTTTTTACTGTAGCGAAAAGAACATTCAGAATGGAAGGTGCCCCAATTCGAGCGAGCATGCCTGCGACCTTGGTTTAAATGTGTCCATTGGAATGTTATATCCAACGTCCTTTTCAACAAGCGTGTTAGAATGGGCGTCCTCCTTAACATCCATTCGCACATCATGTGCAATGTCAACATCGACAATGAGTGTGTAGCGGCCGTTTCATAACAGATTAGCCTCCATTTGCCTACTGCCGTCCATCTCTCTCCTACTCACTTCAAGACCGCATCCACGGTCAAATGTATGTGCCACCATCTTCGGCCGGTTGCCTCTGAGGCTCCACGTCCACCAACTGAGGTTGCAAACTGGGGAAGTCTGTGTCACTGCCAACATTAATTATGGTAGGCATAGGTTGGTTCACCTGTAGCTGCCCATGTCTGCCCCGGACATCTGTGCGACACACAATTTTCCAACCTTGCCTGTGCAGATCATCGGAGAAGAATACTTGTTGACAATGCAATGGGAAAGCAAAAGAGTCAGCGTGGACTCTGCCATCCATGCGAGTGAAGTTTGCTCTTGTAAACCCATATTGATCTTTGTAGATGTTTGCATATCGAGCATCTTCGTTTGATCGAACCCAATCGCACACCAGCACTGTCGTGCAATGATTCCGGTAGTCCAACTCCAATATCTCCTGAATATACCCCACGCACTCATTGGTTCTCTCTATGGGTCGCCCATTGCGAAGCCCCCAATGCAGTTGCTCAGTGAATGAGGCTACAATTGCGGAGTCGCATGTGACACGGCCCCTCTCTACACTACGAACACGGAGGTGCATGCCAAACGCATACATTTGGCGATGTGAGACTGCATACCGCTCTGGAGGTTGCCCGTACTCTACAACATCGGGGTCAACATGTTCACCGGCATGTCGCAGACTCTGAACTCTTTCACTCAGCCACAATGCAAACGGAGGCAAATCGGAGAGCTTGCTGGGATACCGCATTGGCACTGATGGATGTTGACGCCGAAATTGTCTTCGAAAGGCCTCCCTTTCTTTCCAGATGTGGCCTCTCGCTAACACATACTCCCTACAAGGCATTCAGATCATGCATTGTTAGACGACGTTTACAGTGCCAAGGCACAGTGAAGAAGCATTGTGAAGGTACCATATGTCCAATTCGACGTGGACTGCAAGTTTTATGCATTCACAGAGATGTTCACAATGACGTCGACACGAACACGTATATAGCTGAAACGTTATAATAAATGTTTATCAAGACATGATCTCTGACATTGTGCACATTACCGTCCAGGTCCCTAGACAACAGAAGTACAAATATGATCTCATAGTAAACTCCAGAGAAACAATGTAAACAAGGTTGAAAAGAGCACTCACTCCCGCCATGGTTCTAAGCACGCTGCGTTGTCTAGGACGAAGGCATGCACGTTGTTGCGAAACTCATTGGACATTTTCCGCTTTTGCATCTTCTTGCTTGAAATAATTTCATTAGTCATGATGGGTTCCTCGGTAGCATCCCACACCCGTTGCGTTGTTGCTCCATACTGCTGCATGTACTCTGTGCAGAATCCTAACGTCTCATCCATTCGATAGCCTTCAGCAATGCTGTCCTCGGGGTGTGCATACGTCCGCACATAGTCTTTGAGTATTTTCATATATCGCTCAATTGGGTACATCCACCGGCAATGCACAGGACCGCAAGTGAAAAGTTGCTCTACTAGGTGCACAGGCAAATGAGACATGATGTTCAAGAACGTTGTCGGAAACTCCTTCTCAATCTCGCATGTCGCCATGACAACATCGCGCATCATGTCTTCCTTGTCATCAGGTCGCACCTCCTTTGCACATAGCCTTTGGAAAACCCTGCTCATTTTAATAATAGCTAGGCGGACCCTCTCATCTAATATGTTCTGAACCGCAATGGGAAGAATCTGCAAAACATGTGGACGCACACAAACAAAGTTATTGAATTGTTGGATATTGTCGACATTGACGTGTACACCAAGAAAGGAGCGTAGGTGGTTCCCTCACTTGTTGCATGAGGACATGATAATCATGTGTCTTCATATATTGCAGCTTCCCGTCCTCTAAGCGCTTGTAAATGCTACCCACATAGTTTGTAGGGGTCCGAATGTTTGAGACAATGGCTACAAATTCTTTGCGCTCATTTGGTGTTAGTATGAAAGGTGCACGTGGCATGTAGTATTGATCATTTTGCCGTCGTGGAGGTTGTAGCCATATCTCTTCTCGAATGCCCAATTTCTCAGCATCTACTCTACTTCTAGCACTATCCTTCATGCCCAACAAAGTTTTGACTATGTTTTCACACATATTTTTTTCGCAATGCATGGCATCCAAGATGTGAGGCTCCAACAGATGCTGCCACAAGCAAAAAAAATTGGGAATTAAAGAAAAGAAAGCAGAGTTCCAAAACATGTGTACCACTACTGTCAAGCATGTACTGTTCAAGTGCTGACGTGCTCTTCACTTCTTAAAACAGAGTGTTGTTCATCGAAGGCAGTGACAACTACGTTACTCCCAATGTCTGATATAACGTCAACCATAATGTCCCAATAGACATCAGGAATAACAACTGGGACATACAGATGGTTAGAAACCCACTGACCTTCCAATACGGCAACTGGGACAGAGGACACAGGTGCTTCACCCCAGTGACATGAACTGGGTCATCAGGCCCATTTTCTCTCCCTCCTAGATCCAAGTACGATTGCCGCCACGCTGCGTATGCGATGGTTTCCTCGGTGGTTTGTTTCCGGGGCCTATCACGAGGCTCCGTTCGACCATTAAACCTCAAATTGCGTCGGTAAGGGTGATGCCGCAGTAAATAACGACGAACACCACCATACACAATCTTTGAGTCCTTTGTTCACCTGTTAGGAAGAACGTCTCCCAGTTTAGCCATCCTTGCATCGGTGTCTTTTCCACAACAAGGACAACCCTTGTATCCCTTACAACACAAGCCGGATATGAGGCCCAAGGCCGGAAAATCAGAGATCGTCCACATCAAGACAGTGCGTAAGGTGAAATTGCGACTCCCTTGTACTTGGGAGAAATCAAGGGCTGGAACACCTTGCCATAATTCTTCAAGCTCCTTCAGCAATGGACAGATGAAGACACCAACGCCTTTAGATGTAGGTGAGTGCTTTCCCGAAATTAGTATGGATAGTGAAATGAAAAATTTCTTGGTCACTAACCAAGGCTCGAAGTTGTATATTAGAATTAGCACTGGCCAAGTCGACCAATTACTGTTGTTCAACTTGAATGGATTCACACCATCTAAAGCTAGAGCCAGCCGTATGTTTCGGACCTCAGAGCTGAAGGTGTTGAATGCGACGTCTGTATCGATGTGCTTCCAAGCAAGACTATCGACAACGGAACGCATGATCCCATCATCACTAACATGCTTGAGGTAGCCAGTCAACATCCGAGCTATCTCTGGTGAGCGCCACATTCATTTGAGTCGAGGAATGAGTGGAAAGTGCCGAATGACCTTGGAGGGAATGTTATTTGAGCCATCCATCCACCGGGAGCTACTACAATGGGGACAAATCTCGAATGATGAATATTCATCTTCAAAAAGGATACAACCATTTGGACACCCATGCACGTTGTTGTAATGCAAGCCTAATTTTCTAATGGTCTTTCGTGCTTCGTAATGGGATCCCGGCAGCTTATTACCTCTTGGGAGTAAGTCCACAGACAAATACCGGAACAACTCATCACTAAACCTATTGCTCACCCGAAACACCGTACACATGTTCATAATTATGATGGTGGCTGAGACAACACTTGTCCCTGATCCATTGTACAATGGGGTAGTAGCTTGTCTGTAAAGGTCCTCCAATCCGTCCACACTATCACCACCAACGTCATCGTTTTCGGGAAACTCCACACTACCTTCAGCCTCTCCGTGTAGTGCGTCTCCTCTGTCCAATGCCTCAAGGACCTGCCGGTGGACTTCGTGATATGCATCTAAAGGGATGTGGGGCTCCGAATCAGCTGGCCCTGCATTTTCAAGCTGTGCGACGTTGTGGTTGATGTTAGGCTCAATGTCAGAGGGAGCATTGTCAATGACATCATCGTCATAAGCAATGTCCTCTACCCACATTCCCCGCCGTGGATAGCCCTCGGGGGGGTCTCCACCCAGTACGGATTTTGTGAGAAATGGATCCCGACCAACCTCTCCGTGGTGCCGGCGAATAACCTGAATGGTTTTTTGTAAACCGCTCTTGCAATCCCTGCAGGGACACCTGAATGATCGAATGTTTTCCTCTGTGGCGACTCTCAACTCAGTGTGCAAAATCAAGTTACCAAGTGGAATGTGGCGTAACGTGCGTCCGTCTTCTGAAATACGGATAGTTGCACCTTGTCGGTGGGTTTGGGAATTGAGACGCCACGCCATCTACGAAGTGAATATAAGGTCGCAACCAAGTGTTAAAGAGTGTTTAGGTTCAGAATGATACAAATGTGAGTGTGACAAACAATGCACATTGCTTCCATGGCCAAGTTCCGTCATTGCAGAACAACCTCGATCTTCAAATCACAACTATAGACGTGCGTTAAGATTCCTTCACAATTAGCGTGCCTTTCGCAATGCAAGCATTACTGGAAATGAGTTCATTGTTTTACTTCTAGGCCCATACTATGTCATCCAAGGATCGAAATGTAAATTTCCATTGATGGCACTTCGAGCCCTGTATTGACTGTCAAAGAGGATGTCAAAAGTGACGTCAACAATGACGTCAACCTGAGTTTGTATAAACACAAACTGCAGATGCCTCATCCGAAGTCCTCACAGAGCATGTTGTAAGTGATAGCATTGTGCACAAGAAGACATATTCTTCAACACGAAAATGACAGGCTGGATGTCCATTGTGACATCATCGACAACAAGAGTCCGTACGAACAGAGTCCAAGCTTAGGACTTTCCCCACGTGTTTAAGGGCTGGCCCACAATGATAGAGGTGACCACATTGCCCATGACTACTATCTTCTGTGTCTCATGAGTTGAGGGCGTACCACTTTATACCATAGAGTGTACACGTTCCTCACCAATATGGCCGTATACTGTGAAGTGCCATTGCGTCGTAGGGTGGTACGCTTTGCGGAGCCTTGCTAGGAGGCGTCTGTCGTCCCGACGGAAGACTCTGAGGCGGCTTCGTTGCTCACTAGTCTTGTCTGTGGGCATATATGTACCAATCTAGAAGGTCAATCTTTGAAGACTCCACGAAGAAGTACTGCTGGAAGAATCCTTCGACGCAGCTCTCGCCACACCGTCTAGGATGCTCTCCCACTTCAAACATTGCCTCCAAGGCATGAGGGCATTCCAAAGGAAGGTGCCGTCCAGCAGGTACTTTCCAATGTACACAACTTCTTTCACGAAACGATGAAATATCGTGTAATTGGGATAATGGCGAGCTTCGCAGGTCGCATTAGGGTTTGCAGGGAGGACTGCCGATGCCGCTCCGCGCGGAGTTAGGGTTTCCCTGCACGGGCTTCCGGTGGCGCGGTCGCGACTGAGGCCTGCGCCGTGACGGCCATAGGGGCTCGTAGGGGGGCCACCTCAGTTGTACGCGGGGGCGGGCCTTCAATTCCACAGCACACTCACTTCCGCCACGCTACGTTGCTTTGAACGCGCGGCCTTGCACAACCCTGAAATTTCAGCGTTTGTGTAATCCTTCAATTGCGTTCGTCTTTGGAGCCAGCCTTACTAATGTGAGAGAGGTGAGGTAGGTGCTCCCCAATCGGCATCGGTTTTGTAGTTTGAAATTTTCATTTTTGTGTCAATTTGGCAAGGGCGGCATTCTTACATGCAGTTGCAAGGGGCGCAGCTCTCCACCGATCTGGAGCAACAAGGGTTCCAATCTTCCGCCACAGCTTCATCGGAGGCTACAACACGCCTTGCACCAAGTCGATTGCGCGCAGGTTTTCAGGTTGCCAGGATGCCTCCCCAATGTGTGACCTTTGTTGTGGACGCTCATGTGTGCGTTTGTGTGTGAGGAGGGTACAGAACGGTGAGTTCTACGTGCAGTGGAGAGGGGCAGGTGCGGAAATGCCTCGCGCTCAGGCCCTTGCGCGGAAGAGGAACGCGAGTCAACGGCGTGAAGAGGACTCCAGCGAACATGAAGAAACGCCGCTGCCAAAGCCAATCCGCATGCGCGGGGAGCATGAGCGCCGCTCCAAGGCCAGAGGAGACCCTTGGCCTGCTGCGTCGGCGGGGAAGGGACGAAACCGGGACAGCAATCCTCCAGCGAAGAGGAAGAGGACCCCTCAAGTGCAGTTGGACTTGTCGGAGGAGGCAGGGCACGACGCAGAGGAAGAGGAGGAACTCGGAGAGCAGTCTTGGAGGTAAGTTTGGGAGCAAACATAATTTGAGTATAGAACCACTGGTATTCAAGGTTTTTGGGGAGGCGCGCGTTGGTACGGACGTCAAGTGCAACGCACACCATGTTGCTTCTGACGTCGACTCTATCATGTTAAACGTTATAGACGTTTAATGTGATGTCCGTATAAATTGTGTGACGTTCATGTCTGCGTCACGAAGGACATGTTCTTTGAGTTGAACTCTGTACAAAGAAAGGTGATTGTTTGTTCCTCAGAGAGCAATCATATTGAATTCCGAAGTGATCAATGAAGACGTTCGGGAGTCATCCCTCTACAAGGGTGGCAGACCCTAAACCACGGCGGCTTCCCAGTTTCTATCAAGAGGAAGTTCCTATCATGTTCAAAACAACGTCCAGGCGTGTTTACATTGACGTTAGGTTCAACGTCGTGAGCAACAGAGTTGCATGTACAGAACTGTGAAGCCAAAAATAGCGTATGTGGATGTCTTTTGTGGGGGTCCAGTTGCGGGATTGATTTGTTTGTACTAACGTAGCCCCATTTTCTTCCCAAGCTGATAGTGCATTTGACCTTTTTACAGTAAGGGCTACAACACAGGGTCTGATGAACCAGCTTCGGATGCTGATACTGAAGAGATGATCGAGCAGCTGATCCCCGAATAGTCTCGCGAAAAAGGCGTAAGCACTGTAATGAAGAAACCTGTGGAAATCGACCGACAGGGGGAACCATTCGGACCTATGAGGGTTCCTTTCTCCAACGACATTAAGAAATATGCGAGAGACCTTGACCCCAGGTTTGGATGGGAGGGTCAGCCCAGAAAAGACAGACAGCGCTTATTTAGGCGCCTCTATACAGGTTTGTATTCAATCCTTCTCTGTGAAATGAAGACGACTACAGACCTTGTAGTTCACTGTTGTATGTAGTTCAAAAGACTGTAAATGTTGTGGAAGGTAGTTCATTGGCCATGAGGCGGGGCAGTGGATGTCACCTGTAATGTCCACAGCGATGTCGAATACAATGTCACGCGTGACGTCAGTGTAGGATCCTCTACAGTGAGGGGTGCTCCCTATGGTCGTCCGCACCACAAGGACGTGCAGTGAGTTTCTGGAGACATAGTAGTGTCCATGTTAATTCTCTTGTTATTCTTTGGCACAACAATGTCATACATAATGCAGAGGTAGCTATACTAAGTTCTCTGGCTTGCAGATTGGCGTATAGAGGGAGAGTCCGAGCGCATGTCGGAGAAGTGGATGTAGCCGTTCATCACAAAAGCGCTCATTCATGTTCGTTGGAAGCTCAATCGATTGATTGATGGCGGAAAACCCAAGCCGATGGGAATGGATGACGATGTGTGGGAGGCATTGAAGGAGGCTCGTGTGATCGATGCTTCCCAAGAGAAGTCAGCCCATATATTTGCCATTTCTAAGGGCAAGGCATCCAGCACAGCCCAGCATAAGGCCGTAGAGAGAGAAGTCATCTCGAGGCTGGTAAGTATGTAGTAACTGACGTCTACCTACTTGCCCAGGTTGACACCACTTTCATCACACATGTTGCGTTTGTTTTTCCAAAAAATGTCCGCTCTGGTGGTAGATGTGGAGGACTGGGCCTTCTTCTTTGCATGTGGAAGGACCTTTGTGGGGTGGCATTGAAGCATGTAATCATTGCATCTGAACTGTAACTGCATACTCTTCTTCCCCTTGTCGGGTGGCATTCAAGCATGTAATCGTTGCATGTGGACTCTAAGTGCATATTCTTGTTCCCCTTGTACGGTGCCATTGAAGCATGTAAGCTTTGCATGTGAACTCTAAGTGCATATTCTTCTTCCCCTTGTAGACTTTGTTGCGGAACAGAACACCGTTTGAAGTAGAGGTGGATGCAGAAATGGCCAAGGAGTTGCAACGTCTAGAAGAAGAGAAGCGCAGAGGTCGAAGTCCCCATGGCAAAGAGCTGCAAGAGATGCGCAGTCGGCTGGATGAGCTTGAGCTCAGTGTAAGTCGCCTTATTGAGACCGTGAGCACGTCCCACAAAAGCATGGAGGAAATGCTACGTAAGATCCTCGCAAGTCAGTGTAAAGCAAGTGCTGGGGGGACCCCGGAGCCATCCTCGCCAATGGAGGCAGGGAATGCACCACTTCTCACGTCACCTAGGGCAGAGGCATCAAAAATGGCATAGAAGGACTGTCCTGTGCCCGTGTTGCAGCCCATAGCTCTTGTAGATGTCGTTGAGCCAGTCCCCATAGCTGTCCAAAGCAATGTCGAAGACGATGTTCTTGTTGACGTTAACGCCGACAAGCGGGCTGTTGAAGACGATGTTGTTCACGACGTTGTAGCTAACGCTGAGGAGGAGCAGGTACAAGGCGCCGGTGAAGTTGCCATCCCTGAAACTACTGAAGGTCAGCAAGGAGTGGAAGATGTGTACGCCATAGTGAAAGACTCCGGGGTGCAGGCAACATCTGAGAGGCGAGAAAACACGATGGAGACCTCCACGGAGCAACAGGTGATGCGACGTCTCTCTTTCCATTTTAAGTGCCAAGTGATTGACGTGAAGCACTCCCTTTGTTAGGCTAGTGACGTTATTTCCATGAATTGCCTTGTATGAGGATGGTGTCATAGCGTAGTAGCGGATGCCTTGCAATGCTTCAATTTTTTTTTACAAGTGCGTGTCAAATTGGACATCGAAGTGAACGTCACTAGTGGCAGACGCTGATGCACTCTAGGGCTCAGCCTGTTCTTTTCAAAGCGAGTACATCAAAATACTATGTAAGCAGAAGTCGAAGTTTCCTTTCAGTCCACCATTCCATTGAATGCGCAAGAATGTTTTACAATAACTATGTGCATCTTACAGGAAAGCAAGTGCCTCAATGGTGTTTAGGTAAAGCTAGGAAGTGTAGGTGATTAGAGGATGTCAGAAGTGAATAATAATTGTGTGATGGTATTGCAGGAAGACATTGAAGTCCTTGGTGAGTCCTCAAGCCGGCCTCGGCGTGCTGTGAGGACCACACAAGCTGCGAAGGGCACGAAGGCTACACCGAAGGCAGCAATTCCCAAAGCGGTGGGTCTTCCTAAACCTACCCAACCCACTAAAAAGGTTAGGAAGCCTACATTCCATTCACCCATACTTTCATTTGTTTCTGTATGCAACTTAAAAGAATAATGCAAGTGTAGCATTCCTTGACATCTGTTCTGGCTGTATAAGAGTCCCATCAATAAATATGCATGAGTAGGTACTGCTGGTTTTGACTTGGTGTGGTACGATGCAGGCTGCTGTTGTCAAGAAATCGGATGCACCTCGGAAGAAGTGAGTCTCTATTTGCCACAGCGTGTCCAACTTCACATCGCAAATGATGGTCAAGCATGTTATTCAGAACATTGAGTAGAACGCACCATGTTTTCATCGAAAGTGCTGTAGTTAATGTTGTTGTGGATTTCTTCGTAGTACTAGACTATGGCATTTTTGTGCAGAAGTTGGCAAGTGGCCTTATAATCCCAATGCCATTGAAAACACAGGCTTCTATGCTTGGACATCTCTTACAAAGACACATAATTCATCTTCTAATGGCATATCTCAATCTTCCATTCACTCATGTGTATGGGTTGTAGAGTACATCGTCTTTGATGTTGAGGTTTATGATTGATGTTGTTCATTTCGTTCGAGAGAACATCCTTCCTCTCGCATTGTATGTCTTTTGTAATGCTCAAGAAAACATTGCAGATGTCACTGTGCGTGTCAAACGGAACACTGAGCGCAAAGCCCAGTACACGGGTTGCTCTATTTAATGTCACAATAGACGTGTATGTGGACGATGTCTGCGATTTCAGCAAAGAATAAATTCCACAATATTATCCACCCAGCTCGTTTCGTAAAGCACATTCTCGTTGACTCTGATGTCATTTAAAACATCCTCCTGTCAAATGTGACGTCCCAGAGAACATCACACAGAACACCGGCATGTACCGCAGAAGAGTGCCACGTCAGTTGCCACGTAGGCTGCGTGCACCGGAAATTATTTTCCACGTCGGATATTTAGGGGTCCACGTCATTGGACACGTCACAATGTCGTTGGATGAAAAAGTTGTCCAACGTGTCCCTGCCCATCGTTAAAAATCCTACGTGGATGCCAAAACCCCTCCACATGGCACTCTCAAAAACTCTTGGGTGACCCTGTTGTTTTCGATGTCACAAAAAATTTAAGCACGTTTTAGTACATAACATGGCCCGTTTTTGGCCCGTTTTTTTAAACGGATTTTTTTAGATGTCACTACAGGCATCGTCCTTGTTAAATTAGACATCATGGCACGTTTTTTCCCTTGTTAAAAAAAACACTGATTTCTTATAGTGAGTGGTGTGGCATCTTTCAATCTGCTACTTGAAATGCAAGCCTGGACTCCGGGTTGTACTTGATAGATTGATCCAGACGATCCTTTATCCGATTGTTTCCCCTTAGATTGTGACCCTGCAAATAAAAGACTCAACCAGTCACTCAAAATTTGCCAAAAATAGCCTAACCCAGCACTATTTATGTCTTCATTGCAATAAATGAAACCAACAGCACAATAGGGACCCAATTATACATACCCTATGTATTTAAGTAGCTCAGGCTTTGCTCTGGTTAATTTCGAGATCCTAAATGTGATCCATTGCTATCCAAAACAGCCTCCGAATTACTTTGAGCACGTTCAGTAACTCAAAATTGCTAATTCCTAAACCCCCGCTTGTTATATACCCTAATCAGAATCTGAAGAACACATTTTTGTGTTCGACAAGAAATTCATGAGTATTCCAGAATCCAAGTACAAATGCATGGGCGTCTAGCACCTAAGCACAGAGCAAGTGAGTATTCAGCACTTTGCACTTGATGCCTGAATATCCAACATCTAAGCACAGAACAAGTAAATACCAATCACTCAAGCAGAAATACGTGAGTATATAGCACCTAAGCAAAAAACAAGTGAATACCAACCACCCAAGCAGAAATACGTGAGTATATAGCACCTAAGCAAAAAACAAGTGAATACCAACCACCCAAGCAGAAATACGTAAGTATACAGCACCTAAGCACAAAACAAGTGAATACCAACCACCCAAGCAAAAATATGTAAGTTTACATCATCTAAGCACAGAATAAGTGAATACCAACCATCCAAGCATCAATACGTGAGTATACAACACCTAAGCACGAACACCCTCGATACCGATAGCCAAGCAGAAAACCAAGTCTGAACTCGTGAGTATCCAACACCCAAGCACAAACCCAAGCACAAACACGAGAATCATCAACAGCTAAGCACAAATCTAAGCACAAAGACAAAAATCACCAATTACTAAGCACAAACCTAAGCACCAAGCGAGAATCACCAACATCTAAGCACAAACACAAGAATCACCAACAGCTAAGCAAAAACCAAAGCACAAACACGAGAATCACCAACAGCTAAGCAAAAACCGAAGCACAAATACAAGAATCACCAGCGGCCAAGCCCAAAATCAAGTATAAACACTTGAGTATCAAGCACCCAAGCCTAAACTCAGGAGTATCTAGTACCAAAGCTTCAAAGCTCGAGTATTCCAACACCATGTACAACAAAAAAGAGTATTCCAGCATCCAAGTATACTCACAACCACATTCCAGCTTCTGTTGCTCGAGTTCATGAGTATTCCACCAGCGAAGTACCCTTGTCACTACGTCCCAGCACCCAAGCCAAAACTGATGAGTACTCCAATAAAGCAAGTACAATTGCAACTACGTTCCAGCATCCAAGGACAACCCGAAACCATACTGTAAATGTGAAAGCACTTAAAACAATCATATTTTGTCATTGAAGCCCAACAACAATGCCAAAGTACCAAATTAGTAAAGCATCAGAGTTGAGGGATTCATTCACATTCAAGGATTGGAATACCAAAACTGTCCTTCAAAGTCTCACTCAGCTCCTCCATGGACCTTGCCAACGATGACTTTGCAACGTCATCTTCGACACCTAATTCCCGTGAGCGGAAACCAAATGAACTCCACCATGCCGGATGAAAAGTCTTTTTGCAAATCACACACGCATTTTCAGTCTCTACAACCTTGGCAATGCAGAATGGATGATACAAATGCCTGCAGTTTGCCATAACAACATCAAACGATGTGTACCACCAGTTACAAAAAGAACAGGCTTTCAATTTGAACACAGTTCTGGCCTCATCTGACAAATGAGGATGCAGGCAAGGTTTTGGCCAGCAAGCCACTCCTCCTCCTTGCTGCATCCGATGGATCTGATCCGCAACTGCATCCTTGTATCGTCGCACCTCCTCCAACTCTCTCTTCACCATTGCCATGTCAGCCTCAAATTTCCACATGTCTAGACCAGCATCGGTATACAACTCATTTGCTTTCTTGGCCCTTCTTTGACAGTCTTCAAAACTGAAGTTAGCATACTCTAGCTTCTTACATTGCACTTGTCGCTCTAACCTCAAGCTCTCTAACTTTTGTAATCCAACAACAAACAGATCATTGCCTTCATCGAGGTTGTCTCTGAATTGCTGTACTTGTTAAGAGAGAAAGAGAAAATACCCTAAACTCAGAAGACATCACAAAGCTAGAATCCCTGCTAGAGCAAGACAAATTCCAGGCAGTGACACCCTAAGCCCTAAACCCGAATCCCATCAAGATCACTAAAGGACTGTGGACCCTAAATCCTAAACCCTGATCTGAACTACAGGGTTGCTAGCGTGCGAGCTTGGGAGCAGGAGCCTGCGAGCTTGTGAGCGGGAATTCTTTTAAGAAAAATTTTGTACAAAAATCAAAAGTTGAATAGAGGGTCGGCAACGAACCCATGACCGTGTATTTAGGGTGACTATAGGCTCTATAACCGTGGATGAAAAAATCAAAAGCAATTTAGGGAATGTAGTGCCATTTGTGGACTATGAAGGATACTTCTATATTTAAGGGATTTTTGTTGCACATAAAATAGAGCTAGGGTGTCTTATCACACATGGACTATTGGAAGAAGGTGAAAGTACCTAAATGAGTCAAAGATGTAGGAAGGCAATGTTATCTACTAGTGAAATTTTATTGTTGGGGGTTTAGGTAGAGTGGTTCAATTGTTGAGCTTTGTTTGTCTTCCCATTCAAATCTATGTGTTCATTAGAAGGGCAAGTGTGACCTCATTTTATTCACTACTTCATATCATGACTATCGCTGTTTAAAGGTGACAACATTTATTTGCATTCCATTTTTTTCCCCACTATGTAGGAGTTACCATTGGAAGGAGTTATAATTTCTTTCCATTTTTATTCCAATCACATTTTCTCGTGCTACTCACTAATTTGCAATAAATAATTTAGTGTACCTTGCTTTCTCTATTTTTGCCCCACTACAGAGTACCTAATCCTGCAGTTGTAAATGAACTCCAAATTCTATAATTCCCACACTTGTCCAATAGACATAGTTTCTCTCTGGGTGTATATTTCATAACATTTTTTAGGGCAAGTTTAGTATCAAGCAAGAAGCACATTGCACCTCATTTGTAGCCATAACACACACAAATCAAATAAACATAAAAGGAATACATATAGTTCAACTCATAGGATTTGTCAATCTTATGAGTCTAAGTTGCGGTGGACTCGGTCATAGAAACCTCACTAGAAGACGACTCTGGCGTCTCCTCACCCTCAGAAGCTGAAATGTCTACAAAATGAACCACATTTGCAGCATACTTCGGGATGCGAGGTTTAGGATCTCTACAACCATACTGTTCATATTGTGTCGCCATCTTCTCGGCATACACTGGAAGTTCGTAAGACTTCTTCGGACTCAAGATATGTCTTCGAATCTTCTTCATTGGATGCGTTCCCTTCACTGCTTCGTTCCTTAAAGAACCACACATAGAAGGTTTAGGGCCTTGAAATTCTTTGTATGCAACGTATATTACAAAACAAAAAATGTTGTCATTACAAAGCAAAACTTACTTACTAGGTCTAACGGTGCGTGTGAACACCATTGGTTCGACGTGTACGGCATCAAGATCAAGGGCTGCAATAGCTTCCACTGGAGCTTGAGTCACTCCTTCTACTGGAGTGGCTTTCTTCATCGGCTTCAGAACAATGTTGAAGATATAGATGTCCTTCTCTAAGGCCACAATATGGCGGCCCGTCCCACGACAAGCCATAATGGACGCCCTTGCAATAGAAGCATGTGGTGAACAATGTTTAAGTACATCTTTACAAGAATAAACAATTCATTTTAGAACTCTTTCTTGAAACTGAGTAGTATTATACCTGTAGCAGCGGTGCAGTCGAGAACTATATCATCTTCATCGGTACAGCCTTCAATGAAAAACTGTAGGAACCTCACATCTTTCTCTCGGGGTCCACGCCAAGGTACTTTGGTTTCCTTGTTTACCATCATGGTCTCCTCAGTAATGTAATTGATGACCATGTCTTTCTTTTGGAGGTTCCACTTTGCTTTGATCATGGCTGTGGTCTGCCTAAATTGGAAAAGTGATGCCACTTTTCCACCCACGTCCTTTATGAAAAGAGTGACTCCGAACTTCACGGTCTGCATCAAAAAATTAATTATTAAAGAGGGGAATGCCATTGACAATCACACCATATATCAAACCAAGAATCACATCTAAAAGAAAACCTAAAATCATATGAAAAATAAAATAGAGAACTCACTGTTTCGCCAAGGTTTATTCCCGACGCGAGGTCCAATTGGTTGAATGCCAACCACTCTTTCTTCATCTTCAAGTTCTTGAAAATCTTCATCAACCCTGCAAACATACTTCGAGACTGAACACTGTAGGAATGAAACACTAGGAGACAACCGTTGTCTTGTAAATACTCCTCAGCAAATTGGAATGCATTTTGCATTCCAGCATATGCTGGATCCGCGTTCCACGAGGGAATGCGCTTCTCTGAGACAAGAGGCACAGGCAGGTTCTCTTGGCAATCGAAGATGATTAGATCCACCAAAGGATCTCTGGTGACCCTGCCGTCGAATGAGCGCGGTTTCCCTGCATTCACCTGCGACGAAGAAGTTTACCATGTCACAAGAGGATTGAACAAGAAACAAGAAACTCATGTAGAAATTGAAAGAGAAGAAAATTCAAATACATTTGAAGGTTCACGATACCTTTTGAATGAAGTCCATGACTTCAACATACGGATTTGGTGGTGAATTCTCAGAATCTTCCATAATATCAATGATGGACACGTTTAAGATAAGCTCCTCCGTTCTGACATCATCGTCGTCTATCACCAGGACTTGTGTGCCTTGGGTCAGCATATTCTCCGTCCACTCTAGAAGTATGGCCTTCCTCTTCATCCCAGTGTGGCTTCCTTCCACCAACTGCGAGCTCTGGTCAACTGCTGAAGACAATGGAACCCCGGTATCGCCCTCATCTTTTTTCTTGCCTTTGGCCTTTGTTTTCTCCTCCTTCTCTCTCAATTTCTCCCTCTCCTTCTCCTCTTGCTTTGCCAAGTGGTCTGCCTCCCTCTTTGACTTGATTTCTAGCGCCAAATGTAGCTTAGCCGCCTTCTTTCTGTTAGCTCTGTCCCTCTTGGCAATTGCCTTCGCCTTTTGAACTGCGTTGAGACCTGCAAACTCATCGACATTTAAGTCAACCCCACTAATTCCCTCCAGAGATTCCCGGAGGGCTTGCTCCGATGGATGCGTGTATCCAATAGGGCAATCGAGGTACCACGCCCCACGGCTGAGATGAGCCGTGGTGTACGTTTGGAGTTGACTCGAAGTGTACATGCAGGTTGCCGAATGGCGATCAAGAAAACTCCTAAGGAATTTTGGGAAGTCATCCTTTTTGATTGCACCTTTTCCCTCAAGTTCAAACTTGAAATACCTGAATTGCCCCCAAAAATGTAACATTGAAGGAAAAGTGAGCGACACGTGAAGTTTTAGTCTAGACATTTACATCACAAATACCAAATGAGAGTCAAGATAAAGTGAACCTGAGTTGGAAACAAATTATATGCTACTTTGAAGGCAGGCTATGGAAGTCTTGGAAGATTGAATTGGTTCCCAATTAATTAGCATTTTTGAATGAGCCTTACAAAAGTGGTGTAAGACATACCGATAGAGCACCCTTCTCACTGCTTGTTCGGACCCCTCATGCTTCTTGAAATTGTCGCTCTTCTTGAAATAATTTGATCCCCTGAGGTAGTTCATATATCCATCATCCCAAATTTTCCTCCTCCATCCCTCCAGGTACTCTTGTAAGGTCTCCGGCTGTAGCGGGACGTTCATATTGATGACAATGCCAGTGTGTTGGACAACGTCATCAAAGTACTTCACCGCTGCATCCTCAATCTGAGAAATCATAGAACTACCAAAATTTATCATCCACTGAAAGAAAATGAACTCTAGAAATTCTAAGGAAAGAAAATCCAAATCCAATGACGTCTAAAAATTTATACAAAGAGTATCACTTACCCCAGCATACCACACACAGCAGTTCAAGAAGGGACCAAGTAATGTCTCAAAAACTGGCTTAGGCGGGAATCGCCTGGCATGTCGAGATGGTGTTGATGAGTTCCACCATTTCAAGAACTTGATCTTGTGCTCTGCCGTGGTGTTGCAAGTGGCCACCATTTGTAGCTTCTCCAGAGTCATCTCTGGCACTTCATTGGCACTACAATGTCTCTCAATCTGATATTAAAAAACAAAATAAAGTCAGTCACTATTTCAGACTTCCTAATCGCAATGTCATATGAATGCTATCAAGGTGATGGAGGTACCTCCTCAATAAACCCTGGCTTGTTCGCCGGATTGGCTACCGCCACCAACTTGGACATCTTGACATTTAGTTTCCCGAGTTTCTCGTTTGCCCCAGCTCGCATCGCTTGCGCTAGTTCCACGGGGGAACGGTCTTCCTGTGCTGTCACCTCATTGTATTTACGACCAGCTACATCTGCAGCCTGCGCAACCTCTTGCTACAGAAGCAAGTGAAAAATTGCACCTTCAAATACAAATAAAGCAAGTATAAAATAGAAGAGAATATAACACATCAAATTCTAGAAGCCCGAGCATCCTCACCCTGAATACAAATGCCGTGAAGACTTGTAGTGGCATAGAATACCACGTTGGCTTCGATTTCGGTGCCCCACACAGTCGAAGCTCGGAAGGCCTCAACATCTCTTGAAAACGCTCAATGGGAAGAAGGCCATACTTTTGCACCTTGTAGAGTGTGTGAACCAAGTTGGTTTTGACGTGAGAATCCTCGGTGGATCTGAAAAACAATTAATCATAGTGAGATTCATCCATAACCGCAGCACCCGAAAATCACATAAAAAAATTAAAATGTAAAGCAAAAGTACATAACAAAGGCTTGAAGGTATCAGAAAGCATACTTGTTGATGTCATGCATGACATGCATGACGAGCTCCGTCCTCTTCTTTGTGTCAAGTACAATGGCATCCATTGCGTAATGCCATTCAATGTCCTTGGAATGCATTTTGCCAATGTACTTCATCCAGGAGATGAGTCGATGGTTTCCATCGCAAACATAGAACTTCAGGTTTTTTAAAAACCTGAGTTCGGGCACGGATTCCACGTAGGCATTGAACGCGTCATTCTTTTCCTTCCATAGCGGCCCCCATGCCTCCATCTCCCCTTCAGTGAATTGGGAGCTCTCTCCGGCCTCGTCAGTTGTTGTCACGTAGAAAACCGCTGCCCCGTCGCGGTAGCCCTTACTGAACTCGTGTTCTAGGAACTCGAGGTCGCATGATAAGGTAGGCCTTACCATGGGCATGGACACCATCTGGCAGAGTGGGATGTTCATTCTAAAAAGGTGGTCCGGCTTCATTCGAAGGGACACTATAGACTTCACCGAATCCACCTTGTGGTATTGGCGGAGTTCATCTTCCAAAAAATCTTTGTCATCTCCCTCCATCACAATGACCGGTGCGTCTTCTTCCATCATGTCACCCTCGTCTTCCCCTTCTCCGTCCCTTGCAATGGCCGGTTGCGTTGAGTCTCCTGTAGTTGGAGTCTGGAGATTTGTCTCTTCAGGCCACAAGTTTGATGGGGTGCCATCCATCTGCAAGTTTAAAACATGAGAAGTTGTATTACATTTGAAATAGCCATGATAAATGTAGAGACATACTGACATTGAAAAATTGATGAAATCCATAATGAAACAATAGATAATACAATCAATCATTCCTGTAATGGGATTTCATGGAAAAAACAATGTCAAGGAAATGCACCTATCTCAAGAACTACATCCCTGTATCTCACTAGAGTCAGTCAATTTCTACATCTTCATCCGAGTCTGAGCTGAAAAGGATGTAAACTGGATCTCCAAAATTCTGGGCACTACTATACGCGCAGACACAGAATTCTATACCCAAGGAATTGCCACCAGTCTCGGATGGTAGGGATTCCGAAAAGGTTTGACAAGGTTGTTTCGGATCGTCCGTCTCAACTGATGCTAATGGTGGGAAATGGTGGCGTGTACGCTTCTGAGGTCCTTGAACACACGCTTGACTCTGCACAGTGGTCTCAAATGTATCATGGAAGTTGTTCACAGTGTCTACGACATCATCAAAAGTAATCAATACCTCTTCGTCTTCTGGTTGATCACCGACAATGTTCTTGTCCTCTGATTCGATTGACACCTCCATCTCAGTCTCTTGCAACGGTACAAGAGGCTGAGACGATTCTGCCTCAGCATTGATTGGCGTCTGAATAGGTGTCACTGTGGATGAAGCTCTTTCTTGGCCTCGTCTTGTTTGAAGATAGGCACCAATGATAGAATTAGATATAATTTTTCAACGGGTATAAAAAAACATCTAAACTAGCAAGCCTTAAAACATAATATAAATGTGAAGATCATCTCCAACAAAGACAATTAAGATTTTGGACTAGGCATCTCTACGCATGTACATCCATGATATTGTCTTTCATTCAGGATGCCTTAATTTTTTGGCAGTACTAGGGTCCTTAATCCTAAACCATGGGAGGTGCCTTGGATCCCAAAATTTTCAGAGGTCATTTTGTGCACCCCCGCTGGACCTACTAAAGAGCAACAAAAAATGACCTTTTCACTTATTTTGAGAACCCGCGCTACACTGCAATCGCCAGCGACACTCGTGACACGAGCGCTACTGGCGTCACAAACACCACTCGCGTTACGAGCGCCATGACCGTCACGAGCGCCAAGAAAAACCAGTGACATACTCACGTGCATGAAATTAACTTCCACATTTATTTTGGGAAATTTCTGGGGTCCTGGTCAGTTGGCCAAGTGGTGCCTCGGATCCGAGGCACCACTTGGCCAACTGACCAGGACCCCAGAAATTTCCCAAAATAAAATGACTTGTCCTGATTTCATTCAAGAAATAGAGTGCATGATGGACGTAAGTGAGAATCTCCTGCTTGTAACTGATCAGAGAACAAGGCCCATTACGATTTAACGCGTACTCTTGGAATTTGATCACCCAGCTAGCTTATGTAGGTTTCTAAACCACACATTCTGATTCAACCCGCGCTACAAATTCGATCTTATTGCTGGTTGCTCTGTTGGAAATGTGAGAGCCCGTGAGAGCTCGCGCGAGTGAGCTGGCCGATGATCAGGAAGCTTGTAGGATTATGTTTCATTTTTTTTTTTAAATTTGGGGGGTCCAGGTTAGAGTGCCGGGTGGTGCCTCGGATCCGAGGCACCACCCGGCACTCTAACCTGGACCCCCCAAATTTTAAAAAAAAAATGAATTTGTCTTCAAACTCCCCGTTGTCGGCACTGTATCTGCACATCCACGCCTCACTGCGGGCGCGGACTCTCTTGACGGACTGGTACATGGAGATACAGGAAGGAGCTCAGGAGCTCAAGGATTTTAATTCATACTGGATTTGATCTATTTTTCCCTTTGCGCGTACAAATTCCCCTCCCGTACTGCACGATCCTATTCTCCTGCACGACACTCACGATGGAACGGAATTCTATCTTCCCGACAGTGTTCAACAAAAGGAAATCAAGCTTCAATCTTTGCCGACTGCGTGAATCTGAAAGGCTGACCCTAGCACTCTCAAGCTACAAGGATCAATGCGCGATTCGCGAACACACTCAAGCTCTACGTATCACGCGCCACACTCAAGCGTGACGTATCGTACTCACGCACCAGATTCACGATTCACATGAAGCAACAGATCTGGTGAAGGTTACCTTTTCTCGAGTCGGCGCAGCGGGTGGATCGGGTTCTTGAATGCCTCCACGGCCACGGCTCCTGGTGCTCCTCATCGACATACTCTATAGATCACAGTCACGACCCCAACGCTCAGTTCAAAAACCTGCTCACGGACCGACTTCGGTACAATGCAAGAATGTTTGCAAATGGAGGTGCACACCCTCTCAATCATGGAGTCCAACTACGATGTGCATGGAGGAGCGCGGAGGACCACGGAATCCAGATAAGGCTTCAAGAACGTGAGGTCATCGCTGGAAATGCAGTGGTTTCTAATTTTGTCGCCCGCGTTGTGAATCCTTGGCGTGCTTCATCGGTGAAGTCGGCTAATTTCATGCACAGTGGATTCCAGGCCAGACTGAACGACTGAACTTATTGCTAAGTGATTCCAAATTTGACTGGAGGTTACTTTTGCCGAACTTCAGAAATCGGTTTGACTGCCGGGTTTTTTTGCCGAACTTCAGCAATCGGTTTGACTGCCGCTTACTTTTGCCGAACGAAACTGAAATCGGTTTGAAGGAGAGGTTACTTTTGCCGAACTTCAGAAATCAGTTTGAAGGAGAGGTTACTTTTGCTGAACTTCAGAAATCGGTTTGATGGAGAGGTTACTTTTGCCGAACTTCAGAAATCGGTTTGATGGAGAGGTTACTTTTGCCGAACTTCAGAAATCGGTTTGAAGGAGAGGTTACTTTTGCCGAACTTCAGAAATCGGTTTGAAGGAGAGGTTACTTTTGCCGAACTTCAGAAATCGGTTTGAAGGAGAGGTTACTTTTGCTGAACTTCAGAAATCGGTTTGATGGAGAGGTTACTTTTGCCGAACTTCAGAAATCGGTTTGAAGGAGAGGTTACTTTTGCCGAACTTCAGAAATCGGTTTGAAGGAGAGGTTACTTTTGCCGAACTTCAGAAATCAGGATCCTCGTTTCAAAGATGTGCAGGGAGGCGGCGACCGACCCATAACACCATCCGATTGTCCCGCCCCATGCATGAGCCAGTTGAATAAAAATCTATAGATGAATGGGGTCGGTAAACAGAGATTTCTGCATGCGAGCTAGTACCTAATTGATCACATCCACACATTTCCAATAGAGCAACCAACACGAAGATCGAATTTGTAGCGCTAGCTATCTCTGTTTTACACATGATAGCACCTCAACAAGCGCGATTGAATGCACAGGTCCTTGCAATGCTTGAAATAGAATGTCTGGTTTTCAAACTTACATAAGCTAGTTAGGAGATCAAATGTATGCATTCACGATCAATACCAAGAGTTCGCGTTAAATCGTAATGGACCTTGATCTCTAATCAGTTACAAGCTAGAGATTATCACTTACGTCCATTATGCAAAATAAGATTGAACTAAGCCCAAGAAACTGTGCTCACGACAATATGTTCAAAAACTTTCACATATTGAATTTTATTTCGACTGGTGCAAATCCGGTCTTCATCAACAATCCTATTTTCTGTAGTTTACGGTTGTGAAGGTATATTGACTCTTCAAAGTATAGGGACTAGTCCCCAAGTCATCCCCATATTAGCACCTTGGATACTATAAGAGATTTACAAATTTTTTGTTTTCAGTACTCTCTATAGAGCTTTAGTGAAGACAATTGCCAAAAGAGAATTTCTGCATGTTGAAACACTTACCTTGAATGCTATACAAAATTCAAGTCACCTTCCATGTGATATAAGAAACAAGGACAATGAGGGGCACAAGGAGAATGCCATTCAAATTCAAAACGACTCTGTTGCCAAAGCTTTTTCGAATTTCACAAGCCATAGTACCCTAACCTTTGTTCTTCTGAATTCTAGTACGGAAGTAAGTTTCATTCTTTGGAGTTTTTCCATATAGGAAATAACAACAGGAACATTCTCGTATTGACAGAAAGAGTGCAATACTAATGTGGTTGAAATTTATAAGTGCGTTAGAACTTACAAGCTGCAGATTCTACTTGGATTCTACAGGGTGCACTTACAAGGCTATTTTGAAATTGTCATTTGGTCTCTCCTAGAAACCCAGTACTGTGTATGTGCGTAAATCCAAGGTCCCTAATTTTAGCATTTAGAATGTACTCTAGAAAAACCTGACAGTGTTTTTCTTCACGATCGTTGTTCTAGATATTTGAGTTACAGTTGTTTCGAATGAAGTCTCTCTATTCTTGAACTTCTGTAGCACATCCATGAACCCTATAGTTACCTCTTCTAAACTATTACTGTGAATTTTATTATACTTGCATGTGATTGCAATCCTTCCAACTTTGTTCCATGAACAAACAAGGAGGCCACATGACTCTACAAGCTTTCCTTAGAGGAATAGAGTGAAGACAGTTCTTTCATTGGAAAGAAACCAAGGGAGCTAAGTAGTTTTTTAACAAAACACAAAGATGATGTGCTTACATTTGATATGTCGACTGTGTTCTTCCCGCGTCCACAGGTCAAACTGTCTGCTGAAGCCTCTCCAACAAGCTGGACATTTTCACCATGGGCATCCTCTTGTCCGACAATACTCCCGCTCTCGAACTACAGAACTCTACGAAGATCTGGAGACGATGTCTCCCCAGACTTTGGCGCTCCTCTTATACCTCTTTTCATCCTCGACCGCTTTAGCTCTCTAGCTGAAGAAAAATAAAAGGACCCTCGTCTCTTCCTTCTTTGTATGGGCCTCACACAAACAACCTCACTAACCTCACACCCTAGAAGCATGAAGGGAAATGAGAGGGCATCGCCATCGTTGCTCTCAACTATACCACAGAATAGAAAACAACCGGAAGACAATGAAAACTAAAGAAGCACATGAAGCCTTATACGTTTGGCTAGGCATTCCTATCAATAGCCGCCAAAATTTGAATGTACAAGTTCAACACACATGCGAATTTGCTTCGTTTGTGGGCGCGTTCGGCTGTGCCGTCGTCGGCCGTCAAATCCTTTTTTAATACCATAAACCCTGACCATAATAGGACTGTCAGTACACATGAGGGCACCGCCGATTCCATTAAAATTAAACCCTGACAAGGTGAAACTACTTTCTCAATGCACAACATTCACTTTGACAAAGTACTTGTTCTTCCCTCTAATGGTGTGCCAAAAATCCTTATTAGTGTTGCTCTATTCATGAATTGCTCCCCATTTAATGAGCTCTGCCAATTACGGTTGCCTAGAATTTGAAGGCCTCTTAAACCATGAATTTTAAATTTGGATTTCATTTTATGAAATTTACCCTACAGTCTATGAAATAAAGTACCAAGTGCCTTCAATGTTGTTGGATGAATATAAACAAACTTCTTCGTGTACCATGTATGCATTTAGTTGCATAGACAATAATCAATATTATGGTATGGGTATTTTAATTGACTAAATCAGAACCTTAAAATGAAGAAGGCGTCCAAGGTGAAAATGTAGTTTAAAAATTAGCTATGTCATCAAATTATGGTAATAAAAAATTTCTCTATATTGGCAATGTTTTTTGTTTAGCAGGTTAGTACCCCGTGTTATTAGAGACTAAATTTTCTGTATTGCACATCATCACTAATATTTCGCTGTGCCTTACTTGATGACATCTTCCCAAAAGTAAATTTAATAGCATCCTAGCATAATTATTAATTTCAACATATGCCATTCATTAATTTAAGGAATAGAATTTGATGGGTGTAATTATGCATATTCATGTCATCCTCCTTGTGCAAGTTCTTTTTTAAGGAGCGGTTTTCATTACGAAACTAATTTCTATTGAGTGGATCCCAGTATATATTGTCACCAAAATTTCTTTGTGATTCAATTTCGCCTCTTCATATCAAGCTATATGTGCTAGTGCTTTTGTAAGGAGCATTTCAATTATTAAAGTAATTAATTTTGATTGGATTCCTAAATGTACTGTTCCCAATATTTATTTGGGAGGCGTACTTCTCTGAATCACTATGTTGTTAGAGTGTTCCTTGTGCTTAGCAGTCACGTAAGAATTTGAAATGACCTTTGAACTAATTCATTTTCTTCAAACTCAACTGCCATATCGTTTCAAATTAAATCAAAGATGTTGTAGATAGGTGTTAAGATTTTGCTAATCGGTTTTAACATATGATAGCTATAGGACAAACCAAAGATGCACCACTATCATTGAGAACCCATACCTTTTTGCTGTGGAGCTCATCTTCTTGGTTGCTTGGACTTCTCCTTGTTCCTTGACATTCTCCTTTTCCTGCAAAGATGGCTTCCATTAGAGTAGACGGTTATGATATACCTGTAGTGTTCCCAATTGTTCATGGTGGTCACGCTAGAGTTTCTAGTCACCTTCTGCACGTCCGTTTTAGGTTCGTAGAAACGTCCATCTACGTTGAGGAGGAGAAAATGTCCGAAACTGGCGAAGTGATTCAATCTGTTCCGGTTGTGAGGTCTGACGATGATGGGACGCATTGTTGGTATCTTGGTCCAGGAAATTACAGGGCATACGGACTTCCACTCTCCATGCTAGGTGTGTCAACAGAAATCCAAAGTCGACAGTCAGATAATTCTACCGTGAATATGCCAGTCACTGCTCACACTATGTCACCCAGTCCGTCAACAGATGTTCCAACTGTGCTACATATGCCTTCCAAGCTTCTTGTTGTGAAAGAGGAGAAGTTAGATCCAATCATAGAGTTGTCAAGTGAATCTGAAGGTGAATCCCCCAATATTAGTGCTCAAAGAGAGGAGGATTCATTCCGCATGGCATCTGTCCAGCCCACTATGCTAAAATCCTCATGTAGAATCTTGTCAAGAAGTCTCTCCAATTCCTCATTCTCACTCCCCCCACCGCCCCATCTTGTTGAAACCAGGAAAAGCATTATGGAGTGTCTGAAGGGACTTGGTAGTATGCAGCGTTCTCGGAACGAGTTGTCCGCTATGGATTTGAGCACAGTGAAGCACCAAAGAGTTCCATTCCTTCCAACAGTTTACAACGGAGATGTCATCTTCGAATTGCCTCCTTGTGGGGCATCTTCATCTTCGTCGGGAGCGAAGAACTTGGAGGGAATGGACAAGTGCTACGATGGACATCCATGGTGCAAGCTTGTGACGACCAATATCCAGAACTCCGACAACCTAACATTTCGTAAGTCCTACTGTACTGGCCATCTTGCTTGTGAGAATGCCAATTGTGAGTACATGAAGAGAGCTTCGAAGAAAAACGAAACTGAGTGGAGTGGCTACACTGTGTTCCCTTTCGCCCCCGGTGAAGCCCCCCCAAAGGACTCCACTCTAGTGTGCAAGGTTTGCAAGTTGGCTCCCCAGTGTCTAGGCGCATGCAAGGCTAGGATATATTTTGTGTATTCTAAAAACCCTAAAATGACGAGGGCGGCTATTCTCTTCGGAGAGCATGGCCACCCGGTTGCTACAGGCATGTACAGGGACTCTACCACCCTAATACACGGACTCATTGCAGAACAAGTGGCAAAAACACCCACGGCCACTAACTCTGCAATCACTCTCTCAGCTAGTAAGGACTTCCTCGGAAGCTATCTATTCCACAATGGAGATGGAGAGAAGCAGATGCTAAAAGCTGACGAAATGGAAGAGGTCATGGACCGCTTCCAATACTTGAGTAGTCCAAGTATTCGAAATGTCATCTCTTCTTTCCGCTCAAACAACCGAGGAGGGGTAATTGACAACATTATGACCATGAAGAAGGAGTCCAAGTTTGAGTTCATACATGACAGCGTCTTCCCAAGTCAAGGCAAAGAGAAGGTTTACATTTTCAAGATGCTCACCGAGGGACCAGGAAGTGGAGTCGACCTTGTAAAGCGAATACAACCGGATGGAGACCTGCAGAATGCGTGGTTAATGTTTGACCACGTGAAGCGAGTAAAGGAGTGGACCACAATGGCTTGCCACGTGTATGATACCAACTACAAAAAGGTGATGACGATTGCACTGTGCGATATGCAATCCGAAGATACCGAAGTGCAGGTACAGTTTTGGCGGAGCTTAAACGCGGTTATGCAATGCCACGGAGTACCAAACCCCAACTTCAAGGGATTCATGGCAGATAGTGCCATGGCCAATTGGAATGCAGTGCGGATAGTGTATGGCACTGGTTTTGCCAATGTTGAAATGGAGAATCGGGAGCGGACATGCTTATTGCATTGGAGTACCTCTCTTCACAAGCACACACAAAAGTACATCAAGGAAGTATTTCAACAACAACATTTAACTTTGTGCAAGCAATACAAAGATTCAAAGAATATGGATCAAGCAGAGGTCCGTTATCTTGCAATACGGTCTTGGTGGTTGTCATCTGGTGCGGCCAACGAAGAAGGCTTACATCACCTGGACCATTGGCTTGCTTTCTGGCATTTCAGATACCGTCAATCACTAGTAGAAAAGGGGCTATCAATGACTGTTGTCTATGACTGCATAACCAGTCATTTCGGACACTTATGACAACAGTATGACTGAAAGTAGATTTTGGACTTAGAGTCATAGAGGACGAGTGATTACGGACCAGACAGTCATTTAGCACTAGCTTATTCTTTTTCATCCTTGCTGATGTGGAACTTCATTCGGATGTGATAATATGGGACAATTGATTTGGTTTGTACACGTGGAGGTTTATTATTGGCTGATTCAGGAATGACCCATTTAATTAACATGGAAGATTTCAGATCATATTAGTCATTTTGTAGTAATGGTTTTGGCTGAAACTGTCAAACTTTAGTCATTTTTTAATTGAATTGAGTCATTTTTGAGCTGCATCAATTATATATGAGTCATATGATAGTCATTTTTGAGTTGCGTCAATCATATATGAATCATATGATAGTCGTTTTTGAGTTGTGCTAGTCATATTTGAGTCATATGATAGTTGTTTTTGAATTGTGTCAATCATATATGAGTCATATGATAGTCATTGGTGATGATGTGGTAGTCATTGTTTTGACATTTTTGGTCCATTGAAAATTGCAGCCCACTACCAACTAAAAACATCCAACAACAAAACCACAAATCAAACCACAAATCAACAAAACACCAAAATAGAAAATGAACAAATCAGCACAACAGCAATTAAAGCAACAAAACAGTAAAACAGCAAAACAACAAAACAACAAAACAGCAAAACAACACAACAGCACAACAACAAAACAACACAACAGCACAACAACAAAACAACACAACAACAAAACAACAAAACAACAAAACAACAAAATAGCAAAACAGCACAACAACAAAACTATACAACAACAAAACAACACAACAACAAAACAACACAACGGCAAAACAACACAACATCAAAACAACATCAAAACAACAACAATACAAAACAATAACACAAAACAACAACACAACACAACAACACAACAATAAAACAACAAAACAATACAACAAAAAGAAGATTGTAAACTAAAGACTTACTTAGGAAAATTGGAGTAAAAACAAGAAGAGAATATGAGAAGGTGTTTATCAACAAGGAGGAAGAAGAAGAAGAAGATGCACTTAAGTAGGCGGCGGCTAACCTAACCCTAACTGTAAATGAGAGATGAAATCTCCATCATTCATCTTTAGCAATTGCAGCTGCAATCTACAGATGCCACGTCACAATGTATTATTAAACTAAATAATGACTGAACAGTGACTGAACAATGCTTAATCAATGACCAATCAATGACTTCTCTATAACTGCCCTAATCAATTACTAATCAATGACTAAAAAATGAGATGCAATTACAACATACCACATGTCAGCCACCATAGAAGTAGAAAGGCGACTCACCTAAAATCTGAGCCATCCACTAGTTGTAAAGATACAATTTGAGTGATCTATTTATTGTCCAAATACAATCTGACCCGTCCATTAATTTGTCCCCCAAATGCAATTTTCACCCATCCATCCATCTAAATCGCTCAAAAAAGAAGCAATTTGATTTGACCATCGAATTTGAATTATTCATCTGAATTTTCTCTCTAATCCATCCATCCAAGCCGTCCATCTGGTTGGAGTGCACTTACAATTTGTGACTTAAAAATGACTACAATGCAACTAGACCTTTATAGAGAAGCAAACAATAAATTTAAGTTCAATTTCCACGGTGTCCCATTAACCCCTCATTGCCAAAGCCCAAACATTTCTAAAAGCTTCCTTGCTTTACAAGTGCTATAAGTCTATTAAATTTCATTGAGGTATGAAAATCTCAACCATACAATCTTGTAGTGTGCGTGTTGAAGATGATGTCAACCAAATTTAAAGTTATTTGACTGTATAGATTGCAAAATTATAATGTATTAGTGTTGAAAAAAGATGCTAAAATTTTCCTAGAAACACATTTGGAGGTGAATTTCAACTTCTAAATCTACTCAAATGAAAAAACTTTAAACTAAAAAGTGATTCAAAGCCAGTAAACAAACACATTGGTGAAAGGGAATATCATTCAATTGACTCTTTGTATCTGCAAAATTGTTTTGAAATGTCAAATAAGAAAAAAAAAGTTGCAGAAAACACATCTATTCCTGAACCTCCCTCTACTAAAATGATTCTTAGTCAATCATAACTTTTTGGATTGATATGAAATTTTAACCACACAAAAATGACTAGTATGCGCAACTTTTCCAAAAACAATTATTGGAATTGGACACTGTATGAAGAAGAAATAAGCTGTTGAAGTTCACTGTATTCCAAAAATGTCTGGATTTTGAACTTCGAATTGCTCCCAAACATTCAAAACAACTTGGATTGACATGAAATTTTTACCACAATAACTAGACTTTAATTAGAACATAACCCAAATTTTTTTATTGAAAACGTACATTGGATGAAGAAGATACAAGCCCCTGAAGTTACAGCCATCAAAATGCAATATGGTGAACTCAAATTGAACCTGTGAACTTCGATTGGCTTCCAAAAAGTCTGTACATCTTAGATTGATCTGAAAATTTTACCACACAGACTAGGCTAGTACGCGCAACTTTTACAACAAGTTTTATTGAATTTGAACATTGGACGCAAAAGTTACAGCACTTTGAATTGGACTGCAGACTATGTGAGGACATATTTGTCCCCTTCGGTGGTGAGGGGTTAATAGTCATTCCTCCGTTCTACCGTAGTCATATATTGGGCTCATTTTATGACAGCACAACTCAAATATGACTCAACAAAAACTACATCAACAACAAGGCCATAGAACACAAACTTAACTATAGATGATACCAATTTTGGTCGTCGATTTCATTTAGAAGTCCATCCAATACTGTAGGAAGTGACTTCTAAATGATTGTGGCCCTCGACACGTCAGCTTTGGCGCCATTTCAATGACTGGAAGTCATTTTTCAGTAGCCTTTTGGTCACGAGTCATTTCTTCACTGGTCACATTTGACCCTGTTTTCTACTAGTGAATGGGGAGGCTTTATGGACTTGGTGAGTCAATTTTGTCCACAAATGTGTTTAGGTGCTTAGGAATCTGTGGCTCACTTTGCATGATGATGTTATTTGTACTTCTTAAAGAACTTTTTCTTAACTTCTTTTTGTTAATTAAGTTGAACATTTTATTTCTATTTATCAAGAAGTTGGGACGCTTCACACAATAGGAAAACATGCCTTCGATTTGAGACATGAATAGTCCATTGGAAGAGGCCTTACCTGTTTTCTAAATGGAAGAGTCTGAATTAAATTTTAATAGGGGCAACAGTTATAGTTCTCTCAAATTTTTTTGATAAAATATGAGAAATTTTCTCTCTTAGGAAACAAAACTTAGGGGTTCCCTCCCCACCTCCAGTACGTGCCTCGGATCCGAGGCATGTGTCGGAGGTGGGGAGGGGACCCCCTTGATTCTTTAAACTTGTGTCCCTAAATTTGATTTGATAGTTGCATTTCATAATTGTTTTCAGTTATTTTAGGTTTGGGTTTTTAAGTAGGCTAGATGTGTTGTGTTCGGCAGTAGCAGTAGATTTCTACTATCAGAAATCAGTACTTGTCTTTCGTCATATAGAACTATAAAAGTAATGAAAATTATTTTTGAAGATGCTACAAGTTACAACGGTGGTGAATATTTGTTATTAACTCTGTTATCCCTTTGATTACAAAATTCAGAAATTGAATTTGGAGGAGATGTTGGATTTGCCATCATGCAATCTATCCGAAACGGTGCATAACAAGTGGCTACAAATGTCCGGGAAGCGAGGCAACAGCTTGTTCGATGCCACATGTGACGACAGTATCCGTGCTTGGATGCAAATGACAAACTACCGTGCATACTTGAAAGGTTCTGTAGCGGGATCAGGACCATCAAAAGGGGAATTGAGGTTGAGAGCTGCAAGAAGAAGCGGAGACCCCAAAAAAATTGCACAGGCATTGAACACATTGCCTGGGGCAGAGGACATGGGAACTAGAGTGCCACACTTGGAAGGAGAAGAAATCTTTGGGAGCACTAAGAGAAAGTTGGATGTGTCCATCGGTGATGAAGGAGACTCACACAGACCAGACAAGATCAATTTTTCCCAACCTCGTGTCAAAACACGATCCACCACGAATGCTTCTCAATCTTCTCTAGACAAAGGTAAGCAAATTCAAGCAAAGACTTCTGGACATGTGAATGTAGCATTTGAAAGCGACTGCGATGCATCCAACTGGCACATTGCTAGAATCAGCCACAAATCCAACGCAAGATGTCAAGCTCAGCAGTCCAGGTCTAACATCAAGTGCATTAGCAAGATTGCAAAAGGAAAGAAGGGAACTCCAGCTCCTACTTACCGCGGCAGGAAAGAAGAATATGGTAGTAAGCGAGAGGTGGTGGCTGATTTTTGGTTCTGTTGGGATGATATTGAGCGATGCGTGAAGGGAACAAAGCGCAAATGGGTTTTAGATTGGCCAGAGGTGCCAGAGGTTTGGCCTGTTCTCTCTAGAACAAACTTAACTCGCGAAGAGACCTTGTTGCTGCAACATGCCGGATTTCACCTCCAAGAACAACCAATTCTATCACCACGTCGGCTATTCTACATGTCTAAGCTATTCAAGCCGGTTTTGTATGACAACCCTCCGCCACTAAACTCAGATGTGTATCCAACAGTGAGGAACAACAGAGCAATTCGAAGGATTGCAAATGTGCCTACTCCCAAGCAACGGAACAAGTGGAAAAGCGCAGGCAATGTTAAAGGACAAATTTTGGGAGTAACACTGCTCCCTTTTCCAGGCCTTGGTGCAATTGTGGAGTTAGAGACAGGATCAAACTCTAACAGAAATACATACAGAGTTACGATGGGCCAATTTCCCACATGCACATGCCCAGACTTTGTGAATATGGCAGTTTCTGCAATTGGAGGTCGGCAACAGTACGTGAATTGCAAACACTTGTACTATTTGTACAGGTACTTTTGCAAGATGGATGTCAATGAAGACAAATTTATTCATGCACCAAGCTGTAGCTTCAATGAATTGAAGTTGTTGCTACTTCAGGCTGCCATGATCACACTTCCAGAATAGGCATAGACACGTTTCTGTATGCACTTCAGTTGTAATGAACTCTTCTTTATATATTACAGTTACAAAATTCTCATGCCAAATTATCCCATCAAAAGTTCCATCTATATTTCCACTGACGTATGAATTTTGGCCAATGCCTTCCTTAAACCCTCTAAAGTTTTTGCCCTTATTTTTAATTGCCCTAAACTTTGCAATACAAAATGTTTTAAATCCCTGCCCGTACGACAACGCTGAGTATCATGAGTGCTGAAAACGGTAAAGAGTTCCCACAGCAATGTTCACAAGACAATATTGCCCAGTTTTCTACAAAAACAGATTAAAAATTTGCATAAACATCTATACATCCACGGTCATGGGGTACATGGACATAGGTCCCAAATTCACCCTAAACAGCCAAAATAAATCAATTTTTTGAATTTTTTTGGCCAAAAAAAAAAAATGGAAAAAAAATTGGGAAATTTTTGGCTCCATGCTCTTCGCTCACAAGCTCCCTGCTCCCCGCTCACAAGCTCCCCGCTCCAAGCTCGCACGCTAGCGTCGTTGATCTGAACTACATGAAACTGAGCAAGAATCCTAAACCGAATAGCAAGAAATTACTCACATTTGTCTCTAATGCTGAGATTAATAGATCGTTTTGCCGCAATCCTTCCTCCACCACCTTCACGTTCTCAGCCACTTCCTTTGCATCAGCATTTCGATCGTCCACCCCAAATTTGAATCCAATGATTCTCTCTGCAATGCTGGATTTTGAAGAATTAAAAAACCTCTCCTTACTTTCGGTGTTCGCCAGCAGCTCGCCTTCAACAACCAAAACCTCTTCTGCTTGAACAATCTCCGCTATCGATGCAGGAGATAATTTGACACCGCCCGGCTTGAATTTTCCAAAGAGCAACTTTGCTTCCACCGGTTGTGACCCCAAACCGCTGGCTGCTCCACTGGCCTTCGAGTGGGAAACAGAAGGCTTTGCAATAGCATAAGGCGCCAAATGCTTTAGGGCAGTAGCCTCCTCTTCTGTAAGATCTCTCTTCAAAAGTTCCCCCTCTAATCGGCTGATAAGAAGTAAATTCGTCGATGCAGCAGCAGATGCCCAATTCACATCAAAACCCATCAATCCAGCAATGTAGCCTTTTACCACCCAAGCCATGAACTCATTATTTGTAATCTCAGACTTCCCGTAAATTTTAGCACACAACTGGAGAAGCTCTAATCTACTTTGTGGACTCAGAGTAGTGTTTGTTGTCTTAAACGTTGAACACTTTCCCCAAACTTCCTTGATTTTCTCCGGGGTCACACAGGCCATATCCGCAGAATGCTTAGGGTTTAGACCACAACCAGACAAGCCTCTCTCCTTCACAAAAAATTCGGTTGTCTGCAGTTTAAGAGATGCTAACTCTAGAAGCAACTCTTGAACAGACTAAGGGACTTTTGTAGACTTCTGCTTCTTGTCAAACGATCCCCTCCTCTCTCTCGAAAGTTTTGCGGACTCTCCTCGCACCACCTTTGACTCCATTGTGCGCAATAGACTGAGCAAATTCAGCGGTAAGCAAAAACCAAACCAATGTGCTCAAATCCCACCTAAACCCTGAATTGTACACTGACTGAGACTAGAATTGTAACCTCGCATCTGAGCAAACTAACCCTACACAAGATTTGCAAAGTTCAAAAGTTGAGCACATCAACAGCCTGCGCATAGTGCAAGCGACGCCAAAACAAAACATGACCAAACAAAAAATCGGACAACGTGAGTACCAGAGCAGGACGTGAGCGCCAGAGCGGAACCTGAGCAGAGTCAAACTCGTTGAATTGAAAGAATGACAAAAAAACCCGTTGGTCCACTATTAGCATGTAATGTGGTGCTTGTAATTAATTACGTGTACAACTCATCCAAGTTCCACTTAAAACCAGCCTTAAAAACCACCCATAGGATGTTGGTTTTGGCTCCTATTACCTCGTTTTTACCCGATAATCCACGCACATCCTAAATGATCCGTCTTTCTTCTTCACGAATAGGATAGGAGCTCCTGCTGGGGACTTTGAGTGTTGAATGAAGTTCTTCGCAAGATTCTCGTCCAAATACTCCCGTAATGCCGTAAGCTCATTTTGCGAAAGACTATAGATTGGTCCAAATGGAGGCTGAGTACCTTCTTGGAGATCAATACCACAGTCGTAAGGTCGGTGTTGAGGTAGTATATCCGCATTCTTCTTCTCAAAGACGTTTCGATACTCCTTGTATTGCTCGAGTAATACACCTGATTTCTCGATTGATTCAGCAATCGGGGTTGCAAAAATCATATAGGTAAATCTTTTCTTGGCAGCTTTTACAAATGCTCTAGCTCCGACCATAAGGATGGATTTTCGTTGGGATGCTACAGATTGATAGACTTTTGGTTTTCGAGGACTAAGGGGTTCTGTCGTAGCACAGGAAAGCAAAAATCCTTCTCTAAGGCTCAATATTTCTTAAAAGAGGCCTTAAAGTGACTCGAGTATCGTTCCCACAAAGATCGAATTTCCTAGGTTCACAATTACTGGAAAATGATAGAGTGATGGTCACGAAACACACAAACACAAAACCCCAAGCAAAAACAATAGACCGGAACTTCCACTTGGCCTCCTTGTTTCCTTGGACAAACACAACCGGATCCCTCCGGTCCAACAATTACTGATACACTTTAGACCGGATCTTCCCGATCTAACAACACTGACTGAATTGATTCCGGTCTAACACCCACTTGTTTATCACACAGACTCTCTAATTGGTTAGTTTACTACCCCACAACTTTACACTACCCTGTAACTCTCCCAACACTTCTATTCACATACCTTTGGTAGTTACATGTATTTACGTTTTACAGACCGTAACTGGAATCCGCGTTTCCACAGATTTAACCTTAACCTCTAGTATTCACATCCGGTCTAGATCTCTACTTGTAACCATGTGGATTTTAACCTCTCGATGAGGGATCTGCTTAATTGGGATTTAGGAAGGAAGCTTAACTCCTACCCTCCGATTTTAAAGTGTCAGAAGTTTCACTATGTGATCAAACTTTCAAAAATAAACTTTCAAATCCTACAAATGAGAAAACAGACCGTCCTCACAACTGGAAAGGAAATGCAGTCGTGTCCAGCAGGTCACGCAAGCCGGTCTAATTCCTCCTAACCAATGCTACAACGATAGCCTACTGAGTTAGTCCTAAATCCGGTCTGAACTAGCGGGGAAGAGAGGGGAAATGAGCGCTGCGAAGGCGTGCTAACCCTTACTCTTTCCGGAGAGTGGTCCTCAATCCATACTCCCTTCCGAGTCCATTCCTAGTTCACACTAGAGATCCCTTCTGCCTCCATCCACACGCACTAATTCAATACTGGACCGGATAAACTCAGCATCCGGGTACACCTTGTATCCACTTATACTCACTTTCCAGCCTGGACTTCCAAAACACGGACAAGTGTCAAGTACACACAACTATGATTTGTTTCAATCACGCCAAGAGCGAACTCCCAAGTACTCATGAATATAAGAAGGTAAGATAAAGATGCACACCAGGACCAAAGAAGTCCCGGATTTAAATACTAAACTACTCCTTCAAAATCCTAACCTAAAAGTAACGCTCCAACCAATTAGGGCTCAACACGTTTCATTCCCTTACTAATTTCTAACCCTGTTGACTTTCACTCAAACTCCCACTACCTTTGCTAAAAGTGGATCTCAGATCCTATAATTACAGACCCGATCACTTTCCAACTACTAGTGGCCGTGTCACTCAAAAAGTAAATTGCCTAATTATGTACAACTATCCCAAAACTTCAAATTTTCACTACCCTATCCTCAGAAATTTACCCTACGTAATTTTCTAAGTTTTTAACTTCTTCATGGCCGGCTTCTTTCCGGTTCCGGTCTTCTGTCCGTGGCGTACCTTACCCCGAGCGGCAAGCTTCTTCTTTTTGGATGCTGCAGCCTTCGTTGCCCGAGTCTCTACCAGTGCTTGATCCGGGTCAGAATACGACTCCGAGTCTTCCTCAATACCGGATTCTTCATCCTCGTCCTCTTCTTCTTCTTCTTCCTCCTCGTCATTGTCTTCTAGAATCGTCCTCTTCTTCATAATTGGAGGCTTCTTCTGCGTGGTTGGTGTGGGCGGAACATTGGCCCTAGCACTCTGAGGAGTGGTTTCCTCAATCGGTCTGCCCTTCCCGGATCCTTGCCCTTGTGATTCGGTCTTCCTTTCCTCCATTGACCCAGTTTCGCTTCCCAAAGCTAAGTTGAGTAGGGTGGAAGGAAATACCTTCTGTGTCTTTGCAGGATGAGTCGGAGAGACTGGAGATAACTCACTTAAGTCGATAAACTTGGTGCTCAGCCTTGGTTTGGGCACGTTCTTCTTCTCGGATGGTTCCGGTCCAGATCTCGTCTTCTCTTCAGTTGCGGCCTTCACCTCTTCCGGTAGTTCCCTCGCCTTGCTTGTTGTCTCCACTTCTCCAGTCTTTTCTTCCTCAACAGCTTCTACTGCTCGCGCTGCATTAAGAGCAACGTCCGTTACTTTCCCCAGTAGGGAAGTCATTTCTCCTTTAGGCTCTGACCGGATGGAAGAGCTTGGCATGTCCTCCATCTTGTCTTTTCGCCTTTACTTCTTCTTCGGTGACCGGAAGAAGTGTTGGTGCAAGTTCCGGTTCCGTTTCCGGTCCCTACTCCCGCTTTCTTTGTCCTTCTACCTCCTTCATCACCTCGCGCAGTGGCTCCACTATTGCCTCCATCTTGTGGTGGTAGGACACTAACGCCATCATCAAGTTGGCTGGAATTTGCTTTCCGGTCTCCATCACCTTCTCGTCAAACAACATTGCTTTGTTGATAACTTCGCCCGGATTGCCGATGAACTCCCGGATCGCCTGAAGGTTCTTTGCGGCTGTCTTGGAGAATTTCCTCTGCTAGTCCATTTCTTCTCTCTTCTCCTCCAACTCCCTCGTTAGCTGGTCCACCTTACTCGCAGCTTCGCTCAACTCTTTCTTCACCGCTTCCTTCATCTTCCGGTCTAGTTGGGCAACGAGTTGCTGCGGCTAACTGATCTTCAGCAGCTGACATAGTTCTTGAATGGTCTCCTGACTCTTCCCGTACTGGACCCGGAACTCATTGAGTTCCCTCACAATTCGACCTAGGGGATCCTGGTTCCAGACTGGATCGACTCCCTTACTACCTTCTCCTATTTCTGAGTCTTTCTCTTTCCAGTCCTGCCTCCTCCACTGAGACTTAGCTTCCTTGACCGGTATAGTGTCTACCTCTGAATCTTCCTCTTCTTGCCCGGCTTCCTCATCCGGGTCTTCTATATCGAATTCTGACATGGCTTTGGCCATATCATATGAATCTATCTCTCTACTTGTAAGCCAGCCATGTGCTTGATACAAGTGGTAGAGAAAAGGGGTTATAGGGGAAGGCTTAGACTTCCCTATACCTCCTACCAATCTCTTGATCTGATCTCTCATCACTACGCCCCAATCTACTTTCCGGTCACCCGACAGTGCACCGAAAATAGTATTCGCCAAGGTGACCGTAATCTTGTTTGGTCGCTCTGGACTAAGGATGGCTGCTAGGTACTTCATTAAACGTTTCTCTCTACCATTTAAGCACTCTGCCACACGGAAACCATCCTTCTTCGTTGGGGGATTCTAGAACTTATCCACGTAGAAGCGATCCGTCTGGGAAGCCGGTCCCTTGTCCGTCTTCTTGAAATCGTACGTCTCCCTCCACAGCGTTGGAGTCCAGTCTTCAGGCCGGCTTCTCGACGTCCCCTTCCACTTCCTTAGCGGCGCGTCGATTACCTCCCTCACGATCTCCTCGTCTTTCAAATTCCATGGCCGGGCTAGAAATCCCTCACACCCCATCTGTCGGAGGTCTTCTTCTAGCTCCGCTTTCTCTCGTGGATCCGCTGGTACCACCGGCTTCACCATGCGCAAGGATACAGCTACCTCTTCTCTCACCATCGTGGGCTGTTCTCTCAAACCCTCTCAGTGACCGGAATCACTATTTGAAGTTTCACAATCACTCGCACTCTAGTCTCCTATTCCGCTCAAGGACCCTCCTCAAAAGTCGCCTCACCAATACACTCCTAACTCCACTCATACGTGAACTTCTAAGCGAACTCTCCTCTCGAGACCCGTTTGTCCTTAATCCGGTCCGTAAACTGAGCCCGTAACTTCTTTTCTTTGGCTGACATATAAGTACACCTCAAATGCTCCTCACCAATTTCTTCTCAAAGTAGCTTCCGCGCAAAAGGAGGTCTGAGCCACCTGCCCCTCCTATTTCTAGGGCTGCCCTCACCCGAGCCGTTACAGGTGACCGTTTTCTCCAAAATAGACCCGCTCTCAAGTATGGTCTAGAACTAGGTAGGCACCCGTTACACCTGGATTGCCTGTCTTCCGATCTCTGGTCTCTAGTCTTCTATTTTATTCCGGTTTCCGGTTTCTCATGAAAATCACTCTGACCTACTCCTGACCTATCTATGCCGTTTCCGGACTTTCAGTTTCCGGTTTCCGGTTACTTCTGTTAACACTATTATCTATTCTAAAGTAACCCTATTCCGGTATCCGGTCCCTAACTACTTACGGTCTACTTTTTCTAAAAAAAAACAAAAAAAATAGGGAGTAAAAAGCTCTATTCCCCTTATTTCCCTTCTAAACCTAAAGACTGGATTTCCGTGCTCCCACACCAGCCATAAAACACAAACCAGCAATAAATGTCTCTCACAACAAGTACACAGGTTCAAGTCTTTAAAAATTTCTACTTCAGTGTGGGTAAGGTAGAAAGCAAAACAAAAATTAAATGTTTCCACCATGCCATTCAAAACTAAATTACATTAGAAGAATCAATGAGAATGAAGTACCTGAGATATAACTGCTCCAACAAAACACTCCAAGAAAAAACGCTCCAACAAAACTCCAAAACAATTGCTTGAAGTCTGGCGCTCCGGCCAACACAAACGCTTCAACGCACGGAAGCCAAAAAGACACATAGATTTCCAATTAGCGCATCTAATAGTTGCCACTGACTTGCTACTGTAAGTTAACCGCCTAAAGTAACCGCCTGTAGCAAGTAGGAAATCTTGAGAAGCCAATGAAATGAGTTCACCAATATCGGTTGAAGCTCCGAATATTCTGTGACGGCCACCGATTTTGCCGATGAAGCGGTGGAAGTCCCTCCCCGAGAGGCGCGCTAGGGCTACTTCATATGCTCATTGGTGGGCCAGATTTTTGGATTCTTCTGTAGATGTTACCCACCGGGTGAGCATGTGAGCGGCCTCTAAGAGCATCGCTACCAGTGCCGCAAAATTGGACCACGGCACCAACAAGTGGCGAGGCACTTGCCGCCTCATGAGATGTAGAGGTGCCATGGCCATCCAATGTTCCCCACCAACAACTCGTTAAAATTGGATTGATCATCATTATTTAAATGCCACATCATGGGGAATGTCAATGTGGTACTCTTATTAAACTTGTTTTGAAGCAAAATTTTGAATTGACTTTTGTCCCATATGAATAGTATTAAAGGGCTAAAAGTAAAAAATTTATCTCCTAAATTGTAGATGTCTATTACATGAACACGGTACTAAAAGGTTAAAAGTAGAAGCTTTATCTATATATTACATTGTAGATATCTAATACATGAGCATGGTACTAAAGAGTTAAAAGTAGAAGCTTTATCTTTTACATTGTAGATATCTAATACATGAATATGGTACTAAAAGGTTAAAAGTAGAAGTTTTATCTTGTACTTTGTAAACATCTACTAAAGGATTAAAAATAGAAGTTTTATTTTTTACTTTATAGACATCTATTACATACACACACAACTAAAGGATTAAAAGTAGAAACTTTATTATTTACTTTGTAGATATCTATTACATGTACATGTACTTCTTAATATTTATAGATTCTTTAATTTTATTTAGATGTAAATTCTTATATAATCTTATATTTTTAAGTAGAAATTCTTTTATCATTTTTATTTGTGGATTTTGTCCATCCTTCAAACATATGTGGAGTATGCATTGTTGAAGAATTGCTTCCAACTCACATGCGAGAGCAGCGACAATCTGAACCAAAAATGCAAAAGGCATAACTACAACATCCGGAAGTACTTGGAGACAAATCCCACATGGAATCTCAATGAAACAAGAGTCATGTATAAAGAAAAGCATCCAATATATTACAAGTAGAATACAATGTTTTTACAAACTAAATGGTGAATGCAGAGGTTCAGGAGTCACGTCCAAGTCTACACCTAACATGACCACTATAATCCTAACCAAGATGAGAGTCCCCATAATTCTAGTCTTGCAGCTCAACAGACTCATGATAGACTCGTCAAAATGATCTTTGATCGTCCCAACGTAACACCCTCACATAGCGTCCACGACTCTAAGAGTAACTAAAAAGATGGGAGCTATGTGTAGAGGTTACCCACCGTAGGAGCCTCGTCGTCTTTGGCCGACGAGTCCACCGGGGCTTACTCCTCTCCCATCACCGAGGGCTGCGGTGGAGCAACTGCTGCCTACAAAGGAGCATATTGTTGAGTCAAGTTAGTGAATGAGGCCTCCATATCCCCCAATTGAACATCCAAGTCGTAAGGATCATTGTCGACGACGCTTGGACGATGCATGGATTCAGGGATATGCATAAACGGAAACTGACTAAGGGCCAAGTCATCCTAGTTTGGGTCGTGAGCGACACTCATCGAAATAGTTGCAACCTCTACGGTTCCCAGCAATTACAGGCCCGATGCCATTGTGGTCGTCGCAGAAGCCGAGTTGGTGGTGGACACTCTAGAGAGGTTTTGAATTTCTCTGGCAAGATGGGCCATGGGAGTGATAGGTGTGGGAGGTGCCTTGGGCATCGCTGACGTGAACATCTCGAAGCACTCGTTCATCATCTTCAGCATCTCCCGATCGCGCCTCTTGTCCTCCTCGTACTGCCTATCTTTCTCCGCTTGTTGCCTCCTCTGCTCCTCCAACTGCCTTTCCATTTCGGCTAGCTCGTGGTCCCTCTCCTTTTTCTTGACCTTGCGCTTGGCCTTCTTCTCCTGCTCGAGCCGCTCCTTCTCCTCTCTCTCCCTCTAGAGGGTCTCAATGGTCTCGGCACACTTCTCGACCACCACGGAATGCTTCCTCCTGAATTGCTTGGACATCATCTCCATGTACACGAAGTTGATGCCCGCCTTTATATCCATGGTGTCGGGCTTTGCCTCCTTCATCCCCACGTCCGAGCTCCCCAATGCCTGAGGTGCAGCCGTTCCACCTCCAAATACAATCTCCGCATCCGACAGAGTGCAATTCCCCCTTTGGGTGGCAACCTTGGCCATCTAGCTATACTCCTCCCTATTCTCCCTCGCCGTAGAGAGCTGCATCTCCAGATCCTTGTCATCCACGATGTCGAGGTCAATTGGGTTCTCTTTGGCATTCTAGAGAGCCTGATTGAGCTTCTACTTCATGGCCCGCACATGAGCCAGAAGAACGAGTTCCTCGAGGCCAGCGGGAGGAAGTTGCGGCCGCAAGGTATCAACGGCGACTTGCACCGTGATGAGCTTGCTCACTCCGTTGGCATCCAGTGGGGGTCAGGCAGACTTCAACTCCCAAAGAACGCCCTTCACCTTGGTAATCTTTTCTTCCATCGATCCCCGTGTGAGATAGTGACCGCTTTAGGTTTTCTTTTCTCCCCTTCATTTCCATTCAGCTTTATGGCGGCAAGACCTTTCTAGAAGATAGTTGTGCCTGCCCGGGTCATTTCTCCAGCCATCCCAAAAAACACGGAACAGTACAAGCAATTAGAAGAAGACCTGATTAGTATAGGGTGTGTCGGGTTGTTACGCCGACCATGGAGCTTAAAGAGTGAGGGTATGATTCAAGAATTGACCGATTTGTATACAATGGAAGTGGAAGCCTATACAGCAGGTTCAATAGTAGAACGGATTTGGAACCATGATTGGGATCCTGTGCACTTCACGAAATGAAATCCGGAGCAATACACAAATTTGGCTTTGAAACTGAAGAGCCTCCAAGAAGAAGATGTAGATAAGAGGGCAGCAATCTCAGGTGTAGTAGAGACTTTGAAGCAAAAACCACATTGCTGAAGTATGCCTGAGTGTTGTTATCATAGGTAGGAAGGCCTTGTTTTGTGTTTTGAGGATGGTAGTTAGGCCAGTTGTAATAGACAATGTAAAAAGTACATGCCGTTAAATCATTAATGTGTAATGTTACAAAAAAAAAGTGTAGTAGGCATTGTGCAACCTTCTGGCTTGGCCTTTTTGTTCTATTCTCCTAATAGAATGGGTTCCCATCTCTTTCAAACACAAATATAAGTGTATTTGACATTTGTGAGAAAAAGGGTTGTATATGAAATTGACGTGTTCAAGACATTGGTGAATGGAATTGTTGCATTGAATTTTGTGGACACCCAAAGATTCACTCACGAATCTCAAGTATTTCACACCTAGGGGGGGTCCCAAACATTTCCTCACAAAATGTTTTTGGTTTCAAACTTTGAAAGGGAAGGGGCACCAAAACATTTTATTCCAATTTTATAACTCCTACGTACCTAAGGCCTGTTTTGAGATACTTGGAATTTGCTCAAAATTGAACAAAAAATCAACATTTTGATAAGTTGTCCCAATTTCTTTTGAATGGTAACCATACAAATTCAAACTACAGATGTTAGGGATCACACAAGAAAAGAAAACATAACAATATCTCATACAAATTGAAAGATTATAATGTTTGATCATGAGGGTGTTAAAACTATGAAAATTTTTCGATTCTCTTTAGTATGTCAACTCTAAAAAGTTGGTCACCAAAAAAATATGAGGTTGTAGGGCCTAGCATGCATAATCCCAATCAATTTACAGATTTTCCAAGAAAATTCTACAATTCCGTAAAATGAATTTTTAATGTGAATTTCTCTCCAAGGTCTAGTTTATTTGAGGCTCATTTCCAAAAGCCCTCAACACTATGGGAAATCAAGATTACAATGGATATCCTTGCACAGAATCTTCAATAAAAAAATCATAGTCATTCATTTTTCAGATCAGATTTTTGAACCTAAAAAAAACTTCAAAAGAGTTATTCAAAAATATAATCTACTAAAAATAGCAATTTGGTTGGATATTATTTAACTTCAAACTTTTCAAAACACCAGAATCTGGTGCCTTGGGCAGTTAGGGGTTTAAATTGAAGGGATAGAACATCCAAACATTTTTTCCTATCCTTCGTCCATGCCCTGAACTGCACCCTCATGTCTACGCCCACCATTTCCCGTCCGCGCCCTGAACAACGTCCGCACCCCCCCTTTTCCCGTTTGTGCCCTAAACTACGTCCACGCCCCCTACGCCTGAATCGTCCATGCCCTAATAGAGTCCGCGCCCCATGTCGTTTGCATCCCCGCCCATACCTTATTTCCACCCTGACTCTCTTCCATCTACGCCCCATTCTCCATGTTGTCATCCAAGTGTTGCTGAATTTTCTTGTAATCTGAATTTTTTCCATTCACAGAAAGTCAGCTGCCTGTTGACCACTTCGGACGGACGTCATTCCTATCAGACGTCCCGGATGGACGGACGGACGGTCCGTCCGTCCAATGTAACAACCTTGAAGGTGGTGACAATCTTGGTAGACTTCACCGCACGGATAAAGCGGGTCTTAGGGGAGATACGGCACTTGTTGAGTACCTTAGATTCAAATCAACTAATGGATTTCTCAAACTTTCCGGAAATCCCTTTTGTCATAGGTACTCTACGGTGGCCATTAGCGCATCGTGCAACTTAGATGGAAGGACTGAAGGAGATATTTACGTTGGCCAAGCCCACTTCCAGTAAGATGCGGATGACAGAGTTGAACTTGAGGCTAGCTTCGGATTCGGAGCACAAGTCCAGCGCGAAGTTCGTTCCAGTGCCGCCCAAGACTTCAACTCTGCAACCCCCTAAAGCCCAGACGGCACCCAACCTTTTAAGGGAAACTTTCAAAGTTCCAGGGAAGGGAGTTAGGGGTGATCTCGTTGAGCGGATCGTAGGAATGACCAATCCAACTCGAACAAATCCAGAAAGTTTCCCACACATACAGGAGACTACACCAAAGAAAGGGAGTGAACCAATGAACCTGGAGGAGATACCGTTGAAAAAAGGAACAATAGTCCAAGTCATTGAGGACTCCGAGGAAGAAAGCGCCCATTCCATGTCCGAAATGGAGGAGGATAGCGATCCGTCTCCAGCATGGCACCACATTTGGACCAGGGCGGCAACAAAGATGACTCCGGCGAGGAGCGTGAAGGGGACGCCAACCAGGTAGGCAGACAGCTACTCAAAGAAAACTTGGAAGCCAAGGCATTAGGGTTTTTAGGGCGGATAGTTTTGAATCTGGAACGGGTTTCCAAGCGTGCACCCGGGTTCCGGAATTTTAGGCAAGTAGTTTAGGAATCTTCGGTTTTCTTGGGGCAACTAGCATTGATCTTTCCGTATATCTTGGGAGTGCGTTGATTGGTTGCCTGGATTTCCAGGTTTCTTTTTAGGCTTTTTGGTGTTGACTTTTGGTTTTCAGTTAGTATTTAAAGGAAGGCAAGTTAGTTGTCCTGCATTCCATCCTAGTGCTTTCACATATGTCATTTCACTTCCCTTTTTAATCTAAGTAAGTTGGGGTACTATTAGCTTGGTTTTGTTCACAGAGTTCTAGTCTATGTGTGTGGATGTGTCTAAGTATTAGAGTGAAAAAGGGACAGGTGAGGAGGAATCCGGGTCTTGGAAGACGGATCTCTTGGGGTGTTGGAATAGCCGTAAGGAGTGCAATCTGAGTGAAGGAGTGTGAGTGTAACGTGCCTTTAAATCGCTAGAACAGCGATCCGGATAAAGAAGTAGAGGTCCATGCGAGTCCGGAAGGTTCCGTGCGGAGATAAGCAACCGCCAGAGGAAAGATCTCCTGCTATTCTGGAAGGTCTACCAACCTCCACATCGAGACGCTAATCTTCCTTTGGCATTCTATTCCCTTGAGTCTAAAAGTTCAGATCTGTCGTTGTAGCAAGGGGGGGTGAGTTCCTTTGTGTGACTTGTCTCCGGATTGGCCAATCCGGAAACTGTGAAAGAATACTCTTCCCTCCTTGTAATACAACTCTGTCGACTAGGTGTGTTGATTAATTAGATTCAGAATATAGAGAGTTTAGATAAACGAGTGGTGAGTATCCACCCCTTTTCAAATCAAGGGCGGATCCTCTGAGGGTAAAACAGAGGCAACAAAAACCATTCACGGAAGGAGACGGAACCAGGGTTTGGGTGTGTTCCGGATCCGAATCAAAATACGGAAAGTCTTAGTTTTTGGAACGTAGTGAGGAAGTGCTGAGGAGAATGAATGAATTGAGGGTTTAAAAGAGAAATAGTAACAATCTGGAAATCTCTAAATCAACGATACCATACTAGAATTCCCTAGAAGGACCTTCACATATTATGCAACAGGTAGTGATAGTTTTTCTTGTCCGATGACATTGTAGTGGATTGTACAATTTTGAATAGACTATAGGCATCATAGGTTGCCTGGTCCTCGATCTTTGTATGCAACCTCCATTTTGTTCAATCTAAAATACAAGTTTTTCCCCTTCTATTTTGCATCCATTCCACTAGAAGAAAAAACAGGGTTTTGCGACTGCGGTTTGCGACTGGTTTGTAGTCGTATCGGACATTTGCGACTTGGTGATATTCTGGAGTCCGCAGTCGCAGTGGACAAGTCGCATGAGTTGCACTGCAGTCGCGAGGTTGTTTGTCATTCGATAGGCAATGGAGAACTTCGTCGATGAACTGTTGTGACGTGGTTGCTGATGTGGAAGTTATTTCACTTATTTGTGTGCAACTGGTTTGCGACTAATGTGCAACTGGTTTGCGATTGACATACAACTGGTTTGCAACTAGTTTGCGATTGATGTGCAACTGGTTTGCGACTAGTGTGCAACTAGTTTGCGATTGACATACAACTGGTTTGCAACTAGTGTGCAACTAGTTTGCGATTGATGTGCAACTCGTTTGCGATTAGTGTGCAACTGGTTTGCGATTGACATACAATTGGTTTGCAACTAGTTTGCGACTTGGTTATACTTTATAGAGTTGTAGATTATAGAAATCTACAAATTGTAGAAATCTACAAAGTATAAAAATCTACAAAATATATAAATATTAGAATTTCACTATCAAAATTCATTACACAAGAATGCTATAACTTACCATTCTTATCTGTTCAAGCTGATGGTATTCTTGACAATCGATATGGGACAATTGAATCGATTTTCAGTCATGTTCTAGTTGCATTGCACTTGTTCTCTAGTTGCATTTGAATCGTTTTTTAGTTGCACTGTACTCGGGCTCTAGTTGCATTATAGTTGATTCCTAGTTGCATTTGAGTCATTTCTAAGTTGCAATCTTCTAGTTTTTAGTTGCAGCCTATAATCAGAGCGATTGCATTTTTCCACGGTGGACTCTACTTCGCGGATAGCTGTCCACATGGACAACTGCGATGAATGCTGGATGTAGAATACCTCATTTCAGTTCTTTTGTTACAATATCGTAACCCTATTCTTCATTTTCCGACTACTTTGCGACTACAACTACATACATGTGAAATTTGGTGCAAATACAGAGGGCTACAGTCGCATCTCAGTTGTATAGGACACATAGTCGCATCTCAGTGGGTTGCAACGGACACGTTTTTCTTCTAGTGTTCCAACAGGACGTATTTTAGATACCAACTTCATTGACCACGCACTCGCAAACGATGAAAATCTAAACAAGTACCCAAACTTGTGCCCATCATGATGATGAACACAAATATGTCCCCCCCTCCACTTCAATGGGCAACGACACCCATGTCAAGCACCAACAATTCCATGACAAGAATTGCACATTCTACCTATTAGTCTCCCAAGACTTTCATTAACAACATCTACAGTCATTGTCTTTCCCACAAGTCGTATATAGAAATCCTTCTACTCGTATGCAAGGGGCCCATTTCTCTGTAGCAAAGTGGTAAAAAGTCGTGCCAAAACAACACCAACACCATTGGATTGATAGAACAGTACCGAACGTACCACTGTGGACCATAATTTATTGATCCCTTAAAAAGACATTCTATGTTTGGACTTGCTCAAACTTCATGAAAAAAATGTATTATAGCATCACCACCCAGGAGGCATTTTACAGGTTGATCTGGCCTTGAAAAAACAGGCTCAGTCAGGTATGGAGGCTAGGTGGGAATGGCCACCCCACCCATGGCTTCTTAAGAGGCCATATGATGTTCCAAATAGAGTAAGAAAACAAAAATAGTTATCGGGATGTATAATAATGAGGGAGCATGACAGTAAAAAAACTCGGTGTGAATCACTTTGCCAAAATCATAAAGAGAACGTGCGACTTGTCTTTTCCTATTTTGCAAGCTAAGTTGAGGCCCCCAAAACCACCTTCATATGGAAGCCAAAGTTTATTTTCAAGAGGCGCTGTCATAGCACAAAGAAGCACAAATCCTACCCTTAGGTGTTAAATTGATGTAAAACACCTTAGATGACTCGTGTATCGTTCCCACAGGATTTCAACGTTAGTTTCCTCAAGATATCCGGAACAGGATTTGGAAAACACCAAACCCAAGCAAAACCGGATCTAAATATTCGCAACATAAAACTCTCTCAATACCCTTTCTTCTCCATAATCCAATTCCCTTACATCCACTCCAAATCTTCCACCAGTAATCGAACAAGGAGGATTGTCATAATCCTGTACTTCTCTCAATCCGGATCAATTTAGACGGATGCGGAACCGGAAAGAAAATTTCTATCCGGTTACAGTAACTCACAAAATCTTAGTTTAACCTCTACTAAGAGGGTTCCGCTCTTTGGTTTTAGGAAGGGAACGTAAACCCTACCCTTCAAACGTGTTTAGAGTGAAATGAAGATCCACTTTAAATAACAACAACAAACACCAGAATAGGAAATAGTTACTTCCTCACAACTAATCCAGATATTGATCCAGGCTAGCAGGTCACTCAGGAAACCCCTATTATCCTCTCAGTACTACAACGACAGACCTATCCGGACAGAATTCCAAGAGCGTGATCCGGCACCCGATAACTGAGAGATCCTAACTACCTTCCTGTTCCTCTCTTCCGGATTCAGTAGAACCTCATCAGACGTCAGTTGGCATTCGTTCTCTCTCCTGAAGAATTCACCCAACCTAAGAATGGCTATCCTACTCAGAAGACACCCAAGGAACTTCAGCAACCAGAACTCCCTCTCAATACACAAAGTTTTCCTTAACCAAACCTTAATGCTTTCAAAATCAGATCCTAGACAGAATCCGGGGGCTATTTGTCTTCCTCCACACCTGCAAACCAGCTACCCGCACTAAACAATGGTTCTAGCATCGCACGGCATACCAACACAGAACTTAGCCTTTTCAGACCAGCACTTATGAAGTGGAAATCTGAAATCAATTTGCAAAGTGTTGAAAAGAACACAAATATGAAAACACATCCGCCCGGGGCTTCAAGCAAACTTCAGCCCCCTAAATACACAACCCCAAGGAACCCTAAAGGTCCCTAGGAATAAAACCAAAGGACAGGAGAATGACAGGTGTCATTCCTTATCCTTCTAAGTTGACTTTCCTACCAACCCCATCCAATCCGCAAAATGTGGATCTCAGATCCTAAAAATCCGAAAAGTGCAGTCTAAGTGCATGCACCTGAAAAGCACCTCCCAAGCTGCTTCCTACCTACCCAAAACTTGGGTTTTCGGCTGACCATGCTAGGATCGCTTCCCAGAAACTTCCTAACTACTTTCCCACCTATTTCCTAGCCTTCTTCGGAGTAGGTTCCTCTAACTTTGATGCCCCCTTCCTAGCTAGCTGTTTCCTACTGGCTGACGGTTTCCCACTCAAGGGTGGCTTCCCTTTAGATGGTGTTGAAGCTTTCCTCTTGAACTTCGTTGGTGAGATTTGCTCAGGTTCCGACTCCTCTTCTGATCCGATGTCTTTCGATTCCTCTTCTCCGGATCTCGACAGACTTTCCTCTTGCTCGGACTGGCTTGGAGATTCGTCCTCCGCAGATTGTTGGCTCCTTGGAGGCACGTCTCTTCCTCTGATGGGAGTAACCTTCTTCACAGTCTTCTTGGCGGTTGAGGGTTGAGAGCCTTTACTCGGAGGTGTGCCTAGGTCGGATTTCGACTTCCGAATTTGAATCTTCGATCCGGATCCGTGCACTGATCCTTCTTTCCTCCCCTCCATACTTTTAGACGTTGGTGTCAACTCCTCCTCTTGCCTTTCCTGCTTGGCTGGCATCTTCGTTGGAGTCTTTGTGGGCGCATCCTTCTTGGCTGGCTCCATCTCCTCATCCTCCTTCTTTATTCCGGATTCCGGAAACTGTTCTGCTTGGTGAAGAACATCTCAGACTTCAAACATGAACTTCTCCATTTCTTCGGAATACTCTGCCAACACCATGACAGCCTTACCTGCGGCTTCCGGTCCTGCCTCATGGATCCTCTCATCATAGAGTTTGGCTTTGTTCACAACATCCGCAGTGTTGGAAACAAAGGCCCCAACTCTCCTAATGACCTCCTTAAACTCTAAGGTAAGCTGTTCCACCTCTCTCTTCTTTTCCTCACCCTTCTCAATTTGCCGTTGGAGATCCGCATTCCTCTCAGTCAACTCCTTGATGCGGATTTCCCACTTCCGGTTTTCACTATCCCGGAGTAACCTTTCTACTCTCTCTGCGAGCTCTGACACTTTGATCCCTCCAAGCAGTCCACATACATTCCTCACTGCTCCTTTCTCCGTGTCAAACTCCTCCCGGACTCTCCCTAGATTCGAAATGATCCTCCCCAAAGTATCCTCTCCTAGAACTTCCGGTTCCGGCGAGGCTTTCCCTTTTCCTTTGGATCCTCTTTTAGAAGAGCCTGACACCCTCTCAGCCTCTATTCTCCTTTCGGAAAGATCCTTTCCTCTCTCTGAGGATTCACCCTCAGATCCCTCATCTGGTCCTTCCTTTCTCTCTTCTCCCTCCTCCTCTTGAGGTGGGGTAAGATTCAGTTTCATTAGGGTGACTGCGGCCTTGTACATTGTCTTCTCTAAAGTTTTCAGAGTACCTAGGGAGTCATATAAGTGAAAGAGGAATGGCCCAATGGGAGTGGCCTTTGCGTTTCCTAGGGCGTTTACCATCTTTCCTACCAGATCTTTCATTATCCCTCCCCAAAACACCTTCCTCTCTCCACTCAACGCTCCGAAGATCGTATTGGTCCATGTCACCGTGACCCGGTTTGGCCGTTCCGGATACAGGATTGGTACTATAAATTCTAACATCCTCCTCTCTCTTGCTACTTTGCAATCTGCTACTGCGTAGCCATCCTTAGGGTGAGGAGGATTAGAGAATTTACCTTCCGCGAATTTGTGAACCCGCAAAGCCATCCTCTCCAGATCGAGGAAAGTCGTAGACCCTCTTCCAGATGTCCATAGTCCACTTTCCGGGCAGAGCTCGGATGGTCTTGATCCATTCGTTCGACTGCTCATTCATCAGCTCCCGGATCATTTCCTCGCTCTTCAAACTCCATGGTCGGCATAGGAATCCCGCACACCCTAATTGGCCCAGATCCTCCTCCAACTACTTCCTCTCTCCGTCATCCTTCGGAATCACTGGACAGATGCTCTTGGTCTTGAAAGGAGACGACCCGCTTGCTTCCGCCTTCACCATGGTTGCAGAACTCTCCAAAACACTCAAACCTCCTACCCTTTTCTTGCGACAGCCCCCGGTCAATCCTCTTCCTCTCCACGACAGGATCCGGAAAGTAAGATTACCCAATCCTCTCACACCTCTAAAGACAGACCTCGCTCTACGAGTGCTCCAAACCACAAAGACACAATGAGGTTTGAGGAACCAAACCCCTGCGTATCCTTTCCTAGCAGTCACAGCCGTTGGGAAAGTAGCCGTTTCCGCAATCATCGCAGAGGAATCTAGCCGTTGAACGGTCCTCCGTGATGTATGGGATTACCGTTGAATCCGAGATTTCCTCTTCCCGTCCCGATAATCTTCCGATAGCGTGCGGATGCGTTTGCTTCCGGCCCCGGTATATTTTTCCGATCCCTGTTTAGTTCCTTAGATGCGGATCCGGTTCCAGATCTTTAGGAAAACAGGAAACTTACAATATCTTTCTTAACCAAATTATCTATCTACTACTAATCCAATAGTGAGGTAGAGTTAATATTGGTAATATGATTAGTTTACCATTTTGTAAATCAAAATTTTTTACCAATGTCAACTCTTTACTTCTAAATTCTATATAACCAACTTCATCCTCTCATTTTGGTCTACGACAGGCGCTCTTAAGAAGCCATCCGTTTTGGAGGATCGATGGTGATGCTCTTAAGACATTCCTTAACCCTTTGAAGTTGAGCCTGGTCATTTTGGTCAATTTAATTGGAATTTTGAAATAATTCAAAGCCAATGTTCCATTTGTAAGCAAGGTTTGAATGAAGTAGAACACAAAAATTGTACATCTGACAAGCCCATATAAGATAGCTGATCCATTTTCAACCACTTAAGCAATTAGGCATATTTGGAGTGCAAGTTTTTGTGAGTGGAATTTTTTCCATGTACTGAAATAGAGTTTGGAAGGATTGTATATTTTTCCAAAATTTTATTATTCAAAATATAATTATTATGAATTTTTTAATGAAAGATTATCTTCGACCTATAATGGTGATATAGACCTTTCAATTTCTCTACATAGACTGATTGCAAAATCAACCAAGGGTTGATTACAATATTGATAGCCTTACAGGTAATTATAATGCACCACAACTACTCTTCAAACTCGACCACAACTTCATAGAAAAAAAAGCACAACTTCATGAAAAGAAAGCAACTTATAGATTGGAAATGGGGTGATGGTTGAAAATGGTCCGGCTACTATACAATGATTTTGAATGAATATTGACCGTATAGGAAGGGAACTCAAGTGAGTCATCTTTTGACCCTATAGGAAGGGAACCTAAGTGAGTCTTCTTTTAAATTTTGTGTGAAAATGGAGGGCCTTCTAGAATAGTTTGACTTCCAATCAATGCTTCGGCACGGCAAATAGAAAGTGTCGTTGCCGAGGTCATTGGGAGCAGTTGGTGGCGATGTTCTAAGGAAATCGTCCCATGAGCATTGAAGATAAGTTTTACCCCCTAAAGTTCTCTCATGTGTAGAAGCCTAGATGCCTACAATTGCTTCAAAATATCTCTTCTCTAAATAGCTCAAAATACACCACTGTTTTGAACTTTTTCTATTTAATTTCTCTTGGTGTGAGCCCAAGGAGTACATCATGTTTTTTACTATTATTTCTATTTTCTTTAAAGATTTTATATTATTTTAAAGCGGAAAATGGCTCCACACCAACATCCCGTCACGTTACTAATTCTACCGTCTCTCCCATCACTCTCACATTTGCTCAGCAAAAGAGGGTCTTTGTAGAAGGCAATTTTATAGTCGCGCTAATTTGGTCAACAAAGACTATGGCCTCTGTGGATGTTAACGTGGAGGTAATGGAAGGTAGTGGGGGATGTACAAAGAAGGGGAAGAACTTTTGTGAGACTGAGAAGAAGCAACTATGCTTTTATTTTTTTCACATTTCATGGGATCCAAAGCAAGGGACTGGACAGAAGAGTGGGAATTTTTGGAGAGACATCACGGAGACAATAAATCATATCTTAAGTGAACCTATGCCTAACCTTCAAAGTGTGTGGGGATGCTTTGGAACTATGTGACAACGAGTCTCCGTTGTCTCCACTTCCCATTTCAGCACTAGTCTCCCGTTGGTGTTCTCCCACTAGAAGAAAAAGTAGGGTTTTGCGACTGCGGTTTGCGACTGGTTTGTAGTCGTATCGGACGTTTGCGACTTGGTGATATTCTGGAGTCCGCAGTCGCAGTGGACAAGTCGCATGAGTTGCACTGCAGTCGCGAGGTTGTTTGTCATTCGATAGGCAATGGAGAACTTCGTCAATGAACTGCTGTGACGTGGTTGCTGATGTGGAAGTTATTTCACTTATTTGTGTGCAATTGATTTGCGACTAATGTGCAATTGGTTTGCGATTGACATACAACTGATGTGCAACTCGTTTGCGACTAGAGTGCAACTGGTTTGCGATTGACATACAACTGGTTTGCAATTGGTGTGCAACTAGTTTGCGATTGACATACAACTGGTTTGCAACTAGTGTGCAACTAGTTTGCGATTGATGTGCAACTCGTTTGCGATTAGTGTGCAACTGGTTTGCGATTGACATACAATTGGTTTGCAACTAGTTTGCGACTTGGTTATACTTTATAGAGTTGTAGATTATAGAAATCTACAAATTGTAGAAATCTACAAAGTATAAAAATCTACAAAATATATAAATATTAGAATTTCACTATCAAAATTCATTACACAAGAATGCTATAACTTACCATTCTTATCTGTTCAAGCTGATGGTATTCTTGACAATCGATATGGGACAATTGAATCGATTTTCAGTCATGTTCTAGTTGCATTGCACTTGTTCTCTAGTTGCATTTGAATCGTTTTTTAGTTGCACTGTACTCGGGCTCTAGTTGCATTATAGTTGATTCCTAGTTGCATTTGAGTCATTTCTAAGTTGCAATCTTCTAGTTTTTAGTTGCAGCCTGTAATCAGAGCGATTGCATTTTTCCACGGTGGACTCTACTTCGCGGATAGCTGTCCACATGGACAACTGCGATGAATGCTGGATGTAGAATACCTCATTTCAGTTCTTTTGTTACAATATCGTAACCCTATTCTTCATTTTCCGACTACTTTGCGACTACAACTACATACATGTGAAATTTGGTGCAAATACAGAGGGCTACAGTCGCATCTCAGTTGTATAGGACACATAGTCGCATCTCAGTGGGTTGCAACGGACATGTTTTTCTTCTAGTGTCCCCCTTGTGAGCAAACAATGTCAATGTCGGTTGACGCCCCGAGGAATAATGAAATCCTCCCTGCCATCCGCATGGAAGTCGGCTCTCCTACTGTTGTTGCTGTCAAGGTTGTCCCTTTGGTCAACTTGGAAGTTGCTACTCCGGTGCCTCAGAACTTAGTGCCTCCTTCCCTCGCAGACGTCCATACTCCCACTATCGATGAGGTTGCTACTCTGATACCTATGAAGATGGTGCCTCCCTCCTTCACAGATGTCGACACTCTCGCTGTCCTGGCGCCACCAGCACCTCCTCCTCTCGCGGCCACTACTCCCACGGATGTAAGGAAGGTGAGACTCCATGGCCTTGCAACACTCTGCTCATTGTCTCTATCCAGCACTTGCCTAGATAGTTTGTAGAAATCGCACATCTGATTCAAGTTAGAACTAGGATCTTCATAGAGAGGGGTTGTTGTCTCTCTCTTAGCAGGGCAAGCTTGAGGAGTCGCATGTTCATTTTTGTGGACTCCATTTGTTCATAAAGAAGAGGACTTTGAGCTCATAAATTCACATACGCAGGCTCCGTTGCTAGTGTCCACGACGGCGCCCCTTGTCGCTTTGCCTATGTTTAGCTATTTCGTCCTTCTAGAGTTGGAAGGGGTCCTCACCCAAATTGAGCATGTTGGGCACATCCAACCAACTTCCTCGACCACGAAGGCAAATCCCTCAAAGGAGGATTACCACCCTTGACGGCGCTACGTCTTTAGCGAATACACGTTGCATTGCCGTCTCGAATTGCATCGCTTCCTCACGGGCTTAACGAATCAATTTTACGTCTTCGTCTAAACTCGACTACTCGCTATCGTTGTCAAACCCATGGTCAATTTCCTCTTTCACGACTTCGACTGTACTTCCATGCGGGTCCTCGTGCTGGAGGACTACACCTCCATTATCAAGAGGCGACCGTGGTGGAAGTGCAGGTGCCCATCCTTGCCGTCCTTTCTCGACCCACCTTGCTCGGGGCACCCCGTCCATATCTCATGTAATCCTACTGTCGACGTGAACACCTACATGCAGTTCTCCGACGATCCGGAGGGGTGGCTATGGCTAAAAGTGCTGCACAAGGTTGTGTGGGACCTGGTGCATTCATCACCAGGAACTTCCAAGCCAATTCATCCAATACCCTCCTCATTGATTCCTCCCCGGAGAGCAGCATCTTGAACCCCGTGCACAACACCGTATTTCCCTTGTTGTACGTAGGCAGCGAATACGATTCCACTCTCTTGAGGACTATGCGCCCGTATCTCAAAGGCCTGCTTGCATCGGGTCTTAACCTTTCGCAATATGTGTCTCAGAACACGTTTTTTGAATACCTCACGATGCCCTTGAGACAGACATATTTGGGACTCCGTGTGTGCGCACTAGCTTCGTGGCAGGACAGGCACCTTGTGCTGGAATATTCGGACTTTGTCGGCAAATACACTAGAGAAGGGGACGATTATTTCACCCGCCAAAGAGGGAAGAGGAAGTACAAAAGAAAAATCTGATGTCTACACAAGAAATTGATGTGTATGTAGGGGCGCTGCCATGTTCACTCTTTGGGTGAGCATGTTGCTGCCAATTCCCAAATGGGCACGAGATGCGGTAAGCGGCGACGGATGCGGATGCAGATGATGGAAGGGGTGGGCTCCTCCGGCGGGGACATCGCGTCCGCTCGAATTTAAATGGAGGATGTGGTCGGTGGCCACATGGAAATGCGACAAGCTGCACATATTGTAAGGTGGGCTCATCACTAGCTAATGGAGATGGTTGAATTCAGGCACGCAGGGGCCGACAGGTGACTTTGATGGAGAAATAATTTTTTCCCGCCCTACCCTATGACGTAGTCTAGGATGGGGAGAAATTATTTCTCTATCAAACACTTTGTTGCACTCCATTTCCACTCTAAACATGTCCTGGGCTTATTTACGTCATCATTGAACGGCCACTCTTGTCCGACGGACCCTCACGGTTGGCTCACTGTACAAGATCTTGAATGCGCCATTCACATTCACGGAGCTAGCCTCCTCCCAAAGCAACCCACATGACGAATGAGCAAGGCAATGTAGAGGTTCGGATGCCACTGCAAGTGATTCAGACCGCTTGCTCTATACCGAGGCTGACATCTTGGGAGGTCAAGATGGAAGGTTGCGCGGAGCTTCTGCCTTGGATATAGAATGTAGTTGAAGTATAGAACCGTAGATGAATATTGGATTGTAGAATAATTTTCATTTGATCATTCTTCTCTACAATATACTCTAGTGCATTCCCCACATTGAATATAGAAATAGGAATATCCGCGTTGTTATGAATAGTTTCGGTTCCCCATCACTACATAGCATAGCACTCTTTCCCAAAGCATAGTGTCATTGGTATCATTGTAGTAAATCCGCCCCCTCTCAAATTGCATCATTAAGGCTCTTGCAAATAACAAAAAGCATCTACGGATCACTATTTCTCCAATGCCAGTAGGCATCTATTGTCAATCATGTCGTTGCGAGATTCATGTAGGGCACTATGAGAACCTCGGACACACGCTCGTCAATTGCAGTGCTGACCAATTCTGACGTTGTCTGTGTGTTGAGTGGATCATTGTTGAACTTGTGGCTTGTATGGTGAAGAAGCGGGAACAATGACTTCCCCATATTCAGAGGGGAAGTTAGCTTTATCTTTCAGGATTCTGTGGTCGCGCATAACTGCGGGCCTTATACATATGGATGGGTGCCACATTGATAGAGTGGGTGTAGTGTTGACGGAGCTCCTTTGTGCACAGTGAGCAAGTACTGAGATAGAACGATCCTCCTACCAATACCGACAATAGTAGATCATGTCCAATCGTGCTGACGAACGCGGAAGGACGTAGCGTAGAAAATGGATGACGGTCGCTCTTGTCATGACACCTTGAATAATATATGGTTCAAGCGTGCCCTTCACTACCCTCTGTCTTGCAAAAGAGCTCCATCAACTCTGCATCCACTCTGTCAATGCGGCACCCATCTGTATCTAGAGGGCCCGCAGTTATGTGCGACCACGGAATCTTAAAAGATAAAGCTAACTTCCTCTATGAATATTCTTGATAGGAATGTGGATGGCCTGTCACTGTTCCCACTTCTTCACCCCACAAGCCACAAGTTCAACAATGGTCCATTTGGCACAAAGACAACGCCAACATTAGTTCGCATTGCTATTGACCAGCATTTGATCGTGGACTTCACAGTGCCTTGTAAAGTCTTCTCAACAACATGCGTGGCAAATAGATACTTGCTAGTATTGATCAAGCTGAAGACTACCCACACGTGTGAGGAAACGAACTGTCAAGAAGCACGGTCGAAAAAATGCGGAGTCCAAATTTGTCGACCCTATTGGTTAGCATATGGCAAGCTACTAGTCATTGGAAAGATATGGATCACTATACAAGGTAGGGATGGTCAGACCTCCTTTTCAGGAGGGCACCTCTCCTTCCTCATCCCTCTCTTCCTTCTTTCTAGGAAAGAAAGTCGGTGCACCATATATTTTAAGTGGAAGCTAGGAATGATGTAAACAATGGTGGATCTCTCCAAGAAATTCGTATTCAAATTGAATAAAGTATTTGTTCTTCGAACCAAAATCGTGTTTTCGTTGACATGCACGCACGTTGATTTTGATGAGCTTTTTTCTTCCCTACTGTTTTATTCATCGTTTGTTTGTTCCCACAATGCACCCCCACGACTGACTCAATTGTTCAAGTATTGAATAAAACATATCATGTTATTCAGTGCATATCATGTCAAGCTTGCCTTCGTTGGAGTGGTATTCAATGAAATTGAAACAAAAGGATTAGGTAAGTTTTAGAGGATCCTTCCATTAGGGAAATTGTAATAGGCAAGTGACCGTATAGATGTTAGTTTCTATGTAAAGGAAGTAGAAAGTTAGCAATCAAATTCTATGGTCTGTTGCAATCTTTTCGAAAATCTAATTCTTCCAAGGACTTTGCTCCCATGTATATTTGGCTACGCAAACTTCTTAGTGGCGATGGAGGAAATTGTAGCAAGTTCCATGAACGATGCTGTCTACTAAACTGACCCTCAATGCCATCTTCCTCTAAGATCGTGGAGTGACTGGAGTCTAGTCCAAGACTTTAAGACCTAAGACTAATGAATTGCCCAAAAAGAAAACCGCATTGCACTGTTTCTTTGGCTTCCCTATTTTTCAATAGGCAAAAATGCTTGAGTCTTCTATTGTATGTTCCTCCATCATGACCTCAATCTAAGCTTCCCAGTCATGGAGGGACTCCAACAAATTGATATTCCTCCTCATTGCTAGGAACTACTACTCTTTATATTGGATGGCCGAGTTTCTCGACGTCCGCTCTTGCACTGACATTCAAAGGAAGAAGCCCAATTTCCACCAAAAGCCCACTCCATGTCTCTGCGGCACCTAATATTTGGGCCATGTCGAGCTCTTACATGTAGCCCATTCCATCCCATGAGCACTAAAAAACCAGTAGAATATGCATTTTAGCAACCCTACAAGCCACCTCTCAACAAGTTTCCAGTCTTCTCTGCTACCCAAAACCGCCATTTTTACGAAATTGCCCATATAGTCAATTGACCTATGTTTAATACATTAGGCACAGCATTGCCAAATATCACATGAGTATGGAAGAAATAGCTGGCTTCTGTAATATGAAAAAAAAAAAAGTCACTGGATAAATCTGACGATGGACTGGAACGACGTGCTCTACGTACTGTGCATTCCTGGTAGACAAGTCAAGTGGTCTCGGCTTCAAAGCGTTACACGCGCTTTAGCATTTCTTTTTTTCCGGAAGGGATCCTACCACCCCTGCACAGCTTTGATTAGATTATCGCCAGACCGGCACCCGTGTACCGATCATGCAGTGCAGGCTGCAGATTGAGACGACGAAGATATGAGCTTGTCCTCGACTGCTCGGAGTTAAAAGAGTGATGGAGAACCTCAGTTCGAGTGTGCGATGATTTTATGGTTTTGAAAATTTGTGGACGACTTGCTGTTGTTAGTACGGTTGTAAGGATCAAACTCCGTGTTGCAGTTGTAACAAGATGGGGCAACAGTCGCACCTGCTTTGTGATCAGTTTGGCCGATCTGTGATAGCCTTACTGCTGGTACTTGGCAAAGTCTGCTTTGTACAAGTCAGCGGCACCAATTATTACTGGAAGAGTGACCGTAAGTTTCAATGACTTGAAATCCTCTATAAAGCTCTACAAAGTTCGTGCGCAATTTGACAGTAGTAGAGGGCATGTTGTTGACGGACAGTTTTCGAAATTCCTTTTTCTTGGCAAACAGATGAAGAGAGTTTGGCAGTGCCCCTGCGGGAGAGTAGAGTGACTGATCGACTGACTGACTCAGGAAGGCCCATTGGAGTGCCTATCATTGAAGAATTTACGATTCACACCCAGACTCGAGAATCGTAGTACTCATGCACATTGTCGGTAAAGGCAATATGTTTGCAACTTTCAAGAGTGTCACTCTGTTTTCAATGGGTTTTGTGTTTGCAATATACATTAAGAATGCACTTATTTGATTGCAGTGGAAGCTCTCCAGGCAATCTTTGCAGCTTGGAAAGATACCCCGGATCAGAGCAGCAACCTGGCTGGCTGGAGTACAACGCAAGTGTATCCTTGCCCGAATCTGAGGGAATACGCTACAACTCCCAGTTGGCGAGGAGTGCAGTGCCTGAAACATAACGGGACTTATGATGCAAATGGTGTACTGGACTGGGACGTCGATATAGTTGGCTTGTAAGCATGCTTCTACTCTCTTTCTATACTATTCTATTCTATGCTCTTATTCAATTAGCTAGTTTGTTGTGCGGTCATTGAATAGGGCCAAGATGACGAGCACCTTAAGAAACGTCGGGTTACCAAGCAAGGGTCCCAGTAACTCGTACCAATTAAGAAATCAACGTGTTCGTTACATCCGTGGACATTGTCGACACTGGATCCTTCAACGTGAATTTCGTTGAAGTGGTGGTATTCCAAATCTTTGGCACTTACATAGCATTTTGAAATATAAATCTATACCTCTCCTTACCTAGATCATAGACCTTACATACATAAATGAATAAATGTCACAATTTTTGATGTTGGAATTGTGCCACTTTAAGGAAATTGATGCTGCTTCAAGTGAAAAGCCTTGAGTAATGGACAATTTCGTTAAAATGGCGAAATTCCTCTACTTTAATAGTTTTTACAATTCAGAGTAGGCGGTCTGAAGTCAGTACAAATGTCCCAGATGTTTTAAATCTATATTATTTTTAGATGTTTGAAACTATACCTATGTTAGATGTCACTTTTACAATTCAAATTGTACGGTTTGAAATCTATAGTAGTAATAGATTTCTTAAATCTATAAAAGTTCAAGATTCCTAAAAACTATACCTATCCTAAATGTCACTTTTACAATTTAGAGCTGGCGGTTTGAAAATGGCACATGGAATGTCGCCAGTTTAACAAAATTCCCCATAGTAGTAAAGCATTAAGAATCTTAGTTTTTTGAGTGATGAGTGCCACCATTTAGTGCTTTGAATTGCCAATATAACAAAATTGACATTCCAACCCTTGGTCCTCATTTTGTTTCATACTACTCTTAATTAATATATGGTGCACAATGATAGTTATTGTATAGACCTTCTTAATCAAGTCACTTCTAAGAGTGCTATGTGTGAATTGAATTGAAATGCTTTTGAGCAGGTCCATTTCCAATGCATCGATTATTGGTACTTTGTCACCATTCATTGGAAACTTGACATGGATGACAACTTTGTAAGTTTCCTAGAGCTAGTCTCTTAAGTATTTGAAAATGTCATTTCTAGTTAACATCAATTCTATTCAATTCATGGTATTCCATGCATCATTTTGACATTTGCATTGTTTGTTATGCAGATAGATATGCAAATTGGCATTAATGTTTCTAAATTAGAAAACATGTATTGGATAAGTTTCAATCTGCAAAATTTTTGACTATTATCATGCTTCTCAATCTTTGTTAGGCAGTAACAATGATCATATATCGAACTTCTTAGAATCAAAAAACTGCACCAGTGTTCCCCAGGTGACTTATCTTCCAGCTAACAATCATATCCTTTGATGCTCATAGAGAACTGACAGGAAATCCTCAACTCACTGGTCCACTTCCTATAGAACTCGAGGAAATGTGGCTCAATGTTTTGTAAGTTTGCTAACTGCCCGTTATTTAAGGGCCACCAATTATCATTTGTATTGAGTTAAATTTGTAGCCAATAAGATGATTATCATTGTCCACTATTTTGACGTGGCTATCAAATAATACTCACTGATTATACCTGAATAATTATATGTGCAGGGATGTTCATGACAATGGTTTCAACGGAACTATTCCAGACTACGTCTATTTATGGAATCTCCAGAAATTGTGAGTTTCCTCTTGAAGACTGTATATATAATTACGCATGAGTTCATGATGATTTCAATTTCGTTAAATTGGCGGTACTTCGGCACCTTTCAGAACTCGCTTTCCGAAACAAAATCTATACCTATCCTACGTTTCACACCTATATTTACATCTATGTTTCAGGTTTTTGGGCTGGAATCGTGCCAATTGAACGAAATTAACCATTGAAATAAACTTTATCCTGGGTAACACTCTTATTAGCACTTAGTGCAAAGTGCTTGATTTACTTTTCATTCCAATATTCCGGTTCAGTATTCTAATTCCTTTGTTCTAAATATTTATTAACAGGGATCTGAGTGGCAATCAGTTCGTTGGACCGTATCCGATTGACCAGTTCAGCGCCATGAATTACCTCCAAGTACTCAGCATTGGTAACAATAGACTATCGGGACCAATTCCGTCCATCGCTTTCACGAATAAGACGGAACTAGAAAAACTGTAAGTCGGTTTGCATCTTTCGCTGAATCAATGTCCTCTTGGTGATGAGTGTCTTGTGGTAGGACAGGCACAGGTTTCAGATTAGTACGATGCGGGTACAAACTTTACCATTTCAACTGATAATTTCTGTAATTTAATGGAAAATTCCTTTTGTATATTTGTACATACATGCTGAGTTTGTGTCCCATTGGAAGTTGGAACATGTGCGTGATGTATTCTGTTGATTCCTGGCAGGGACATATCTGACAATCAGTTCACTGGGGAGCTGCCAGACCTATCTACGATGTGGAAACTGATTTATTTGTAAGCTTTACCTGTCTACTTTCCCAGCCTGATCACTTTACACGGTTTGAAGAAATTAATTTCCTGAAACCTTTTCTAATCATTCTGCTTCCTGGAGAGTAGCCATTTTCCTACCTACAAGGACTCGAGGTATGTGACATTTCTAACTGCTTTAATTTATGGTGATAATGCAGGGACGTCTCTGGGAATGAATTTGTGGGGTCGTTACCAGATCTTAGAAAATTTTCCGCCCTACAGACTGTGTAAGTATTGATGATGTGTGAGCCCTCTCCATTTTGAATTTGGTTTCTTCATTTGCAGAAATTAAATGATCGAATCAAAGGTCATGATGATTTAGAAATTGCATTGAAACTGCGCAAGATAGTGAGCACAAACATTGTTCTTAGTTCCTCTGAACCTCATATTTGTGAAAATGGCGGATTTCAGTGAAATCACCCGTCTGAAACGTAGCTTGAATCTATGCTAGTCCTAGTTTTCAGGTTATGGCCACTAGCTTGAATGTCACAATATTGATGCTTTGAAACATTTCCCTTTTAACAAACAGGAATAATTCGGCATGTATCTCAATATCTTGGCTCACGGCTGGCATGTGTGGATTGGAAACAGGAATTTGGCCAGAAACAATTTCTCCTGGACAGGAAATTTACAGGACACGTTCAATCTGAATGCCAAAGTGGCTACGATAGACTTGTCTGGCAACAATCTATCAGGAGTTCTTGACCTTATCAGACTCGAACTACAAATGAACAGTAACCTAAAGATGCTGAGTTTGAACAACAACAGAATCACCCAAGTAAGATATGACGCATTCTCCATCGAGAACATCACCACTGTCATCAAGTACGTAAGCCACGACCCTTGGCCTTCAAGTACGTACTGCATTCAATTGCTACAAGAGGATGGAGTTGAATTATGTATTTGTCAATGCAGGTTCTGTTGACTACCATAAGCAGGAGTGGATTTACAGTAACTGACAACCCTGCTGCTCTATAGAGCCCTCAAATCCATCATCACTGTTATCACTTGCAACATTCTTTCAGATTCAAAGGAGAACTAGGCATTAATTAAAAAATAGCAATAGTTGATTACCATTAATTTTGGTTACCATTAGCAATAGTTGACTTGTGTGTCCTGAGCTTTAAGTGGATAAATTAAATTTGCAGACTTGATGGGAATCCGTATTGTGATCACTATGACTCAAGAAATGCTGGCCAGAGATGCTTCTGTAAACAAATCTGCTTTCTAAATCCAGGTCAGTATTCATATAGCTGACGTTTGCCCCTGAGCATTTGTATTTTAGAAACAAATGTGTGTTTATGCAACTTGGTTTATGGATTAAGAATTATGTGAATCATATGAATAATAGGATCCTTATTTGTTATTTGATGTTTTAAGAATTCATAAGCCACTGTTATTGTGCAGCAAAAACAAGCAACCGCAAGGTCATCATCGCTTCTGTCACGAGCAGTGTGGTTTCGGTGATACTGATACTGGCAGTTGTTGTGGGAGCTATACTTTATCAAAACAGAAGATACAGAAAGTATCTGCAAGCCCAGTTCAGCAAGAGTGAGTACTCAGGAGCCCTGAATCTTCCTGTATTAGTCTTGTCCATGAACACTCTCACAGTCACTGTGAGTACTTGGATTCCTTTGATGCTCACTTAATTTTATTCTATGCTCTGCAGAATTTGAAGAGTATGATGTCAAGCCCACCATATTCTCCTACAATGAGCTCAGGGCGGCCACAAGAGACTTTCACGACGATGTGAAGCTGGGCCAGGGTGGCTATGGGGCAGTTTACAAGGTACTAAACGCCATTATTAACGTCTATTCCGTTATATTGGCGGTATTTCATGAGTCATTTTGACATTTGCATTAGCTTGTTGTGCCGATAGAAATGCTAATTAATATATAAATTGCATTTCCATCCACATCATTGTGCTCAACGAAGCTTGATTACCCCACCGTTACATCAATCTAACTGAGATGTGAGTCAATATTTGAAGCATATTTGCTGTGAATTTGGGATTTTGTGCAACAGATTCTGAGCATCTCTTGCACCACTGCAGGGTATCCTTCCGAATGGTCACGCGGTGGCTGTAAAGAAGCTGTTCGTTAAAAGCTCACAAGGCCTCGATGAATTCTCAAACGAAGTTGTCCTTATCACTGGAATGAAACATAGAAACCTGGTGAACCTGAAGGGATGTTGCCTTCGTGAACACCAAAGGCTGCTGGTTTACGAGTATGTGGATAACTTTGACGTCAACCAAATTTTACTTGGTATGTTGGGGACTCATCCACCACAAGCCACGCTTATCTTTGTTTCGACATTTCAATTCTAAATTTACAGAAATTATCTTGACAGCTACCGATGGCATACTGTTGTTCAAACCCATTCTTAATTGAATCTAGTTAGTAAGTTATTACTAAGTTCATCATCATGTTCATCATCCACCTCGAGCGAGTCATTCTTATCTTAGTTTCTACATTTGTGGAGAATTTCATTAAAATGGTGAATATTCTGTGACTTTGACATCCCACAGTACAGACCGGCTGGTCTGAAATCTAGTACACTATTAGATTTCAGACCGCCCGGTCTGAACTGTGGGAATGGCACACTGTGAAAATGGCACATGGAATATCGTCATTTTAATGAAATTCCCCATTTATTTTCAATTTTATGAAATCAAGGTCACAGCTACCACTGGCATACTGTCATACTGATGGGCATACTGCCATACTTTGACATCCTGCAGGTTGGACCGGGCTGTCTGAAATCTAGTATACTAATAGATTTCAGACCGCCTGGTCTGAATTGTGGGAATAGCACACTGTGAAAATGGCACATGGAATATCGCCATTTTCATGAAATTCCCCATACTGCTGTTACATCCATTTGTATTTGAATCTAGATACTTAGCTATTACTAAGTTCGCCACCATGTACATTACAACAGGAACAACAAGGCAGGTGGTCAGTTGGCCTGTGCGTCTAAAGATTTGTTTGGGGATTGCGCATGGTTTGCATTATCTGCATGCTTTGGCACATCCAAGAGTCATCCATCGGGACATCAAGGCGAGCAACGTTTTGTTAGATAAGAATATGGAACCCAAAATTGCTGACTTTGGTTTGGCTCTGTTATTCCCGGACGAGCAAAGCCATATCATGACTGTTCATGTTGCTGGAACAAAGTAAGCATTGCCTCTTTTCTTAAAAGCAATTCCAACTTTTAGTACTAGAAAACTAAGCAGGAATGATTCATGTTTTTATACTTGCTCCTTCGATCTGTTGTTTTTCCAATATTCTATGGATCCTCATTGATTATTGTTCAAATAATCAACTATGCAGAGGGTACTTGGCACCAGAGTATGCTTCCCTTGGCCAACTGAGCGACAAAGTGGATGTGTACAGCTTTGGAGTGTTGTGTTTGGAGATTATTAGTGGTCGACGAAACATTGATGTTTCATATGATCCTGACCGAGTGTACCTCTCCAAATGGGTATGATCTTCGTCTCTGTTTAACCACGTAGCTTGCCAGACCTATTGCTCAAAGTCCCAGATTTGAAAAACTGCGGAATACATTTACCTCCAACCGTGCATTTACTTCAGGTAATTGTTGACTTCCTTAACATAGAGGTAATTTAATGATGTCGAAGGCAAGAGTAATTTTCTCATTCATACATGTAGAAGAATCGACTCCCCCTGGTCGCCCTGTATCACGTGCTCAGCCAAGTAAAATATCAATTTCCTTACACTGGCGCAGTGAACCCTCCAGCAAGGAAAAAATGGAAAAGATTTTGGGAGCCGGTTGGTGTGGGTGGGTCGGAGTTGAATGTTGCGATGAAATGCAATTCCCACATGAATTTGTATGTCTGTGGACACAAGCTAATAACGTCGATTCGTTTAATTGGCGATATTCCAGTCGTTTGGCACGTTTCAGAGCGCTCGTTTGATAACGTAAATCCTTATCTGTTTCGAAACTTAAATCTTACTCTAGACTGTTAGTGTGTATTGTGTACAGTCGTATGTGTCACATTTTTCTGGTGTCGGATCGGAATTGTGCCAATTCAACGTGTTGAAAATTGACTACTAGTGGTCGGAATACCCCATTTCAGCGGAATTGTCCTTCTAACTTCTCGATCATCTAACATCCTGCAGGCCTGGATCCTCCACGAACAAGGTCGACTACTCGACCTCGTCGACCCGGAGCTCCACCTGACCGACGACGAAGTCCGCGACGTCCAACGCATCATCAACGTGTGCCTCCTGTGCATCCAAATCGCACCTGAGAAGCGGCCTTCCATGGCTCGCATTGCCTCAATCCTGCAGAGCGACACGGAGTCGGAAGTGCTGGTGCTGGGCGAGGGGAAGACTGAGCCAGCCTACAAGTCTGGAACGCAGTCGCAACGAGGATCCGTGGACAACAGGAACAATTATAGTACCAGTGGCTTGGACAGCGTCTCGGAGGAAGGGAATTGAAGCTCATCCGGTAAAAGCGTACGACCAGGGCCATGGCAGGTCGACGTCGACCTTCGGATTCGTCGACCTTCGGATGATCTCAGTATCACTGTGGAACATACTTAGTTTGGAGAGGAGGGGAGCCTCGCACTGTAGAAATCCTGACATATGGGCAATTTCGTTAAAATGGCGAAATTCCATTGAAATGGCGGTTTTCCGGTAGCCGAGAAGACCGGAAACTTGTTGAGATGCGGCTTGCAGGGTTCTTGAAGTGCATACTCTATTGTTTTTTTAGCGCTCATGGGATGCTCAGACTGAGGTCATGATGGAGGATCATACAATAGAAGACTCAAGCATTTTCGCCTATTGGAAAATAGGAAAGCCAAAGAGACAGTGCAATGCGGGATTTTTTTTGGGCAATTCATTAGTCTGAGGTCTTAACTAGACTCCAGTCACTCCACGGTCTCAGAGGAAGATGGCATTGAGGGTTGGTTTAAGGTAGGGGGCTCATGAAGCGACCCTTTACGGGATGGTCGGCCTTTTTAATGGTCTTTAGATGCCTGAAATTAGTTTACTTTATTTTTCACTTGAAGCAAATCTGATTTGGAATTTAACCCAAGTGGTTTCATATTTTTCAGAGCATTTATGAATTACTTATGAATTTTCAAAGAATTTTGCCGTAGGTACCTATTTATGATCCCTAGGCCTTGCAAAACCTACACACGTGCGGTCTGAAAACAAGCACTGTAGCATGCAAAAATATAGTAGACAAGGTTCCTGAATGTGATGTGTACTAAACCAAACTCCTAAAGTGCCAAGGCCTATTTCTGGTCCAAAAACACTCAAAACTACCATTTTTGCTCAATTCATCCAAGGCACCAGAAAAAATAGTTTAAAGAAAATCAAACCATAGGATCTTGTACTTTACTTATATGAGATCACGTGCTAACAATTTCATGAAGTTTGACCATATGGATTAAAAGATATTAACATTCAAAGTTTGAGTGCATTTTTTTTAGGAATGCACACACATGTTTTCAGAAATGGACCCACATTGGCTCTAATTATGTCCCCTATCAAAGTATGAACAAATAATTGATAAATGATAAACCTCTTTTTCATCATCAAAGGAACATTGATTACCTATTTATCAACCTGTTAAGGCCCATTTTGAAGCTAGCTAGGGGACGGTTTGAAGAAGAGGGTTGGAATTCCAGCCACCTACCTTAGTGGACAGCATCGTTCACGGAACTTGCTACAATTTCCTCCATCGCCACTAAGAAGTTTGCATAGCCAAATGTACATGGGAGCAAAGTCCTTGGAAGAATTAGATTTTTGAAAAGATTGCAATAGACCACAGAATTTGATTGCTAGCTTGCTACTTCCTTCACATAGAAACTAGCATGTACGCGGTCACTTGCCTATCACAATTTCCCCAATGGAGGGATCCCCTACAACTTGTCTAATCCTTTTGTTTCAATTTCATCACTACAAGAGAAAGTGTCCAAATTGACAAAAACTGGCCTGAATCAACTAGTCCTAATTGACAGAAAGTGACCTGAATCAACTAGTCCTAATTGACAGAAACTGACCTAAATCAACTAGTCCTAATTGACAGAAAATTGACAAGTTTAGACAATTCGGACACTTTCTCCTGTAGTGCATCGAATACCACTCCAACGGATGGCCTTCTTGATTTGATATGCACTGAATAACATGATATGTTTTATTCAATACTTGAACATTTGAGTCAGTCGTGGGGGTGCATTGTGGGAACAAACAATCAATGAATAAAATAGCAGGGAACAAAAAAGCTCATTGGTGCGTGCATGCCAACAAAAACACGGTTTTGGTTTGAAGAACAAATACTTTATTCAATTTGAATATGGATTTCTCGGAGGGATCCACCATTGTTTACATCATTCCTAGCTTCCCTTCAAAATACATGGTGCACCGACTTTCTTTCCCAGAAAGGAAGGAAGGGAGGGACGAGGAAGGAGAGGTGCCCTCCTGAAAAGGAGGACTGACCATCCCTACCTTATTTGGCCAAAGCTTGCACGGTGACCCATAGCTTTCCAATGCCCAGTAGCTTGCCATATGATAAGCTGGAGGGTCGACAAATTTGCACTCGGCATTTTTTCGATCGCGCCTCTTGAATCGATCGTATCCTCGCACGTGTGGAGAGTCTTCCGCTTGATCAACACCAGCAAGTATCTATTTGCCAAGCATGTTGTTGAGAAGACTCTATAGGGCACTCTGAAGTCCACGATCAAATGCTGGTCAACAGCAACGCGAACCAATGTTGGCATTGCCTTTGTGCCCAATGAATCATTGTTAAATTTGTGGCTTGTGTGGTGAAGAAGCGGAAACAATGACAGGCCATCCACATTCCTATCAGGAATATTCATAGGGAAAGTTCGCTTTATCTTTTAAGATTCCGTGGTCGCGCATAACTGTGGGCCCTCTAGATACGGATGGGTGCCGCATTGACAAAGTGGATGTAGAGTTGACAGAGCTCCTTTGCATGACGGAGGGTAGTCAAGGGCACGCCCGAACCGTATATTATTCAAGATGGGATGGCAGGAGCGACCGTCATTCATTTTCTATGCCACATCCCTTCGCGTCTGTCAGCTCGATTGGACCTGATGTACTATTGGTGGTAATGGTAGGAGGATCGATCTATCTCAAAACTTGCTCACTGTGCACAAACGAGCTCCGTGAACACTACATCCACTCTATCAATGCCGCACCCATCCATATGTAGAGGGCTTGCAGTTATGCGCGACCACGGAATCTTGAAAGATAAAGCTAACTACCCCTATGAATATTCCCAATAGGAATGTGGATGGCTTGTAATTGTTCTCGCTTCTTCAACACACAAGCCACAAATTTAACAATGATTCATCCCGCACATAGACAGCGTCAGAATTGGTCGGCACCGCAATTGACGAGCGTGTGTCCGAGGTTCTCATAGTGCCCTGCATGGATCTCGCAACGACATGATTGACAATAGATGCCTGCTGGCATTGGAGAAATTAATGGTGATCCGTAGATGCTTCTTGTTATTTGCAAGAGCCCCGATGATGCAATTTGAGAGGGGGCCGATTTGCTACAATGATACCAATGACACTATGCTTTGGGAAAGAGTGCTATGCTATGTAGTGATGGGGAAGCCAAACTATTCACAACAACGTGGATATTCTTATTTCTATATTCAATGTGGGGGGTGCACTAGAGTGTATTGTAGAGAAGAATGATAAAATGAAAATGATTTTAGAATCCAATATTCATCTACAATTCTATAGCTCAACTACATTCTACATCCAAGGCGGGAGCTCCGCGCAACCTTCCATCTTGACCTCCGCAAACGAGTCGAGGATGTCATCCCCGGTTTAGAGCGGGCGGTCTGAACCGCTTGTAGTGGCATTCGAACCTCCACATCGACTTGCTCATTCGTTGTGTGGGCTGCTTTGGGAGGAGGTCGGCTCCGCAAATGTGAATGATGCACCCAGGATCCTGCACAACAAGCCAACCATGAGGGTCCGTCGGACAAGGGTGGCTGTTCAATGGCGGCATAAATAAGCCCAGGACATGTTCAGAGTGGAAATGGAGTGCAACAGAGTATTCGATGGAGAAATAATTTCTCCCCATCCTAGACTACGTCATAGGGTAGGGCGGGAAAAAAATATTTCTCCATCAAAGTCACCCGTCGGCCCTTGCGTACCTGAATTCAGCCATCCCCATTAGCTGTTGATGAGCCCACCTTACAATATGTGCAGCCCGTCGCATCTCCATGCGGCCGCCGACCGCGTCCTCCACTTAAATTCGAGCGGACGTGACGTCCTGGCCCGCCTCGTCGGGGGTCATGCAACCGTCGGTCGAGCCCACCCCTTCCGTCATCTACATCCGTCGCCACTTGCTGCGTCCGGTGCCCACTCGGGAATCGGCGGCAGCATGCCCGCCCAGAGCATGAACGCATCGGCGCCCTTGCACACGCATCAAGTTTTTGTGTGGGCATCAGATTTTTTCTTGGGCTTCCTCTTCCCTCTCTGCCGGGTGAAATAATCGTCCCCTTCTCTAGTGTATTTGCCGACAAAGTTCGGATATTCCAGCACGAGGTGCCTGTCCTGCCACGGGGCTAACACTCGAACGCGCAGTCCCAGTTATGTCTGTCTCAAGGGTATCGTGAGGTGTCCAAAAAGTGCGTTCTGAGACACGTATTGTGACACGCTAAGACCGGATGCGAGCAGGCCTTCGAGATACGGGCGCACAGTCCCCAAGAGAGTGGAATCGTATTCACTGCCCACATACGACAAGGGAAACACGGCGTTGTGCACGGGGTTCAGGATGCTGCTCTCCGGAAATGAATCGATGAGGAGGGTATTGGGCGAATTGGCCCGGAAGTTCTTGGTGACGAACGTCTCGGTGTCCCACACAACCTTGTGCAACACTTTCAGCCGCAGCTGCCCCTCCGGATGGTCGGGGAACTGCACGTAGGTGTTCACGTCGATAGTAGGATCACATGAGATATGGGCGGGGTGCCCTGGACAGGGTGGGTCGGGAGGGGACGGCAAGGGCGGGCACCTGCACTCCCACCACGGCCGCCTCTCGATAATAGAGGTGCAGTTCTCCAGCGCGAGGACCCGCATGTAAGTGCGGTCGAAGTCCTGAAAGAGGAAATCGACCATGGGTTTGGCAACGACGGCGGGCAGCCGAGTCCAGACGGAGACGTAAAATCGATTCGTCAAGCCCGTGAGGAAGCGGTGCAAGTCGGGACGGCAATGCATCGTGTATTTGCCGAAGACGTGGCGTCGTCGAGGGTGGTAATCCTCCTTCGAGGGCTTCGCCTTCGAGGTCGAGGGAGTTGGCTGGACGCGCCCCACGTCCTCAATTTGGGCGAGGACCCCTTCCAACTCCAGAAGGACGAAATAACTATACACAGGCAAAGCGACAGGGGGCGCCGTCGCGGACACCGACAGTGGAGCCTGCGTATGCGAAATCCCGGGCTCAAAGTCCTCTTCTTTATGAAGAAATGAAGTCCACAAAAATGAACATGCGACTCCTCAAGCTTTGCCTTGCTAAGAGAGAGACGACAACCCCCTCTCTATGAAGATCTTAGTTCTAACCTGAATGAGATGTGCACTTCCTACAAACTATTTAGGCAAGTGCTGGACAGAGACAAGGAGCAGAGGGTTGCAAGGACATGGAGTCTCACCTTTCTTACATCCGTGGGAGTGGTGGCCGCGAGAGGAGGTGGTGCCGGTGGCGCCAGGACAGCGAGAGTGTCGACATCTGCGAGGGAGGGAGGCACCATCTTCATAGGTACCGGAGTGGCGACCTCATCGACAGCGGGAGCATGGACGTCTACGAGGGAAGGAGGTACTAAGTTTTGAGGCACCGGAGTGGCGACTTCCAAGTCGACGGGAGGGACGACCTCGACAACAGCAACAGCAGAAGAGCCGACTTCCATGGGGATGGCAGGTAGGACTTCATCATTCCTCGGGGCCGAAACGGGAAGTGGGGACAACGGAGACTCGTTGTCACGTGCGAGAGCATCGACAACCTGAACCGAAAATGAAAAGGGCGTAACTACAACGTCCAGAAGTAGTCGGAGGCAAATTCCACAGAGCATCTCAACGAAACAAGAGTCATGTATAAAGAAAAGCACCCAATATATTACAAGTGGAATACAAAGTTTGTACAAACTGAATGGTGAATGCAGAGGTTCAGTGGTCACGTCCAAGTCTAGTAGTCTACACCTAACAGGACCACTACAATCCTAACCAAGACGAGAGTCCCCAGACTCCCGGTCTCAAGCTAAACAGACTCAAGACAGACTCGTCGAGATGATCTTCGATCGTCCCGACGTAACACCCTAACATAGCGTCCACACCACTACGACTAACTACAAAGATGGGAGCTATGTGTAGGGGTTACCCACCGCGGGAGCCTCGTCGTCCTTGGCCGGCGAGTCCACCGGGGCTTGATCATCTCGCGTCACCGAGGGCTACGGTGGAGCAATTGCTGCCTGCAGAGGAGCATACTGTTGAGTCAAGTTAGTGAACGAGGCCTCCATATCCCCCAATTGAACGTCCAGGTCGTAAGGATCATCGTCGACCACGCTGGGACGATGCATGGGTTCAAGGACATGAATAAACGGAAACTGACTGAGGGCCAAGTCATCGTAGTCTGGGTCGCGAGTGACACTCACCGAAATAGTTGTAGGCTCCACGGTCCCCAGCAATTGCAGGCCCGACGCCGCTGTGGCCGTCGCGGAAGCCGAGTTGGTGGTGGACACTACAGAGAGGTTCTGGATTTCGCTGGTAGGATGGGCCGTGGGAATGATGGGTGTGGGAGGTGCCTTAGGCATCGCCGAGGTGAACATCTCGAAGCACTCATTCATAATCTTCAGCATCTCCCGATCGCGCCTCCTGTCCTCCTCGTATTGCCTATCCTTCTCCGCCTGCTGCCTCCTCTGCTCCTCCAACTGCCTCTCCTTCTCGGCGAGCTCGCGGTCCCTCTCCGCTTTCTTGGCCTTGCGCTTGGCCTTCTTTTCCTACTCCAGCCGCTCCTTCTCCTCTCTCTCTTTCTGGAGGGCCTCGATGGTCTCGGCACACTTGTCGACTACCACGGAATGCTTCCTCCTTAATCTCTCGGACATCATCTCCACAAACGAGAGGTTGAGGCCCGCCTTCGTGTCCATGATGTCGGGCTTCGTCTCCTTCTTCCCCACGTCCGAGCTCCCCGACGCCTGAGGTGCGGCCGTTCCACCTCCAGATACGATCTCCGCATCCGACGGAGTGCAATCCCCCCCTTGGGTGGCAGCCCTGACCATCTGGCTGTACTCCTCCCTGTTCTCCTTCGCCGCGGAGAGCCGCATATCCAAATCCTCCTCATCCACGTCGTCGAGGTCAATTGGGTTCTCCTTGGCATTTTGGAGAGCCAAATTGAGCTTCTGCTTCATGGCCCGCACATGAGCCAAGAGAACGAGTTCCTCGGGGCCGGCGGGAGGCAGTTGCGACCGCAACGTATCAACGGCGACATGCACCGTGATGAGCTTGCTCACTCCATCGGCATCCAGTGGGGGTCGGTCAGACTTCAACTCCCGAAGAACGCCCTTGACCTTGGAAATTTTTTCTTCCATCAATCCCCGCGCAGGTTCGGTGGAGTAGTCTCCGACGTTGGATCGGACATTCTCCAGCTCCACCCGTTGCTCTTCAGAGAGTCTCGCCTTGAGATCGTCCAACTCCGTCTGGAGATCCTCGATCTGCATCTTGGGAAGGGCGGGAGGAGAGCCCTCACGAGACGTGCCCGCACTGAAAGATGGGCCTGTGGAGGTACGCGGAGCGAGAGTTTTGAAGATGGGGCCGCTCACTTCAGACCGCACGGTCTGAACCTCATGGAGGCGAGGATGACTACGACTCGATAGGGGTGAGGCAGGATCGGTCTGGACCCTCTGCAGCTCCGGAACTCTTGCTGGAGGAGAATCAGAACGCAGAGTTTGAAGCTGTGGATGGGAGGATGGAGAAGTGGGAGACAAGGAAGGGGCTAAATCAGACCGCCCGCTCTGAACTGCTGCAGTGGGAGACGCGTGATCAGACCGCACAGTCTGATCATTACGAGGAGCACCCGTCGATCTGATGGCAGCCTCCTCAGACTGTACCGTTGCCTCGCTCTCCATACGTTTTTGTGACGATTCCCCTATGATTTCAGGGCCGCTATCTTCTTCGTCACGGTCGAGCATTCGATCATCCAATACGTCTTCGTTTAGATCGTCTTCCTCATCCTCGTCCTCTTCTTCATCCTCGTATTCATCATCATCTTCGAGCCCCTCCACTTCTTCCAATATTGCCCCCCTTTGATGAAGATCTTCTCCCCTTCGTTCGAGTAGATCTTCTTTGTCCTCCCCTTCCTCTTCTTCTTTGTCCTCTTCTCCCCCCTTGTCCGCTTCTTCATCCTCGACGGGGTGTTCCGCGTCCACATGCCCGGCATCGACGATGTCCAACGCCTCGTCCGACATGGCTTCCTCTTCGGTTGGTGCGGGCTCCTCCTCTATGGTCGGTCGACACCTCTGCGTCGGGGACTGCCCGTCGTAGTCGTACTTGAGGGTGTACCCCGGCACGAAGACATGAGGCCACATTTCCGCACCAATTCACTGATGCACGGAATGGAGGAGAAGGGCTTTCTCGATGGAGATCATGAAGGAGACGGAACTGCGACACAACATCTGCAAGACACAGTGTTAGTGAAGGGTCAAAACGTGAACGTGGAATATCTATTCATCTGGACTATATAGCCCCTGCAAAGAAAAAAAACACGAGTGGTGAAATCATTACCGTGCATGCCGAGACTGCTTTCACTCCAGCGAAGACGAGCATGACCGTCCCTTGATCCCTGCAGAACTTGTCGATGAAGCGCAAGTACACGTCGTACCGTAGCTCGCGCTTGGACAGGATCCGAGGGAAATCGTGGCGGCAGACCTCCCGAGTCTTATACATGGGATCCGTGGCTATAAGGTCGTTGTCCTCGTCCTTGGACAATTTGGGCACCTTGCCCTTAGCGTCCACCAACTTGGAGTTCATGAAGCTCTTGGCACTCCGCTGCAAGTACATGACCTTGTCCCTGTTCCTCTCCTTGAAGGTCGGCTCTCCCTTGTAGATCACGTAGTCACATTCCCGCCTAAGTGAATAGGACGGGAAGAGCTCCGTCGCCAATCTGTCCACCGCAGCCGCCCGCTTCGAGTTGAAGATGAACATCCACGTGTGCACGGTCTTGGACATAGTGGAGTTGGAGACCTCCCTCACTTCCTCCATGATTTTTGCGTGCCCGGAAGTGACCTCCATGCCTTCCACCTTCGGAAATAGTCGGAAGTCAATAATGCCGACCTCGCAGTACTCCGTCTTCGCGGCTCCAGTTTCCGATCGATACGGTGACCACGCCCCATTCTTATGCACGTACAACTGTGGGTCAAAGTGCTTCTCGCTTCGTATCCATCGGCAGACGGTGGCTCGGGAGCACTTCCTGACCTTCTCGCATCGGTCGGCATTTTGCACGACCTGATCCAACGCCGCCAGGAATGGCTTCTTGGGCTTCTCCACTGTCCTCCCTGACCGGCACTGGGACTTCACCCAATCCAAACCGAGGCTTATGAGATGCCACATGTGGAAGCCACCAATGCACAACGCGGTCTTCAGATTCCGCCAAGCCTTGACATTCATGTCTCCCGGCTCGGGAAATACGCCCTTGGCCTCCTCGATGCCGAAGGTGTTGGCCTTGTCGACAATCTCCTTCGCCAGTTGCATCTTGTGCTTCTTGTTTGTGCACCACATGAGGAAAGGAATGGCCGACGTCCAGACCGTGGGTCTCTTGTTGAGGTACACCTTGGGCGGCACGTCTAGGATTTTTTGGGCCAGCTCGCCGACGGCGTCATCTTCCATTCCGAGCAAGGCCTTCATCATATTATTCGTGATGGGTTGGAACTTGTACACCTTGGCGTTCCCGTCCTTGCTCACCGCTTCATTGAATGGACCGCCCGTATCCGTGTCGTGCAGCGTGCCTTGCTCATGAGCTTCAAAGACCTTCAGCCAAGCCGACCAAGTTTCTTCGAAGGCCATGATGATTTTCCTCTCCTCCATCTTATCCAGGTCGTACGTTCTTCGGTTCCCAGACAGCGGCTTGAGGAGGCCGGTGGACTCGAAGCTCTGTTCCGCCTTGTCTCGGAAGTCTTGCACACCGCAATTGACTAGGTTAGAGGATCACAACTCTGAGAACATGCATCAGACCTCCCGCACTAAACTTATTTGAATGGATCTGAAGGACAGCATCCTAGGTATACAATATGAAAGTTCAGAGCGGTCGCTCTGAAGTGGCTTGGATTCATTCCATTACAGTGGAACAATGTGACACGATTGTGCCATTGTCCACGGCATTGGAACAACATGAACGTGGACTCGACAATATCTACTGTAATACAGATCAGAGCGGGCGGTCTAAACTGACCAAGTGGAGGAGACATACCTCGTAGGCCTTGAATTCGTCTCCTTTGTCCGCCTGCCTCGTGTTCTTCCGGAATTGGATTGGTCTCTGCGCGTTGTCCTACAGATATCGGCAATGGCGGATCGTGGCAAGGAGCGACGACAGGTACGGGCCGGTGACGTTCCCGTCATTGCACTTGCAGGAGAGCGCGTACAGGTGGTCCTTGTTTTTGGACCAGACGATCTCACAAGTCCACTTTTGCACCCGCTTCTTCACCGCCTCATCGTCGACGGATGTTGTCCCTGAAATGATTTCGGTCGCAGCCTTCCACGTGTGCTGGCCGTTGATAATTTTCAGTGGGAAGGCCTTGATGCAATCCGCCCAACAGGTAGGTCTCTCTGGCGTGTCCGGCATGACGGTCAGGATTTGCTTGGTGAAGTTGACCTTCACCATGCGGTCGAGGACGGCTAGGACACCCTTCTTCTCCAGTGGCCTGAAGATCATTCCCGACGTCTCGTCCGCACTTGTCATGTCCTCGAGGTCCAGCTCGAAGAAGTTGCCCCGTCCGAATATGTACATGTAGGCGGACAACTCCTTGAACTTCTTGTTCGCCACTGCCTCGGCCTTGAGGCGTTTCCGGGCTTCCTCTTCTTCGCTGCGCTTGGGCTCCTTCTTGATCTCCAGATCAACAAACAGCTTATCCGGAACAGCTTTCTCATCGAACGGCAAGGTCACCGGGTTGTGAACCCAGTGGCCATTCACCTTCTTGAATGCCACCTTCTGTGCCTCCTCTTCGGATAAGTCGGTGGACTCCGGGAAGGCGCTCTGCGTGGATGCGCTTGGGGCACCTTCACCCTCTTCCACATCGTGCAAGGTCCGTTGTGTCTTGTGAAAGCGGGACGCCCCTTCATCTTGTGAGGCCGAGTGGTCACCGGTGGCGATGGGTGCGGACTTCCTCTTCCGCGCCTTTTGTTTGTCCCGTGCCGTGGGCCTGGGACGCTCTGCTACTCCCGTGCTAGGTGGATTGGGCCGGGACGGAGGGGATCGGGATGGAGTCGTCTGTGGCGCCACCGTCGCGGGAGCAGACCGTGCAGGTTCAGCCGGCGTATGAGTTGTCATACCTACGGACCCTGGCAGCGCTGACGTTGCTGGCAGCCGGGAACGGTTGGCAGGTACCGAGGCGGACGCGACCTCTTTTTTCTTCTGGATTCGCCCTTGCGCATCCATGTCGACGTTTCCTACTCCCTGTGATGCGTTACCACTAGTCAGCGACGACACGTATAAGGTGTTTGCATTAGTGAGGTACGCGCTCGCGACCCGTACGGTCTTCACGAAGTCCCCAGCGTGCGCTTCGCACCTAGCTTGTATGTCCAGCATGAGGATTTGGAACACATGCGAAACCCGGTCATAATTTTTGATGAGGCGCTCATGGCAGAATATCATCTCGTCCTCTACGCGGATGATGACTACTCCCAGAGCATTGTTGCACGAATTCACTACATCGACGAGAACGGCCTCTCGCATCACAGTAATGTTAATGACTACCAAGTTCTTAAAGGATTTCCATCTAGGCCCTCCCAGTTTTGTGAACCCCAATTCTAAATTAAATATCAGGGAGCCGTAAAGGTAACTCATTTCCACGGTCCACAATGCTTTGGTTGCAATGAAGGTCAGCGGAATTTTCCCTTCAACGTGCGCCTTCCACGACTCCATTAGCCGCTCAGGCGGTATTTGTGTAATGTAGCCCGTGAGAGGTGGCTTGCTCTCGAGGAAGGACTCCATGTCACTGTCCACATGAATCAAATCAGACCGGCCGCTCAGAATCAGACAGGCCGCTTAAAATTGCAATCTTCTCAGCGGCCCCGTATTACTGGAGTTCTAGCCCTTCGATTAGTTCAGAGCGGCCGCTCTAAACTGATCTGGATCCACGACCTATTCAATGTAGATGTTCACAGCGGTCTGCTTATAGACAATTCTGTACCATTGACCGTGCGTGATATCTAGTGTTTGGGCTTGGTTTCCTACTATTTAATTGGATTTCAATTAAATTTCACATCGGCTTCACTATACTAATCAATCGGATTCTCTGGATTGTATGGTACAATGTGAAATGATCATAACCTAGGTTCTATGCCCCTCTATCCTCTATAGTCTTCCCAGATGAATCATTCAATTCATCGGTCAGAGATTCTGGTCTCACCGTACCCGATCTACGCGAAGATTTTATTTCATCGGATGCTCACTTCAGGGAGCCATCCAAATGAGTTTGGAGCGACCGCTCTAAACCTCCCTAATGTTGAAAGAGATGTTACATGCTCAGAGCTGCCGCTCTTCACTGTAGGGAGAACATACATCTAGTAGGCTCCGGCCATGACGATACAGGTTCAGAGCGACCGCTCTGAACTTGTAGCTCTAATTCCAACCCTGAGGATGTTGTGATCGGTCTGTCTGAATCCTGACAGCGCTCATCGCCGTCGTTGAGAATCAGAGCGACCAATGAGAACCTTGACCCTAACTGCCAACTGGATGCTTCAGTACGATCCCTCTGGACCGCTTGCACTCTCATTGTGGAAGTGGTGGTTTTGAGCGACCACTATGAATCCGCTGCACTTTCAATAGCAAGTGCTTCATTTCAGAGCGGCCACTCTAAACCGTGATGACGCTCCATACGAACAATTGCGCTCAATTCTACCATTCCGAGTACCGATATCTTTTGGTTTAGAGCAGCCTCTCTGATCCACTACTTCGTGATGAGCATGGTCACGGTTCAGAGCGACCGCTCTGAACCACCTTGTACACGATTTGAATGCTGCAGGTTTAGAGCGGTCGCTCTGATCCGTGAGGGAGTTCATAATGGAGTAGGAGGTTCAGAGCGACCGCTCTAAACCTCTCTCTGAACGAAATCAGAGCTCTGTCTTTTTGTTCAAAGGGAGGTTTAGAGCGGTCGCTCTGAACCTTCTACTCCAATATGAACTCGCTCATGGTTCAGAGCGACCGCTCTGAACCTCCTCGTGCTGGATTCCAATGCTCTCGATTCATTGTGGAGCAGGAGGTTCAGAGCGACCGCTCTAAACCTCCCTGTGAACGAAATCACAGAGTTGTGATCTCGTTCAGGGAGAGGTTTAGAGCGATCGCTCTGAACCTCCTGCTCCATTATGAACTCTCGCACGGTTCAGAGCGACCGCTCTAAACCAATCTGGCCGACTTCACAAGTGCAAGTTCAGAGCGATCGCTCTGAACCTCAACATCGCTCATTACGGAGCTGGAGGTTTAGAGCGACCGCTCTGAACCCTGACAACAACGTAATCATGTGCGCGGTTATAGGGGGTCCTTGTTCTAACTAATTCTTCTGTGTTTGCATGGTTTCAAATTGTTTAGGAATGGTTGGCATTGCAATCAATTGGGATGTAGTGATTACCTGGGCTAGGAACTGGTTCAATACTCTGTTTCTTCAGCCTATAATAACAAGATTGCTTCGTTTGTTAAGACTCCAGGAACTCGGAATCCTTCGCGGCTGCAGATGAAGTGAACACAAACCGCTCCTCAATCCCGAATATTGAACACAGAAGTTCAAGTGACATAGAACTCAATGTAATCACAGTCACAGTGCTCTTATGATCGGAATCTATTTTCAAACAAACGTAGCAGAATGGATTGAACAGCAGTTGAAAATGAGAGACCTCAAGATTGAACCCCATCAACAAAGCGACAACAAATACTGCAAACACGGAAACCAATGAAACGAAATACTGACACTACACAAACAAATGCTTTCAGATAAACACAAAATCACAACAAACAGACATCAGCGCAGATAAAAGCAACCAAACTAAACTAAAGTGCAAGATGTACATGGTCTTTGTGCAATTCTGGAAAACAACCGACTCGCAGAAGGATTCAAAACGCAAAGAAATGAAGAACCTCGCAATGGGGACCTAAACCCTAAGTCCGCGGAGAACATACCTCCAAAATCTGCTCAAGGTTGTCCACCGCGCCGGGATTGAAGAAGAAAGTCCAAATTTGAGCACCGAAAATGAAGAAGGTTGTCCAGACTCTGCTCCCGCTGCTCCGCACAATGAGGGAAAACAATACTATTGACGAAAGCGCTAACTGTAGAACTGCGCGGGGGAAAATCGCAGCGACGAAATACCTGCGCGGGGAGAGGCGCGATAGCGAGGACTAACTTGAGAAAACCCTGGGAACAGTGAAGAAGACCTACCGAACCTAAACCGAACCTAGATCCATCGAACCCAAGCCGAACCTAAGCCGAACCTAAGCCGAGTCTAAAGGAAGCATCATCAAACTACTAAAATCATAAGTTCCTCTCTAATGTCACAAATGCTATCATTAATAGTAGAGGCTTGTGCTTATTATGTTACGCATTCATTGTACCACATATTAGTGAAATTTTGATATATTTGAATAGAATGCATGATAATGATTTCAATAAGTCTTCAATATAATTATTTTAAATATTTTGTGAAAATATTTTCAATCATGCATACATAGAAATCGTATTTTCACACAATGTGATATTACAAAAATAGTAGTTTGCAATCACTTATACAAAGGGTGATATTGTAGAAATAACTGAGTTGCTGCAATTAAGGTGATATTAAAGAGGATCCAGAGGATGATATTATAGAGGGACTAAATCCATTGCTTCTCTTGGCTTTACACTTCTTTGCACTTCTATAATTCTGTGCTTTTGTGAGCTTTGAGCTTTCATGATTTCAATTTTCTATTGCTACTACCAAATGATTTTGAGAAATTCATTCAATTGAAGCAATTTGGGATTCCACAAAAATGAAGTTGCTCACAAAGGTTTTGAGATTTATAAGGTTTTTTTTCCAATTCTTCAATTTGGGTTGCCATTTTTTGTAACAATGGAATCAAATTTCTAATGCATTCTAATGTATGTGTATCTTTTTTAGTATTCATCATTGCATGTATTTCATTGAGCATTCATTAAATTTTCATTGTTTATTTCAATATATGCTTTTTTATTAAAAAAATTATATGAAGATTTTAGTGATTTTTATTTGAAGATTTATTGAAATTCTTGCTTTGCACTCTATCTAATACATTAAAATTCTTATGAATTTCTAATGGTGAATGCATAGCATAGCAAGCGCCAACTGCTAGTCATACTATTAAAATTAGAACTCCCTCTGTAATAGCACAAATGCTACCATTCATACTTAGGGGTTCGTGCTTGCTATACTATGCATTCACTATATCACATATTAGTAAATTTTTGATATATTTCGATAGAATGCATGATAATGATTTCAATAAGTCTTTAAAATAATTATTTTAATAATGTTATAAAAATATTTCCAATCAAGCATACATACAAATCATGTTTTGCACATAATGTCATATTATTGAAATAGAGTAGCACTTCACAACCACCTCTGATATCACTTTTTACTAAGGGTGATATTATAGAAATAATATAGTCGTTGCAATTGAGGGGATATTAAAGAGGATCCAAAGGATGATATTATAGAGGTAGCAAATGCATTGCTTCTCTTGGCTTGAAACTTCTTTGTACTTCTATGATTTTTTGCTTTCATGAACTTTGAGCTTTCATGATTTCAATTGTCTATCACAACTACCAAATGATTTTGAGAAATTGATTCAATTGAAGAAATTTGGGATTCCACAACAATGAATTTGTTCACAAAGTTGTTGAGATTTATTAGTTTTTCTTTTCACTTCTTCAATTTGAATTGCAATTTTCTGTAACAATGGAGTCAAATTTCTAATGTATGTGTATCTTTTATAGTATTTACCATTGCATATGCTTCATTCATCATTCAATAAATTTCTATGCTACTTTTCTATATATGCTTACTTAGAACAAAAATTATACAAAGATTTTAGGCATTTTTATTTGAAGATTTATTGAAATATTTGGTCTACATTCTATCTCATATATAAAAATTCTTATGAAATTTTTATGGTGAATGCGTAGCATAGCAAGCGCCAACCGCTAGTCCAGTACTGCAACGATTCTTTTCCAAGTTCGCATTTCTTATACATGTAATCATATTAGCAATAGTATCGTTACTCATGAAAACTCCTTTTTACTATTAATATAAATAAGAGTTTTAATAAGTTAAAAGCTTCTACGACATAAAAATAATTTTAATTTTAAATTGCTAATTTGCTAATCTGCGAACTTAATGTTTTTGCATAGTTCATTGCAACAACATAAATTTGTTGGGTCAACACTACAATAAAGCATCTAACGACCAAAAAGAACTATGGAGGACTTTGGAGATTTAGGGTTACCTCATGTGATTTGAATTTCGAACATGATTTTATGAAATAGTTTGGAGATACTTCAACAAATGAGCTATCAAGGAATGTAATATTCATTTTAATAATCATCCTAAAATATAAGTTATGCCGCTACAAGTCCCCCCAAAATGCAAGAAGTGATAGAAGAAGGTATTTTGAAGACAATGGAAGCATCTCTTGCACAAAAGTACATACTTGAACATCTCCTACAATGTAAAACACAAGAGCATTAGAAAGATTCTGAATGCTTGGAAGAAGTTCCACATACCATACTAATCTCATCAACTGTTCACTTTTCATGAGCAACACACAGATAATGTTGTACTTTAAATGTTTGATAAAAATTAGTTCTGCATGTAAAGTCTTTGGGGGGATCTACTAATCATCCAATTGAACATGTTGAATAGAAATGTCATGTTCTCCTGATGTAATAGCACAAAAAGGTAAATCCCAAGGTAACAACGCTGTGCGCGGGAGGAGCACAAGAAATGAACAACGCTGTGCACGAGAGGAGCACAAGAAAGGAACAACGCTGCGCGCGGGAGGAACGGAAAAAGGGAATCACGCTGCGCAAGAAAGAAAGGCCACTGCGCGGGGAGGAACGAGCACAAGAAACGAGCGCGAGCAAGAATGAGCAAGAAAAATGAGAAGAGGAACGAGTGCAAGAAAGGATGAGCGCTGCGCGCGGGGGAACGGAAGAAAGCAAGAGACAGGCGCGGTACTGGTGGGAAGAGTGTGCATGCAAACCCTCGGAACAGGGAAGACGACCAACCAAACCTGGAGCCGAACCAAAACCCAACCTCCATGAAACCCAAACCGAAGCTGAAGCGAACCTCCGCCGAACCTGAACCCAACCCTCTCAAACCCAAACCAAAGCTGAACCGAACCTCCGCTGAACCTGAACCCAACCCCCTCAAACCCAAAACGAACCCAAAACGAACCTCTGCCGAACCTAAGCCGAGTCTAAACGAAGCATCATAATATGGGGGGGGCTCCATCATTTGATAGTCAAATAATACTTCAGTACATGAGTGTATCTACACTTTTTTAACCCTCAAAAAAATTCGATGTTTTCATATCCAAAATTGCTTCAAATTACTTAAATCCAATGCAAGGCTAAAACCTTCATTTCTATTTCTTCATTACAATTCCAACCATAGGATCCCTTAGTTAAATTGTTAAATTATATCCTCCTAAAACTTTAGAATAAAAAACCTTACCATCTACAAGATCAAGTCGTCTGAATTTAAAAAAAAATGTTTTCAACTCTTCTTGAATGGTTAGATTTCATCTTTCAAACTTTTTGTAGAAGGTTTTTGAAATTCTATAGCTTGTTGCTCTCAAGAAATGAGTTGGAAATATATATACAAAATTTCAAACAAAATATATTTCATATTCATGCTTAAAAAATTATAAGTACAAGAAGCTACAGTATGATTTAAAACACTAGAGTGTTAAGAATGTAGTTATGGAATTCAAAAATGTTAGTCATACTACTAAAATCATAAGTCCCTACGTAATATCACAAATGCTACCATTAATACTAGGGGCTCATGCTTGCTATGCTATGCATTCATTGTATCACATATTAATAAAAATTTGATATATTATTTTCAATAGAATGCATGATAATGCTTTTCTTGGCTTCATATTTCTTTTGCATTTCTATAATTTTGTGCTTTTGTGAGCTTTGAGCTTCGAATTGCATTTTTCTATTGCTACGACCAAATGACTTGAGCCGAGTTTCAATTTCACAACAATTGAATTGTTTAAGAAGCTTTGGAGGTTGACAAGTTCTTCCTCTAAATTCTTCTATTGGGGTTGCCACTGTTTGGAACAATTGAATCAAATTACTAATGCATTCTAATGTATGTGTATCTTTTATAGTATTCATCATTATTTATTTCAATATATGCTTATTTAGAAAATTATAAGAAGATTTTAGTAATTTTTATCTAAACATTTATTGAAATTCTTGCTCTGCATTTTATCTCATACATAAAAAATTCTAATGAAATTCTAATGGTGAATGCGTAGTATAGTAAGCGCCAACCGCTAGTCATACTACTAAAATTAGAACTCCCTCTGTAATAGCACAAATGCTACCATTCATACTTAGGGGTTCGTGCTTGCTATACTACGCATTCACTGTATCACATATTAGTAAATTTTTGATATATTTCAATAGGATGCATGATAATGGTTTCAATAAATCTTTAAAATAATTATTTTAATAATGTTATAAAAATATTTCCAATCAAGCATACATACAAATCATGTTTTGCACATAATGTCATATTATTGAAATAGAGTAGCACTTCACAACCACCTCTGATATCACTTTTTACTAAGGGTGATATTATAGAAATAATATAGTCGTTGCAATTGAGGGGATATTAAAGAGGATCCAAAGGATGATATTATAGAGGTAGCAAATGCATTGCTTCTCTTGGCTTGAAACTTCTTTGTACTTCTATGATTTTTTGCTTTCATGAACTTTGAGCTTTCATGATTTCAATTGTCTATCACAACTACCAAATGATTTTGAGAAATTGATTCAATTGAAGAAATTTGGGATTCCACAACAATGAATTTGTTCACAAAGTTGTTGAGATTTATTAGTTTTTCTTTTCACTTCTTCAATTTGAATTGCAATTTTCTGTAACAATGGAGTCAAATTTCTAATGTATGTGTATCTTTTATAGTATTTACCATTGCATATGCTTCATTCATCATTCAATAAATTTCTATGCTACTTTTCTATATATGCTTACTTAGAACAAAAATTATACAAAGATTTTAGGCATTTTTATTTGAAGATTTATTGAAATATTTGGTCTACATTCTATCTCATATATAAAAATTCTTATGAAATTTTTATGGTGAATGCGTAGCATAGCAAGCGCCAACCGCTAGTCCAGTACTGCAACGATTCTTTTCCAAGTTCGCATTTCTTATACATGTAATCATATTAGCAATAGTATCGTTACTCATGAAAACTCCTTTTTACTATTAATATAAATAAGAGTTTTAATAAGTTAAAAGCTTCTACGACATAAAAATAATTTTAATTTTAAATTGCTAATTTGCTAATCTGCGAACTTAATGTTTTTGCATAGTTCATTGCAACAACATAAATTTGTTGGGTCAACACTACAATAAAGCATCTAACGACCAAAAAGAACTATGGAGGACTTTGGAGATTTAGGGTTACCTCATGTGATTTGAATTTCGAACATGATTTTATGAAATAGTTTGGAGATACTTCAACAAATGAGCTATCAAGGAATGTAATATTCATTTTAATAATCATCCTAAAATATAAGTTATGCCGCTACAAGTCCCCCCAAAATGCAAGAAGTGATAGAAGAAGGTATTTTGAAGACAATGGGAGCATCTCTTGTACAAAAGTACATACTTGAACATCTCCTACAATGTAAAACACAAGAGCATTAGAAAGATTCTGAATGCTTGGAAGAAGTTCCACATACCATACTAATCTCATCAACTGTTCACTTTTCATGAGCAACACACAGATAATGTTGTACTTTAAATGTTTGATAAAAATTAGTTCTGCATGTAAAGTCTTTGGGGGGATCTACTAATCATCCAATTGAACATGTTGAATAGAAATATCATGTTCTCCTGATGTAATAGCACAAAAAGGTAAATCCCAAGGTAACAAAGTGACTCCAGTTTATCTAAAAAGTAAGAAAGCTACTTGTTAGAAAAACTTGTACAAAATAAAGAAACAAAACATAACGTCTTTTTCTAATAAAACTACTCCCGGTACTATGGTACTTAGCAAAAATTCATTATGTACATACAACAAGTAAGTAGCAGTCTTCCTTCAACGATAGTGGCGACGGGACGCTCGACACTCAAGTGTGAGGTTATCCAAATTTGCTTGTGCTTGATTGAGCCGGGCACGAAATTCATCAAAAATATCCGTTCCAAAGTGAATTGTTTGAGACTCCCTATGCAAATGTTCAGTCCCGTACTTATCATCCTAAACAATGAAGTACCAATAAGACATATTTCAATGAGAAATCTTTTATAAATCCTTCAAAATTCAAAAAATTACAACATTACCCAAGAAATTGACATCATCAAAAATTCAATATCATGAAAAAAAAATCAAAGAATGAAGAGATATCGAAGGGCATCATTTTTTCCTTTGCTATTGGAAGGTCAAAAGCAATGTATATTACAAACCTCAATGAGTTGTAGGAGCAAGGAACCATTCTTGGATGCAGCGAGCTCATCCTCATCATCGAATTCCTCCATGAGAGCCCTACATGCCATGTGAATCAAGACATATTATCATATCAAAAATTAACATGTCCAAGTACGTACATACTGAAATCTCAAAAACCAAGCAAAACCTTTGCAAACCTAAACAATTATCAACAAATGAACTAAAACAGAAACAATGCTAACAAGAATTGAGCATCAAAATCAATCAAGAAATGTTAATATATAGTATAGCATGTTGTACTTGACAACCAAAAAAACTCACCGAAGGTTTGTGCAATCTTTGTTGTAACGCACATGGACATACTCCTCCATTATGGCCCACACATCTCGAATTGCAGCATCAAATTGTGCTCCCCAAGGAACTTCAAGTGTGCCCTGCAATGCACACATAACATGACCTACAACAAGAAACCAACAAAGATTGCACTAAGGAACAACCATGCATGTGATACCTACATATTATCCAAAACTTAGAGTTTTGCACATGCTTTTGAAGTACACAATTCTACAAATGGAAGAAGGAAAACATAACCCATGTAGTATTTACCCATCTTGGTGTCTTGGAACATCTCCTTAGACGTCTCGCAGTGAGAATAATGGGCAAAGCAATATAGCTTGTAGCCTTGCCAAAAATCGCGAGCCCTATTTCAAGCAATTTTGAATCAATTCCAATGAAGTAATCATAAGTATGGTAGAAAATCATGCAATAGCTGCAAACGCAGAAAGCCCAAAAAACATGTGTAGAAAAAGAAGAAGTCACTTACCCAAAGTCCTCATTGTCCAAAAGAACTCTAAGCTGCTCGGAGCACTTACTGAAGTTTGCAGCGCCAGCCATTGAATCTGTTTAGAACCAAAAGTGCCCTACAATGAAACACATCAACCTTACTAATAGGTAGAGAGTGAAGATGAGGCGATTCTTCCACCAAATCCTTAAGCCCTAGAATGAAGAGATGCAAAATTGTTATTCTATTACAATCAACAATCCTTATCTTTCAATTTGCAACATCTTGCTAAAAATCACTGTTGCATGCATTTTCTTAGGTTCCACATCTTTGTTTCTTGCTAAAAAAAATGATTTAAAAAGAATATAGACCAAGAAGAACAATGAAAAAGACAGATGAGCCCTTACAAGAGCTCTTTTATAGCATACAATCTCACAAGAATGAAAAAGAAAAAGTCTTAAGAAAATTTAAATATCTTCTACATGTGCTAACAAATACAAAATGAGAACTTGAAGGCTACTGAGAAGTTGCAAATGAGAAGCATTCCCAATGGAATCTCAAAACCACTTCCAAGTGGGTTCATTGACATTGGAAATTGACTACATTGGAAACTTTTCCGCAAACCTTAAACAAAATCAAGAAACCTTTTTTTCTTCTCTACTACTTAGAATTCCAACATTTCCATTCCCAAACTCGAAATGAAGAAATCTCAAGCTATTATAGAAGATGTAGCGAAGTGGTGATGGTGGAAAATGAAGCCACGATGAAAGCCAGAACAACTATTCTTTGGAGTTCAAACCCAAAAAAAATTGCTGAGGATTATGGAAATTCAAGAGTGGCGGTGAACAAACCTTCTTGAAGTGCGTGCGATTGTGATCTCCACATGCAATGTCCTCCGGTCTCACCCTTTTGCTATAGAACTTACTGGAGCGTCGCCGACTCCCTTCACCAGAGGCAAATGACTTTCGGAAAGCAGTTGGGGTTGTGCAAAAATATCTTGTACCCTCCGAATGCAAAAACCATGTGGTCGAGAACTGCTTCTGACAACACACTGAATAACCTAGCGTAGCGACTGGCGTTGAAACTACGCGTGACAGAGATGTCCGAATTTTTCAATTTTATTTATTTTTTTGTCGAATCCAACGTGGCCCTACGCTGGCGACGTGGCAGCCGCCATATGCGGCTGCCGCATTGAAGTACAGCCTCAAAATACAAAACCGAAACCGGCTTCTGTCATTCTTCTTTCGTCGTCTGCAATTGTGTATGTCGATATTAGAGCGCGCACTGCTTTCTCCTCTTCCATCGGCGTTGTGCAGCACGTTGTCAACCGCTGGAGGCCATCTTTGTTGCTGAGAAGCGCCAATGACGTCGTACGTCCTCATTTCAGGTTCGATGAGCAATTTATCCCCTGTTTCTCTTCTCTCGGTTCGCAGGATTGTTTTTTGTCTCTAAGAACTCAATTTCAACGGATTTCAACAAATTTCATGTTTTTCTTCAGTTATTTCGCATCTGTAGTACTGCTTGAGCCACATTCCTAGAATCTCACACTAGCAACAGGCGAGGCGTGTTTTCGCGTTAGACAGAATGCTGCATTTGCTGAAATGCGAATTTTAGAACTGCGCTCATTATAGTTTGTACTCATTCGGTTCCGAATTTTAGAACTGTGCTCATTCGGTTCCGTATAGTTATTCACGTCCTCGTAGACAATCAATTATCCACAGTGCTGTGGTATTTCAGAGTCATGATTTATACAATGCTGATATACCTTAGCATTATCATCTATTACATGAGACAAAGTTCGGATGGCATTCCATCCAGATTGATTTATGATAATTAGTGTCACCCGAAATTAGTGTTACTCAGTTCAGGGCGCCCGCTCTGAATTGAACGTGGGGTGACGATTGGGAAGCAATATGACACTCCGTTCAGTTCAGAGCGCTCGCTCTGAACTGATTGTGGGGTGACAATTAGAAAGCAATATGACACTCCGTTCAGTTCAGAGCGCCCGCTCTGAACTGAACGTGGGGTGACGATTGGGAATGCTATCCTCCGTTCGGTTGAGAGCGGTCCCTCTGAACTGAACGTGAGGTGACGGAGACGAAAGCAATCCTCCGTTCGGTTCAGAGCGACCGGTCTGAATTGAATGTGAGGTAACGGAGACGAAAGCTATTCTCCGTTCATTTTAGAGAGACCGCTCTGAACTTCACGTCAGGTGACCGAGGCGAAGGCTATCCTCCGTTCAGTTCAGAGTGGCCGCTCTGAACTGAACAGAGGGTGACAAATCATGAACTCTCGGAACGGAGGGTGACGGAGCTCTGTGACCCTCCCTGAAGTTCAGAGCGGCCGCTTTGAACTGAACGGTGGGTAACAGAGCTCTGTGACCCTCCCTGAAGTTCAGAGCGGCCGCTTTGAACTGAACGGTGGGTGACAGAGCTCTGTGACCCTCCCTGAAGTTCAGAGCGGCCGCTCTGAACTAAACAGAAGGTGACGGAGCTCTGTGACCCACCGTTCAGTTCAGAGCGGCCTCTCTGAGCTTAAGGGAGGATCATAGAGCTCCGTCACCCTCCGTTCCGAGAGTTCATGATTTGTCACCCTCTGTTCAGTTCAGAGCGGCCGCTCTGATCTATGTTTTGCATGCGCATTATTTAGATCCTAGTCCTCCGTTTTCCCAATTATGGGCGATCACGTGGATGAATTACGCATGCATCCTGTTCCTCGCAGTTCAGAGCGGCCGTTCTTAAATGTTATTCGGTGGGACTCTTTCTTGGAGACTCTGGACTGTTCAGCATTCATTGTAGGAACGAGTTCTTCTTTGTGATTCTTTACATTGTGTTGTCTATCCTTTGGCGCACTTCCTCTATATTGGGTGTGGAACAATATCTGCGAGAGTTGTAACTCTTCCACGCAGTTCAGAGTAGCTCAGTGAACAGGCCTTGGGGGAATTTGTGCGTAGACTTCCAGTCTCCTCGGACTTAGACTGTTCGGTCCATACTCATGTGCGGTTGATTGTCTTTCTTGGACATAGTGGCATTGCACTGCGGAATGGGGTCCACGGTAGCCGACGTTCTATGGGAATCGTTAGTTTCAGACTTCACTGCATTCTATACCAAACTTCATAGCAAGTGAGCAGGTTCCAGACATTTGCTACACTATTTCATACTGTATTTGATTATGTAATGATGTCCTCATATTCACCGCTTTCGCCACTCGTCTATTTGTCATTTTGTCTAATACTTTTTATTTTACTGCTGTCAGGCGTATTAGCCCTTGTGGGCTGAACAAAGAGGACGTATATGCTACCAATTCTTTCAAGTGTCACTCTCATGCTTCCTACGAGGCCGCTATTTTCTATTAGAAAACACTTACGATTTTAACGTCTCCTATGTTTTCTTCGGACGACTCTGATGGTGATGAGGTATTGTATATAACTTTCTACTCTCGTCAGTTTTCACGTTTCTTATTGTACATTGCGTTCCTTTGTCATTGATGTCGTGTCAATTCTTCATTGTTCGGTGTGCAGGGGTTTGCAGAATGTCAGGAAGAGGACGTGGACTTGGAAGCATATGCCGAGGCAAACGTAGACAATAGTCCCATCCCAGATTGCGAGGGCATTGATCGAGACGGATGGTCTGGGAAGGCATTGCTCGCAAAACATGCGGACGGCTCCGACTTTGCGGAAGTCATCATCATTAATGCCAATCCCAACGCTTGCATTGATGGACAGAGCAGGCTGGGGATGGATGACGTTGGCATTGTTGTCTTGGACGTGTACAACGGGGACCCCAACGTCGGAGACATGTGCTTGCGCTGGCCTATGCGGCAGGTGTTTCACCACGGCGAAAATGGGTACGTCAGTGTTTACGATCACGCTCGCAAGCGAGAAGCTCTGGATAAAGAAATGGAAGGGAGTAGAAAACATGGGGGCGTGCGACGGTATCGTTATGATAGGAGAGCTCGAGCTGTCGCTTTACTAGATAAGAAGACGAAGATGGTATCACATGAATCCATTGCAAAGGTCTTCACACAAATCTGCTGCAATAATGAATGCACTCGTAAGTTCCGTCCTTCCACCATCCGTGTGCTTCGCGCGGAAATGCACCTACAGACATTTCAAGTGAAATCTAGCAAAAATTTGGATGTTCATAGGACAATGCACAAAGCGGTTCCGAGGGGGAGGCAAGTTGTCACCTTAGAAAGCATAGACGTCTATCCACGTGCTTGGAGGATTCTTCACAACATCCCCCTCCGCACATTCGAAAGATACAGGGCCAAGGCCAAGGCTGGCGTCAGAGGCGCCCCACACGGGAACTCCAATCGAAAAAAAACAAGGACTGCCACTATTCAAGGCATCGAGACTTTGCGCTCATTATTGGAGGCAATGGCCGACCACATGCCCCATTTGTCTCGCACCTTGCCCACTGGTGAAAAGGTTTGCCTCAAAGTTCTTCCGACCGGTACCGAATGGAGGCAATTACTAGCCACCATGAACAAGGTACGGCTCGCAATGTCACCTATGGCATTCATATGAAAAGGACATGGTCGAATTGTCGCATCGACCACAATAGCTCATAGAGTCCTCCAACATCCAATGAAGTGCTTGTTGAATACGCAGACTGAGTGCGCGTGTTTCTATTGTTTGTAGGCCAATGAAGAACTCGGGCTGTCGACACTCTCGCAATCATGTTTTAGTAAAATTCGAACAAAATATTTTGCTGAGTACGTCGTGAAGGGAAGGGGAGATTCCTTCGCAAGATGTAGCATTTGTGACAATCTAAAGCAACTACGAGCTTCTTTTGCTCCTGGATCGGAGGACTATCAACGAATCCAAAGGCGCTTCGAGAAGCACTTGTTTCTACAAGAAGCTTGTCGACATGCCTACTACCGTAGTAGATGGTTGTCCAAATTACGGCCTATGCAACTTTTATCTATCATGCACGACAAAATGGATCATTCAAAAACAGCATGTCCTGCATTGGCAAGGAAAACAAAAGCCCTAGATGGGTTCATAAAGTTGCCCGTGAAGGTATCAGGGATTTTTGCACATGGACACGGGGATGGCAAATATGCACATTACAATTTGGACGTGTTTCCCAGCGACAGCAACTTTACAGTGGGATCCATCGCCAAATTGTTACGAGATTTAGAAGGGCCCCCCGCAATGTCTTCACGGACGTTGTTCGAAGGAGCCGGAAGCACGGAACTATATCGAGCGTTGCTGCAAGGTAGCGAGATCTGTATTGATTCTTTGGGAGCTGTTCCTCCTCAACCTATTGAGGCTCAACCATTGCCACCGGTACTACACGTTCAGATGGACAACTCTTGGAGGGAAAACAAAAACAGGTATGTCTTCTATTTTTGGTCCCTGTTGGTGGCAAGACGCATTGTGAAAGAAGTGGTGGTATCCTTCATGATAGTGGGTCACACCCATGATGACATGGATGCATCATTTGGGCGATGGGGCATGCAACTCCGCGAGAAAGACCATCCCACCCTACCATCATTGATGCAATCCTACATGGAAATGGAACAAGGTCCGTTCATTCCACATCTAATTGAAGAAGTACCCGACTTCAAGGCCTATGTCAAACCTTATATTGGGATGCACAATAAACAATTGGTGGGCCACTCTCATGGGAGACAATACAAATTCTTCATGGATGACAATGGATGGCCTATCATGCAATACAAATTGGCGTGTACAGACATTCCATGGTTGCCTGAAGGGGGATTGAAGCTATGGAAGGAAGATGTCGACCATAGACCTATACTTCCTCAAGGTGATCCACCGCGCGTGACCCCCAAGAAGATGACAAACGAAGCTGAGAGTATGCGTGGACTTGATGGATACATCCAACATTGGAAAGACATATCCAAAGAAGATGGGACGGTGGAGTACAAAACCCACATGCCAAACTTGGTCACGTATTGGACCCGCGTGAGAAATGCCATGCTGGATGGAGGCGAAGAAGACTCCCCCCAATCTAATGAATTGCAGCAAGGATTTTGGCCTCACACTCGACAACCCGGAGATCTTATGACAGATTTCATGCAAGATGGAAGGACACGTCAAGAGGTGGAGGCCGAAGATCCTTACATTGGTACTCTAGAGGGAAGGCCCCCACCAGCATACAATGTAGTCACTGATGTTCGTGAGGGATTCTACCTCTTTGTGAGGCCAGGATTGGATTGTCTTGAGCCCGTATGGCTCGGAAGGGCAGTAGAAAATCCACAATTTGATCCCACGGCCGTTCACTTTCGCGAAGTCTTAGTGCAATGGTACACCCCATGTGGAACATCCAAAGATGTGCAACGGTTGTATACGGGGTGGGACACAAAGCCTAATTTTAGATGGAAGATTGACCGAACGGCCGACAAAGTTGACTATGTTTCCACAGATAGTATCATGGCATCATGGAAACCAAAGAAGAACGATGGAAATAATTTCATTGCTCCTCGTCAACAAGTGCAATTTGCAGTGGATCATTTACGTCGAATTGTTGAAGAAGAACAAGGTTGGTGAATATGAAGTCCTGGGAGACGACTATTCCAACAGTCATATTTCATGCTTGCGATGCCCCTTTGTATTATAGAAGGTGGACCTTCACATATTATGCAATAGGTAGTGATAGTTTTTCTTGTCCGATGACATTGCAACGGATTGTACAATTTTGAATAGACTGTAGGCATCATAGGTTGCCTGGTCCTCAATCTTTGTATGCAACCTCCATTTTGTTCAATCTGAAATACAAGTTTTTGCCCTTCTATTTTGCATCCATTGCAACAAGACATATTTTAGATACCAACTTCACTGACCACGCACTCATGAACGATGCAAACCTAAACAAGTACCCAAACTTGTGCCCATCATGATGATGATCCCCCCCCACTTCAATGGGCAATGACCCCCATGTTAAGCACCAACAACTCCATGACAAGATTTCCACGTTCTACCTATTAGTCTACCAAGACTTTCACTAACAACATCTATAGTCATTGTCTTTTGCACAAGTCCTGTATAGAAATCCTAAGGATTTGCACTCGTATGCAAGGGACCCATTTGCCACTCACTAGCGCTACGCCCAACGACTAGTACATAGCACAATACAAAGGCAGCTTAATGGTCGCTCATGTCAACATGGGACATGGAATACCACCATTTTAACGAAATTGCCGACAAAGCAAAATCACCTCAACGCTTCTCATGTCAGAATGGCACATGGAATACCGCCATTTTAACGAAATTGCCCATACATCCATTACAGCGAGTTCATCTTTGATTGCATCAGATGTGAAAGTGACTGACAAAAACAGCAGTCTTAGTCCGATCCTAAGGTTGATCGATCACGTTGAGATTATTTTTTGTGAGAACCCTGAGATCCAGTAATCTGGTATAGAGACTGCCTGTCAGCGGCCTTGACAGCATCTTGTCTCGGAGGAATCAAGGAAGCTCACCCTGGAAAGCGTACTAACCAATATTTCATTACAATGGCGGTATCCCACAAACTTGGTTCTTTCACGTTTAGACTGTGCGGTCTGAATTTTATACCTGTCCATTTATATATCGAATGGAAAAATGGTTTATGGAATAACGCCATTAGAACGAAATTTCCCATCTACTACCACGGCTGCGACAGGTCTCGACCGACGCGGACCTGTAGATGATCTCAGCTTCGGTGAGGGGCTCAGTTAGACTCAAGCCAGGCAATTTTAAGATTGGCACGGGAGACCGGCAGGGCATTGCTCCTGCTATTATATCTCAACATTAACCCTGGAGCGCTCAGACGTCCATTTTTTGGACAATGAACAGATTGAAGTTCTTGTTTCCGATCTGTCTAGTTCCAAGCTTGGATGAAAGTCATCCTAATTTCTGGTGATACTTGATCAAGTTCTTGTCTTATCTAATGGTTATGGGGAATTTCGTTAAAATGGCGGCATTCCATGTGCCATTTTCAGACCACCCGCTCTGAATTGTAAAAATGGCATCTAGGACAGGTATAGTTTTTAGGAATCTTAGGCTTTTATAGACTTAAGAAATCTATGACATTTATAGATTTCAGACTGCACAATCTAAATTGTAAATGTGACATCTATCACAGCTGTAGATTTCTCACATCTAAGAAAGCAATAAATTTTAGACATCTAAGACGTTTGTACACTTCAAACCATCCACTCCGAACTGTAAAAATTGCCAAAGTAACGGAATTTCGCCATTTTAACAAAATTGCCCATGGTTGGATTTGGTGTTACTAGAATACAAAATTTTTTTAAATTACAAATGTGGAAGTGTGTCAAGTGATCAAATTGCATTGACTCTAATTCAAAACTAGGTTTGCAAAAATGAGGTCATAGATGTAAAGAACACAAAAATTTCAAAAAATCACCATGTCAAAAATATTGCTAATAGCATTGGTGAATCTAACCATACAGATGGAATCTAAAATTCAAAATCTACAACTTTCTTTTGTATATTATGGACAATTTCATTAAAATGGTAGGTGATTTTTTGCCATTTTCCATACTCCGTGTGCCATTCTAATGTCATGTCATGTCATGTCATCTTTGACATATTCAATGCCATTTTAATGGAATGTAGTGCCATTCTACAGGAATACCACCATTTTAACGAAATTGCTCGTATATCACTTCTAAAATATTCTTCCAAATAGCACTTTATAATGATTTTCTCCAAATTGTCAATTCTGGAGAAGAGTCCAGACGCTCTAGGATTAAGCTTTGTCCCCCAAACTTTTTGTTAACAAAAGTTGGAGGTAAAGTTTCATGTTGAAATATAATACTTAGGGGATAATGCCCTACCAGTCTCCTTGTGTAGGGGATATACTACGAGAGCCTCACTTGTACTTCAAAATTCCAAACATCAATATGTTGATAGAACTTGTTCATTGACCTCCTCTTCTCATTCATTTGCCTAAATCATCTATTTTGGGAATTTCAATAAAATGGTAGTATTCTGTGTCATTTTTAGATCGTCTACTCTCAATTATAAAAGTGCCATCTAGAACGAATATATATTTTAAAAAATCTTGGAATTTTAAAGATTTAAGAAATCTAGGAATTATATAGATTTTAGATTGTGTAATTTGAATTGTAAAAGTAACTTCTAGCACAAATGTAGTTTTGAAACATCTAAGAATGATATAGATTTAGACATCTAAGAAGTTTCACGTTTGTACAATTCGAACTGCTCAATCTGGATTGTAAAAACTATCAAAGTAGCGGAATAGCACCATTTTAACAAAATTGCCCATCTATATAAGTATCCCTCGTTCACTCTTATAATTTAATCTTCATAAGTTCAAGCAACCTCTGTGTATGTATGAGTGTATACAAGTGTTTTGTTTCTTTGAGTTCTGCAATTGTATGTAAGTCCCTTGTTATGATTTGTATTCAGTATGACAGTATTCAAACATGGTATCAGAGCAGTGCTGAGATTTCTTTAAAGTCTTCATATGAGTGATATCTCTAACTACAACAGTGTGAATCCCCACTTAAGCACAGTATTATTTTGACAGACATATTCTACTTAAGGTCTGTCCACACTTGGTCTTGGCAAGGTTCTTAGGCAGCAGTATTACGTGAACAATTTACAGCGCATTCGCACCTGCGTTGCTTGGTATTCACCGAACCAACATGGCGCGTGATGTGGCATCAAGGTAAGAGCAGTATGAAGACTATTAAATCATCTACGAACTCTAGTCCACCACTGCCAAAATCACTTGTAATTAAGGCTTCTAAATCTTCTAAAAGTGTGGATTTTAGGAAGTGCACACTAGTCTTAGTTAAAGGGACCTCAGCTAGGTAATAAGGAAAGTTTGGTGGCTTTCATCCGAAGAGCACCACGGCTTGAATTGAAGAGACACACCCAAATTCTGAACTTAGGGATGAATGGAAGCTTTTTATATACATATGGGGTGGTAGTAAGTAAAACAAACCATGTGGGATATTTGAATGAGAATTAGGAGGACCTCAACCACTCATAGTTAAGTTAAAAGCAAAAGCAAGAATTATGTTTGAAGTAGAATTTCAAACTTCATTTAGGCATAGTAAACTAATTTTTTACAAAAAATCTTGAACTAATAGATGTTGATAAATCAAGTTAACTTCCATCTCCAAAAATGCGTTTGTAACTTTGATCCTCTAATCAAAAGTTAGGCACAAAAATCAGAGAGGATGTTTGAGAATGTCCAAGAAAATGTCCCTTTCAACCCTACTTAGAAATTTGATCATAACTTTTGATTAGAGACTCAAATTACAAAAGAATTTTTAGAGATGGAAGTTAACTTGATTTATCAACATCTATTAGTTCAAGGTTTTTAAAAAAAATTAATAATACTATGCCTAAATGAGGTTTGAAATTCTACTTCAAACATAATTCCTTTGTTTTGACAATGATCAGTAAAGCACTCATTTTCAAATTATCCCATAACCTTTGAAGTTTCATGATGGTTAATTGATTTCAAAATAAAAATGGCATTCCCTCCCCAACATCCCACAAATGTTTGTGAAGCAATCCCTTCAATTTGCCATCAGTTTTTTGTGGAAGATGTTCAAAGGACGTTGATATTGAAGTATTCTTCATTTTGCAAAGATGGATGGATGAGAATTCTAGAGAGGAGAAGGTAACTTCTACGAAGGTTGTTGAATGTTATGGTTTCATATCTAAATGTTGGATAAATTTTTTAGAATCAATTTTCACTTAACCAATGCAATAAATGCATCTCCATAAAATATAGACATGCTGGTAATTGTGTAGAGTATTATCTTTTAAGAACCAATGCTACCAAACGCCAAGTGGAGACAGAACATTAGCACAATATTATTATTTGATAGACAAAACCATGTTGAAAGTCAACATAGTTCTCAATGAAGCGAAAGTAATGAGATCGTCAAATTTCCACCTCTAGAAATACATGATCATCCAAATCACAAAAAGAAAAGCTTAAATCACTTCTATCCTTGTCACTTGTCACCTTTTCCAAAAGTACCACAAATGCAAAAGAATTCCAAGAATTAGAAGAAGAAAAGGTAGAGCACCTCATGTACATCATGAGCATGTCTATAAAATTGTCAACCGTCACTATTAGCTCAATTAACCAAGTATCAAGAGACTAGACATGAAAATTGATGATGTAGACTTGGTACAAATTGTCATAAAAGCCTTGCCTAACAAGTACAACTACGTCCTATAGAATTATACAAGTGCATGATATTTTCCTACTCTCTACTAACTCTAGACTAGACTAATGCTAGAAAAGAGTCACAAACAATCAAAAATCAAGATTAGGCCTTGTAGTAATATTGTGGACATGGAATTTTAATGTTTGTTTTAAAAATCAGAATTTTGGTGTGAAATAGGTTGTCTTTGAATTTTATTTTCAAAAATCTTTTCAGAAATGCAAATGTGAATTAGATTTTAAATGGTAGAAATTGGCGTTCTTAAGAGTTTAATCCCTAAAGCCTTAAATTGTCTGTTTTGGCAATTTTGGACAACTCACTATGAATGGAGTTTTATTTATTTTTCTTTTAAATTTTCACACAACATGTGCCCTAGGAGTACCTTTAAGGCCCAACAATTTTCATAACTTTTGGCTACATGGCTAAAAAATTATTGTATTGTATGTAGTTTTTAACAACTAGCAGACAAATTGGGGAGAAAAAAAAAACTTCTTTAGAAATCACTATTTTAAAAAATAAAAATTTGAAATTGATTTTCTAGATTTATATATATAAAGCTTTGAATCGTTCTATTTGAATAATGAGATGAAAGTTATGAGGATTTTTAGTTTGCTAGTAGTTTATGGGTAGTTATGGAATTTCTACTATAAAATAAATTTAAAACTCAATTTAACTCAAATTTCACTATTTTGTGGGAAAAAAATTTAAAAATTAGGTGCAGATTGTTCATTACAACATTACAACCATTGGATTGGATTTTTCAATTCCGTAAATAAATTCTTAACAATTTAGTATTTTCAATCATTCTCTACTTCTTTCTACTTACTATTTTTTTCATATATGTTGTACAATTCCAAATGATGTGAAATTTTTCAAGTATATAGCCAACTTGCCTTGAAAAATGAATCCAAAGAAGCACCACTATTTTGGATGTTTTTCATATATGTGTGACCTTGTAAAGTGCAATTGCACGATTTTTTGCAAGGCCAAAAAAAATTCTATCACTTCAAACACTAATATATTGAAATCTACATGGTGAAAATTTTTGAAATTTTTTCCACATCTTCTCAAAACCACTACACTACAAGATCCTATAGTTACATGTATCTAATAATATTTTTTTTCTAAAATTTGGTACTTGTATTAGAAATGGCAATCTTGGAGCATTTTTGCTAAAAACATAGTCAAAAATCTCTAGGTGTTAAATTATAAGAACAGGTATGGACAGTTATAAGTGAAGGAATGTTGATGAAAAAAAATTTAGGTAAATATAGTTAAAAGTTTTCATTTCATAAGTGAGCAAACAAGTGTAGTCTTGCCTCCTTGTGTGTGTTTTGTTTTTTTAATGTACATTATATTATGCACATTTTCTGTGAGTATTTTCTACAAACTATTTTGTATATTTTATTTCTATTAATTGATTTAAGTGTTGTAAATTATTTTGTGATGTGTACTTTTGTAAGATTGCGTTTGATGAAATTTAAATGTAATGTGGATGCAATTTAAATATGTTGTACGCGAGTTTTTATTGTTCAAATTATTTATATTGGAATCTTAATGAATGATGAAATTGATGAAATTTAAACTAGACTATGTAATAAATCAAGTGTTAATTACTATGAGAAAATTGCATACTAATTAATCATAGTGCATGAATGCCTTGTGTATGAGTGATGAATCATAAACATACATTTATATTATTTTATTATGATTAGGTTATGCCTCATGGAAATTACAATTGATTATTGACTATTGCCATGACTAATGCAAGATGGCTAATTAATTGATAATAAGGCTATGTAATTAAGTAAAGACTGTGACCAAATAATTAAATATATTTAAAAATAAAAATGATTGTGAGTGATTTTAAATTGTGGATGACAAGAAATAGTATTTAACAAGATTTGAACTATTATTATTCCTTAGTTTGAATGTGTGGGAATAAAAATAAATAAGAGTGCCCAATCACTGATAATCATTTAATTTCCTAGACTAATATTTACTAACTATGGAAATGGAAGTAAATGAGTGAAAAAAAATGTTGTGAGATTATGGACATTGACTATGAAAATTGAAATTATGGTGTGACTAAGGACTTCAAAGTGATTATATACAATAGACTATTGCCATGAGCAATGATGCATTGAGTGAATATTATTTTGATATCCTAGTGTGTGTTATTTTTAATTTAATTATAGTTTACAACATACACATGGAATTACATCCCTAGTATAATAATTGACGGACATAGTCATAGATTTTCCTATGAATTGTACATAAATGTTTTTAGTATTAACATTCCTTTATGAGCCAAATAACATAATATTTCCTAAATGAAATGTCATTTATGTATATGTGACCTTAGCTACTACAAACTCTAACTAACTTGAGTCTTCCCCCCCAAAACCCGCTTCATTATATTTTCTCCCGTTTTTTTTATACCACAAAAATTGAAGCTTCGTTCTTTCAAGGAGCAGTACATTATCATTATAATCAGCAACTCTATTGATCTCAAGGCAACAACAACTTTCAAGGTAGACAATCCAATCAACCTACATGATTTTAAGATAACTCCAATAATTATGGCAATTTTCAAAATCGACAAATTTAGTGTTTTTATTATGGCTACTTAGGACCCTAAGGACATGTGCCTAGAGCATTTGGTAGATATACTCAAACTTGAGGCAAATAGAATGCCATGCTAGGTATAAAGCAATTTTTAGCAAAAGTTGTTCATGAAGTACCATGGACCATTTTTTAAGCCACGTGAGGTATTGACCACATAGATGCTGATAATTTTGAGATGTTTGAAGTAGTTCTATGCCCCTTCATATTCACAATGAAGACATAAGCTAATATCTCTATTTTAGTGCCACTCACCACAACAATGGAAATCAAAGCAATTTTCTAGTTTAGATCAACATAAAAGCAGTATTAAGACTACTAGTGGAGATAGCCACCAAATTTTAGGGAATGGATTTGTCCACTTCACATTAACAAATGGTGAAATAAAAAATATTTTTGGTATTTTATACATACATAGTCTAAGAAAAAATTTATTGTCAATTGGCTTGTTGATTGATAAGGGTATTATAGCTTGTTTTCATGATAAAAATGCTTCCTTTACAATTGAGGGAACAAAATTAGATGAGATTTGAAGCGAAGGGAGGGCCAATGTAGTCCTATTTTTCAAGTTGTGATCTAATCAAAATATTAAATATTAAAATTTTAATTTTAAAATATTATTTTTTTAGTAAAAAATACTTAATAATATCTAATGTGGCACGACTGCAACCACATTGGATGGTTGATTTGGCAAAGTTTCCATCATTCTCCTTATTTGGAAACTCTAGGAAACTCAGACTTGTTTTGACTCCAAAAATCATCTAATGACAGCTTGTAGCCAAAGGCTTTCATAATAGGAGGAATGGCTAAAAGTAGAACTATCCATTACCACACAAATTTACTATCTAGGTACTTTGGAGAAGCTATTTTCAGCTCTCATATTTTTCAGAGATTGAATTGTTTGAGAGAAGTCAATTGCATGAAGAATGAAGACATTCCGACAAGATTTGAATTTTTTGTAATTTTTCAAAGCTAAAATGTTAAACTATGAATAGACCCTTGTTGAAACATGATTAGACCACTATTGAGGCGTGGGCTAATGTGTCCTTAATCCACTTGAGTACTCAATTGGGTGATTGCGAGTGGTAATGAGGTACTTAACTACTTTGGTAATTTTAGGGTGCAACATTTTTTTGCTAGTTATAAGAAAACGAAGTTATTTTTATGTCCAAAAAAATAGGTTTAAGCATTTAGTTTGACATAGAAGGGATCTATTTAGATGTCTCCTAAAATTCATTATAATGTACAGGCTAAAAACATGCCAAAATCTGCTTGTTGTGAGTGTTTATTTACTCACCTTTGGTAATGAGCAAATACAACCAGTTTCTTGGTTTGTTTTATATCCTATGGGTGTTCTAACATCGGGCCATTGTGCCTTCCAAGAAATGAATCTTTCTAACTTCCTACTCCTATGATTTTAAAGAATTTTCTCACTTCCTACCCCTTTACCAAAGATGCGTATGTAATTATCTTAGAGTTCCTAACTGGCTTCCTTCTAATTTCTAGAGCTCTAAACCTCCTCTAAATGACTTACTAATTTTAGATTCTTGAATTTTGTTTCTTGTAAAGTCTAATTTCTCCTTTCTATGTTGATAAAGAACTTTAAATTTGGACCTTCCTAGTGAAAGTTATGAAGAGATGAAGTTTGACTGCTAATCGGTACTTCAAACTTCATCCATGGTTTTCTACCAATTTACAATTCTAATTTAACATTTACTTATACTTATGACTTCTATAATTTTTAGCCTATTTAAGTTTCCATTCTTGTTCCTCTTGGATGAAATATACTAATTTTCATCCAATATGACTCCTAAACTTCATCCGTTGATATCTTTCTCAATTTAACTCGGAATCCTAATTGTAATATATTTTTGGAAACCTCTAAGAAAGAACTACAATGTAAATGACCTGAATTTTGATAAAAATAACTAATCTTTAGACCCTGAATAGCTCTTGTAATTCGGCTATAAGTTTAAATTGTCTATTTTTTGAGAATTCAAAAGAAAAGGAAGAATTTAATGGATTACCTTGGAATTGGAGTTATTATTGAATTGATTGTACAACCCCTTGTATTCTTCATCATTTGTCATCCTTCTTGCTCCTTTGGTAATTTTGCCCATGGCTTGATATGGAATAAAAATTACAAGTTCAAAGTTTTAAAAATACTACTTCATCTTTCCCTTCCCTTTTCTTTCTTTCCCTTAAGCACTATTTAAACTCCATTATTGTATTCCAAGAGTTGACTTGGGATTTTTATACAATAATTGTTGGACAAGACCTTTGACTTCTAGCTTCTACGTCAATTATTATTCTATCCCTTCAAAAGTTAAGTGGTTCTAAATGAATTTCAAAGATTTCCTCTTAATCTCTTCAATTCTTAAATGTCTCTTCAACTCCTAATTTACACTCCAAACTCTAAACCCTGTTTCAATTGCTAGTTGCTTCTTTCTCTCTTGCTTGTTTCTATACTACTAGTTGTTTTTTACTTGTCTATGAATTTGAAGATGTTTTTCCCTTCTCCACTTCTCCCCTTTCAATTTCTATTTTATATTATCTTGAATTCTATTTCTCTACCTAGATTCGTATGGTTTTTATTTGCAGTTTACTCCTTCCTGTTTAAATTGTGAGGTTTCTATGCAACCTTCCTAGTCTATATTTTGGATTCTTTTTTGTTCATAGCCTCTATTTTCAAAAGACATGATCAATTTTTGTTAAAAAACAGAACCAATAACCAACTTTGCTAGTCAAGGTAGCAATCCAAGCAATGTACCTACACCAAATGGTGCAATTAGGTTGCCTTACCCTACCGAGTTACCCCATGACTTATGAGTGACTCACTGCGTCCACGTAGAGGCAACTGTGTCTCTCAATAGATCTTTATATTAGGATTTTGTTGGTTTAGCACTCGTGTTGTACTGCTAATTAGTTTTCAACAACGCCACGTAGAGAAGTAAATACAAAATTTCCTTGACCTTTCACATGCAATCCCTGCATTCCTCATTCCTCTTGCGTTTTTGAAATTTTTGGTGTTGTGGAATTTTTAGCTGTCAATGGTACTATGGTGAGGAGGATCTCAATCTAATGTAGAAAAAATCAATGCTTGGGGACCTCGCAGTCTGAGTAAGCCTTCTCACAGCTTTTGTTAAATTGGGCATTTCAGCATCAGATTATGTTTTGCACGTGATGTGAGAATAGAATTGCTACAAAAAAAATTTCTAATGTCTTTGTTCGTAGTGAAAGAATTGAAAAATACTCAAAACTCTACTTGGGTTGCCCATTTAGGGTGGAAAGACGGTGTTGTCAGGGAATTAATGAGGTCATTGCTCAAAGCGTCTGTGAGAGTTTTCTAATTCCTCACGACAAGGGAGGTATTGTCTTGAGATTGTTGGCTTACTCCAATTTTGATGAGCTGATGTTGCCCAATTTTGGAATTTTAGATCAGGGCACACAAATGACATCCTCAACACTTTACAATACATAATACAGTAGCCCAATTAGCGTCAAGCCCACACGAGTCGAATTTTGGAACTGAAGCAGGGGTGGGCATATGCCGTCGTATTGCATTAATCGATGGGGGAGACCCAGCTATATTTTGAAAGTCAATGAGAACTATTTCAAATTAGTGTTTGATAATTTTATAATAAAAAATGTTTATTGTATTAAATATTGATGAAAATCACCACAATAAAAGTAAATATTTATATAGTGTGAAATGTCGAGCAATTAGTGTGGGGCAACCTAATTGCACCATTTGGTGTACACTAAATAGTGAAATTAGGTTGCCTTAACAATTAGGTTGCCTTACTCATGAAAGTTACCTCATGACTCACTACTTCTCCAAATGGAGGCACAAGCAATTCTTTAAACTTAAGCCATGAACTAGTGCATCAACCCATGCAACACACATGGCTCCTACATTAGTGCATCCTTCTACAGAAATTGTACATATTTATATAGTGTAGAATGTCGAGAAATTAGTGTGGGGCAACCTAATTTCACTATTTAGTGTAGGCAGTATCGGCAGTCAGGCCCCAGTCAACTCCCTGATGGATCTGCCATGTGCCGGCCCTGGATTCGCCGAGACCCTTCCCATGTACTACCTGCGTGGCGACCCTAGGTTCACCGAACCCCTCTCCCTTAGCTAGGCCCCTCCCTTGTATTGCCTACATGGCCTACCAACGTGGCGCATTGACGTAGCAGCCCTGGATTCGTTGAACCCCCTCTCCGTATACTACCGTGACCCTGCTGGTCCATCCCCTAGTTCCGGTTGTTGCTCAAAACTGGTTCAGATTTTTGTGCTGGTTTCGGCTAGTCTTAATTGGTTCAGATTTTTGGTGCCGATCCAGCTAGTCTTGAACTGGTTTGGATTTTTTGGCCCCTCCTTGATCAATTTTTTTCTTAGAATTTATGGACGCTTTAAATCTAAATCTTGGCACTTAAAACATCAAAAGAAAAGAACCATGGACTCTACCTTTTAAATACTTTTCAAAGTCACTCCTTTGAAGAATTCTAATTTCTAAACACCCAAATAAACAACTCTTTGTAATTTTGGTTTGCAAATATTGGATACTAAACTTGACGAAAATTTCTAAGTTTTTTTTTGATGATTCTACAATTGAGATCAAGGCTTTGCTGTGGTTTGGGATTTTCATGAATTTCTACCAAATTCTATAATCTAAAAGCCAAAGCTCCGCCGTGTTTGGGAAAATCACTAAAATCACATGAACATTAAGGCAAGCTAAGTTAACATGAGAGCAAGAATTTTGACACATCTACACACTAGAGGTCCCCCAAAGTGGCATCACCAAGGTACAAAGGAAGAATTCTTTAGAATTAGAAGCAATGACCCAAAAATCATCAAAAACTACAAGAAGACTTCAAAAAACACACAAAATCAAGGCAAACCTTGAAGGGACCCCAATGTCCTTCAAGCAAGATTGAAAAGTAGCAACAATGAAGCTAAAATGCTTCAAAAACACAAAATAATTTGGCAATGTTGGCACGTAATGGCCAATTGTCCAACTAAATGGATCCAGATTGTATAATGAGGTTAAAAAATGAACCAAAGAGGTGATTTGGGAGAGAAATGAGAGCCCTTATATACTTTTTCAAGGGCCTCACTCCCCCCTCAATTCCTACAAGGTAATCTTATCATCTAAGATTTTCATCCTACTCCTAAGAATTTAACTTTCTACATTGGTCCTATTTCTAACTTTTGGAGATTAATTTCAAATGACAAACGGATTGTGCCATTGGCTTCAGAAGGCCATTTTTACTCTATTTAAAACCCATCCCTTTTTCTTTCGCCAAAATCGCATTGAAACCCACTGCTACTTAACTGCCAAAATAAGGTAAAAATCCATTGACTTTCGGAGTTTTGCAATTTTGCAAAAAGTAACTAGCTTAGGTTCTAAAGTAAGTGTAGGGGAGTAAGAAAAGACCTAGAATTGATGACATTCCAATTTATGATGTATTAGAATTGCCAGTCAACACCACAAATTTTTTTCAATTTTGCTGGGTTTAAAGAATCTAGTTTGGATACTTTTGATTATCAGAATGCCTCAAAACTTGCTAGAAAATATTATTAGCATAAAAAACCTAAAATAATTTTTAGTGAGATTTTACCGCACCTTGGATAATTTCCATGAATTTTTCATTGTACAATATGGCGGTTGATTGCCCGGAAAGATATATAGGGAATTTCATTAAAATGGCAATATTTCATGTGCCATTTTACAGTGGGTCGTTCCCACAGTTCAGACCGGGTGGTCTGAAATCTATTAGTGTCCTAGATTTGTGAACTCTATACTACTATTAGATGTATTAAATCTAGGAAAGATATAGTTTTCAGACCAATCGGTTTAAAAAATCTACGTATTTTCTAGATTTCAGATATCTAATAATGGTATAGATTTCAAAAATCTAGGACGCTAGTAGAGTTTAGACCACCTAGTCTGAACTATGAGAATGCCAAAGTCACAAAATAATCGCCATTTTAATGAAATTCCCCATATATTCTCTACAATCTAGAAAATTTCGAGACTTTTTGTAGAACCTCTTATGGAATTCTACAATGGATGCACAAACTCACATTCTTGAGTTGCACTTTGTCGAAGGAGCTTCCAAATTCCGCTACTCCTTTAAATTTTGGTGAACGAAGAATCTTTTACACGGAAGGGAATCTTGGCAAACCAATTGCGCCGTTGAACTCCTGGTGTGATTCCTACTTCAAATCACTATATTTGGGTTATAGATGCCCCTCTCCAATCCAATTGAGTTTTCATCACCTATAGGCTAACAATTGGGGTTTCTACTATTTCATCAATGTGATGGGAAAATTGAAACCTATTTTTGAAATTCATTTTATTAGGATTTCACATGGTTCCCTTGAACCAATTTAGCCATGTTTTGCCCCCTACAACACAAGTTTTGATGATTTGGACAGCTTCTACTATAAACATGTATTATGTACAAATTAAAATGTTCTAATCTATTTACATGCAAGATTTGGTCACAACTAAAGAAAAATACTAGTTTTATGACCAAATACTACAATGGCATGTGACATACTTATTTTGGTTCTACACTCAAAACTCATGAAAATGGAAAAAAGTTGTAGGGGGGAAAACTCAAGATGTAGAGTTTGTCACTTTAAACTCGGGGCTCACACTTGTTTTTCTTTAAATATGACAAAAAACATAGTCTTTCAAGCTCTCCACAGTGTGACATGTAGACGCCATGTAAGCATTACATAGACAAGGAAAGCCACATGGAAATTTTGCATCTAGCTTATACATGATATGGCACTTAACATGACATTTGATGTGGTGGCAAGAAAAGTAATGTGGTAACCACAAAGGTGATGTGGTTTATCTAGTCAACACACTTTTATGCCATTTCAAAATTTTAATATTTCTTTTGGGGACTTCAACTTAGTCGTCTAAATGTTTTTTGAGACATTAATTGGTACATACTACATTGATAGAGTAGGATCAACAAAAACAAAAAAAATATTTATATAAAATAAAATAAAAACAAAAAAATTTGTAGAAGTCAACAAGAATAAAAAAAAAACCTTATCATCTACTACCAAGAAAAATTTTCATGGTAAAATGAAGGAATTCCTTCAATGAAAGTTAATAAGAATAAAGGATACAAAAGATGTATTTATACTAAAATCCATCCTTTGTTTAGACAAAAGATATAGGATAATTTTAAAACAAGAGCTTGATTGCAAAACATGTGGACGTCAATCCATTCATCTACTCATCATTTTTGACATTAGGACATTGTTTCATACATTTTACATTCAATAGAATTCTTGCTTTACATATCCCATATGGGTTGTTTCACTTTCTACCACCCCACTTGTATAAAGACCTCCTTTTTTCATCCATAATGTGCATCCATCTCTTTCTTTTTTTTATTAAGCATGCCATATGGCTTCCCTTCCCCTAAATTTATCACATTTGATCAACCTTTTACTTTAAATTGCAGTAATTTTCACTAACTTATACAAATAAAACATGGATTTGCTCGCCGAAGTGGTAGTCTACACTTTTTTGGACAATCCAAAAACCATCATAATATCTTCAACTATGTCAATTAAAACATCAACGTCAATGATGACATCAATTGTTTTTATAATGTTTACAAAAATTTATTTTTTCAGACTAGCAACCCTTTGATGTCTTCATGTTTTGTTGGACATCATTCAAACACAAGCAAAAATGAAGGTCTTGTATAGTGACTTAAAATAATTTAACCCGTATAGACCAAATTGTATTTTTTTAGCAACATAACACTTTGGGGCACCTCACTACAAAGGGAACTTTCATTTATTTTTATTTAAAGTTTTCGCACAAGCTGTGACCAAGGAATAGCTTTAAGGCCTAAAATTTTTCATAACTTATGGTTAAAAGGTCATTGTACAGTATGTAGTTTTCATTGATTTGGGGGCAACTCAAAAAATTATTTTAAAATTATTTTTTTAAGCAATAAAAAATTGAAATTGATTCTCTACATTTATAGATATGTGGAAAACTTTGAATCATTCCATTTTGACTATTGAGATGAAAGTCACGAGGAGTTTTATTTTGTGGATAATTTTAAAATTTTAAATAAACTTTGAAGTCCTTTGTTAACTCAATTTTCGTTATTTTTGGAGAAGAAAAAAATCATAAGAAGCATATTGTTTATTACTACATAACAACCATTGGAATTGGCATTTTTCAATTCCATAACTAAATTTTTGACAATTTTGTATTTTGAGTCATTCTCTACTTCTTTCTATTTACTATTTTTTTCCTATATGTTATATATTTCAAATGATTTGAAAATTTTCAAACATGTACTAGCCAATTTGTCTTGAAGAAAGAATCCAAAGAAGCACCACCAACATAGATATGCAATTGTTTGATTTTTGTAGAGCTAGAAAAAGGATTTTTGTCACTTCAAATGCTAATATCTTGCAATCTACACAATGGAAACTTTTGAAAATTTTCCACATCTTTTGAAACTAGCATACTCCAAGATCCTATGGTTATATGTGTTCTAAAATGTTTTTTTCTCTAAAATTTGATACTTGTATTAGAAATGGTAATTTTAGAGCATTTTGGGTGAAAACATAGCCAAAAATTTGCACAAGGTAACTTCTAAGCCAACGCATGTTGATTGTGTATGTTTTAGGGTGATTGGTGGTTGTATTAGAATTTTTGGTCATGGCTCAATTAGGGCCCATTGTGTTGACCTAATGGTGATTCTTATGGAACTTTTGCATATGGTAGTATGTTGAAATTTTTGGTCATGGCTCAATCAAGGCCAATTGGGATGCCTAAATGGTGATTTTTAGAAAAAAATAGTCATAAGATTAAACCTTAAAGCTTAATTTGTAAAACAAATTCATTTAGGTTGATGCATATTGAATTGTGGTGTTTGTGGGATTGATAGTGTCCTTGAATTTGTGTTAGGGCCTAATTTAGTACAATTTAGGATCCTAATGGCAAATTTCAATGAGACTTTTGCATGGAACAATGCTTCAACCTATATAGGCATGTATTGATGAGTGCATGGTGCAAGATGCTTATTTTGTTGATATGAAATGGATTGTCTGTCATGCCCCTATCTACTTGGGGTGCCCAATGAATCTTAGTGCGCAAAGGGGGACCTTGGAGGTGACTTCCCAAGCCTTGTAATATACTAGGTAGGGAGAATGGAGAGACTCCCGATCAAACAGGGCGCAATGGCGCCCTGATTTTAAAGTGGACGGAAGAGTGCCATACATGCTTTAAAAGTTCTTGACAATACGCTTCTAATGGCATAAAGAATGTGCAATTTGGAGTTGTGAGCTAAAAGTTATGGCCGTTCAAAGTTGATTGGGTCCCGGGGGCGCCGGGGGCGCCGGGACACTTGAGGGCTAGGTGTGAGGATTTCTCAATGAATCCCACAAGAAAGTATGACATGTGGCATATGATTGGAAATCTATGAACACAAGAAACCTAGAATGACAAGCATTACAAGGTTCTAAGACATGAGTCAAAAGTTATGGCCAAAAGAAGAGCCGTGGTGAAGGCGTGACGCCTCCCCCGGTGCATCTGAATCTTTAGAGGGCCATAACTTTGCAAAAACGTGTCCAAATGGGACGAGTGAGCAATCCATCGGCATCTACTTGTCGCATAGATGTCTAAAATGGACTTGCATGTCGGATTTGGAGCTCTGAGCGCAAAGTTACGTCAGTTGGAAGTTCGGGAGTCCAAACGGTGATGTAACTTGGCGATTTGGGTTGGAAGTGGGTGGTCTTCCACAACCCAAGGTTATCCAAGGACTACCTTCGACCTAGGACGGGGGGTCTGCTGAATACCACAGAGAGTACTATAGGAGGGGTTGGTCTCCCTCCTCCCTCCCTCTTGAAGCCTTGGTGAGTTTCGGTGACTCATGGTTGTTGTTGGTGGCTTCACCACCACTTCAAGGCACCATGAGACACTTGTGTGTGTCCCGTGGCATCGGTTGGGTGGAGTCCCGCTCCTTGCTAGGCCTCCTTGGATGTGTCCCGAGTTGTGAGCGCCGGTTACCTCTGGTGAAGGAGTAGCAAATGCAAAAAGGGCTAATATGGAGTTGGGTGACACTCAAGGGCGGTTAGGACCATGGTGAGTAGTGCCACCATGGGTCCTTGCACATTAAGGTGGAAGTTCCGCCTCATGTTATTAAGTGACATGCCCGGTGTCATGATAGGAGTGTGTGCTAGTAGTCCCGGTGATTGGGACTTGGAAAATTGAATTGGAAATGGGGATTAACATTGTGTGTGCTTGGCATGTGCAGTGTTAGGCAATTGGTGAACTTAGTGAGCTGCTGGAAGCTGTTAGGTGTCATTTGGGTCGCGACATTGTCCCTTTCATTGAGGGTCATTTGACCAAAAACTAACCAAAATCATCATAGGTGTCCATTGCTTAAAAGGAAAAATTAGTTTAGGGTTAGTGTACTTCCTATTGGCCACTCTAAGTTTTTTTTGCCAATGCAATGAAAAGTCTTATACTCTAGCTAAAAAGGAAAGATTGAAGCTTTTGCATCCACAAAAGTTACATGTGAGGAAATTTGAATAGGAATTTTATTACTTGAAAAGTAAGCCAACGCTTCATGGATAGAGCTTTTTGTAGCATAGTTTCTATTTTCATTAGTGTTATAAAAAAAAAAAAAAAAAAAGAAAAACTTGGACTTCTCCTATTGTTTTGAGAAGGAAAAAAAAACTTGGGCTTTTCTCTTCTTATATAAAATAAAAAAATTAGCAAAACAAAAAAAACAAAAAAATTTTAACCCCTCAAGTCCCAAGGCCATTTTTTGTCAAAAACCATTCAAAATTACCACTTCAATCTCCTGTGTTCATTTAAGAAAACAAAAAGAATACTTTTTTATAAAATCTAACCATAAGATCTTGTACTAAACTTGTATGAGATCATGTGACAAATTTTTTTTTATGTTTCACTATGCGGATTGAAAAAATATTAATATTCAAAGTGAAAGAGGAGAGTTTGGGGGGGGGGGCTATCCAAAAATTTCAGATGACTTTGTCATAATGAGGAACATATTAATAATGTATCTACCAATTTTTACAGGTAAAAAAGCTGGAGAACAACTCCAATAAAATTCTGCAATGTGTAGATGTGCTTTGAATTTACTTTACGTTGGCCATTTTTTAAAATTCGATTTCCATTTCATACTTTCACAAATTTAGGATCTGAGCAGTGGATTGAATGCTGTACATATTTTTCACAAGTGTAAACAAAAAGAATTGAAAAAAAATTCTCCGTTTGCAATTGAAATTAAAAGGCTAATGCTTTGAGCAATGAAGCTAAGAATTTGGGTAGTATTTCAAAAAGGGGAGCATTGTGCCCCTTCTTGTTCTTGGCATGTTCATGATGCATTAACCCTTGAAGGATGAAGTGTCCGTTCAATGTACACAAGAAATCTTTACTAGCTTCCTACAAAGTCACTTTTGGTAGGATGTTCATGAATTTGGACACAATGTGAATGTGTATTTCCTGGTGATAAACCAATCTTTTTTCCAATCCATTGTCCAAATCAAAAGTTATGTTGCCTTGAACTTTTGGAGCAACTCAGGCAATTTGAAAATCTTTGGAGAATCTTTTGCAAGAAAGCTCTTCAACTTTTGAAATTTGGCATGTATGTAATTAATAAATTATGGCATACAATCATCCAAATAAAAATAAATTTTAATCCTCAAATCTCATTATAAAATGAGTTAGACTTTGTTAGCTATGTTGGGGCAATTTCACAAAAAACATTTTCTTCTAACTTCAAGTCCTATTATCTTGCAATTTGTGAAGTCAAAATTCTTTGAAATTTTTTCCACATATTCCAAATGCTTGTCTTTAACTTTCTGCCATTCAAATTTCAAATGAAAAATTTATTCATTGCACAAAAAATCACCAAAAAATGAATTATGTATTGCCAATTCACTTAATCCTTAAATGTATCCGAGGACATTTTTTGGCTGATGAATGACAAAGAATCTCTTTATATAGGACAAAAATGCGACTATTCATCCTCCAACTTTTGTGGGGAAAGGAAATGTCTTCTACAATGGTTTGTCTCCCAATGAGTGCTTTTTTATTTTTTTAAGCCAACAATTCATGCGCTACCCAACTAGATAATTTCCACGGTGACTAGTTCATTGTTTAAAGGTTAACCTCCTTGCATTACAGGGTGATTTAGTATAAGCTAAACATATCAATTGCTTCTAAAATTTTTCATGAGTGAACCTAACATTATATAATTATGAATGGTCAAAATCATCATTTTTGAATAGAGCAAAAATTGTACTCTAAGAGGGCCCAAAGTTTGTTGACTATATTTTTCAAGAATGAAAAAAAGTTTTTTTTTCTCACTTCAAATGTTATAATCTTTCAATTTGCGCCATTTGATGGGCTGAAATTTTTTCCACACTTAAGTCTTGACTTAGGTTAAACACTTTCCTTTAGTTTTGTGTGGTTGAAGTTCAAAAAAAAAGTTTCAATTTTTGATTTTGAATAACATACAAAAAAACTGTAATTTTTGACAGTGTCTCTTTAGAAAAAAAAACTTGGTCCTTCAAGGATTAACCCTTAAATGCGAGGCTAATGATTATGGAAATCATCCCTTTTGCAACCGTGTGACATCATTTAGTTTAAAAATCCAAAAATATTCATTAGGAGTCAAACTATTGTAGAAGATCTCCCCATTCCACTCCTAATTCTAAGGATGAATAGTGGAGTACCTTATTTTTTGAATGGATAGTGAGGTAGAGGTTTTAACCCACCTCCATCCAAATTAAATTTTTTTTTTAATTCACCAACCCAAACCAAACTCAAACCCTAAACATCTCCCCCACCCCAAATTGACATGAGATTCTACAATTGATATGGGATTTTATACGTCTTTTGTAATCATAACTATACTCATACTTGTATCCATATTTATATCCATATCTGTTTCTTATACTCATACCTGTTGTTTGTATCCATCTTCTGTGTGTGTATATGTATCCATATTTGTACTTGTACCCATCTTCTATATATGTATCCATATCTATCTTCTGTATCCATGTCTGTAGTTGTTTTTGTATATCCCAATTTGATGGCTTGGAGATTGGTTTTATTTTCTATGAAAAATGATGTTTCACTCTCTAACTTCTCAACTATACATTAGATTAGAGTAAAAATTACATGCACACAAAGGTCTCTGATTTCCGAATCTCCCCCAAAAATTCCAGAAAATCACAACAAATATTCACAATGTAAGAGCCTCCCTGAAATCCATTTCGTACCCCAAGGGGACAATGGGACTTGAGGTTGAACTAACAACTTTCTAGCGCCAAAAATTCTGCAGAAATGTCTAAAATCTAGGGCGCACATCTAGGGCGCACATGGATTTATGTTCGAAAAAGCTGGTTTTGGAAGGTGCAAAAGTATTCAAGTATCACCAATTTCTTGGAATTGACTTTACACCAAAATTGAAAAACTTGAGCTATACCGTGTGTCTGTGTGTGTGTGTGTATATATATATATATATATATATATATATATATTTGGAAAAGGAATTTAAAAAAAGAGGCCATCAATCTCGGTCCGTCCCAATGAAGAGAGACAACAAAGAGTAATTAACCCTTTACATACTAAGAATTCATGATTTTAAGTTGCATACTTTCGTTGTTTATATTGTAGAATGTATAATGTAAATGGAAAACTTTATTATATCATTAGCTTGAGTGAAGAACATTGCATTGGTTTAGGTAAAAATTATTACAATCAATTTCAAAAATCTATATAAACTCTTCAAAATTGCTTAAAATATGTGAGGCCCCATTTGGGCTTCTTAGTCATTAAAGGGTTAATAAGGAACTGATTGGTGAAACTTGGACTACCGACTGTTCCAACTCCAGCTGTTCTTCTTCTCAACCTTTCACATGGAATAATAAGATCCTGGCCAAGCCATCTGTTGCTCCTCAAAACCTGCTGCAACTTGGAGCAGGAAAAAATGGTCTCATTGCAAATATGGTAGCCGACACCCTTGCAGGAGCACAAATGACGGAGTTACGGCAAATGAATCCAATCAAGCATATTATTCCCAGAAGCTTGGGCATCAAGCTGATGCACTAGTCCACTGCACAAGATCATTACTGCAGGCCTCTCTTTGAAGAAACAATTTCTATTAATGCAATGGCCCGCCGTTTGTTTATCAAAAGAAAAAAAAGAAAAACAATTTCGAAGCCCGCTACTGTACCAGTGAGAAGGCTGCGAGAGGTCAAACGGATTGAATTGCGCAGTGCTCCGAAGGCATCGGGGCGTGAAGCCTTGGTTGACAATTTCGAAGGCAAGACGGAACAGATTCCGAACTAAGGAAATCATCCCACGAGCATTGAAGATAAGTTTTACCCCCTAAAGTTCTCTCATGTGCAGAGGCCTACAATTGCTTCAAAATATTCGTCTCTAAAACAAGGTCTAAAGCACTGATATCTATTTTTTAACCCTTGAATGTCGAGGAGGATGTTTGGTGTTTGATGTATGATAAAGAATCTTTTAGTGTAGGATAGAAGTGCAACTATTTGTCTACAAAATTTTGTGTGAAAAGGAGAAATCTTCTACAATACTTTGACTTGCAATGAGTGCTTTTGGATCTTTTTAGATCAATGATTCCCCCGGTATCAAAATGGATGATTTCTATGGTCACTAGTTCATCAATAAGGGTTAACAAATACAACTACAAGATCCTTTTGCTAATGTATTCTAATACATTAGAGTTAACCATCCAGGAAAACCCAGTTTGAAATAGAGGTATCAGAAGAAGGTTTAAGTAAGAATAGTACAAAAAAACACAACACCAAACTCCATTAAACTCCAATTTGGATACTTCAAGGAATTTTGTCTTGAATTTTTCTCAAACTATCACTCCTAGTCCTTCATTGAATACACTTTACAATTAACTCTATTGTTCCAAAATTTTAGAGTGAATATCTTTACCAATTGTGATTTCAATGTGCCTAAACTTCAAAATGTAGTTTTTTTAGCCCTTCTAAAAAGTGAATTTGTCTTTCAACATTTTTAGATACAAACATGTATGTCATATAACTTGTGCATTTCATTAGTCAATATGTTTAAAAATGGGTTGAAAATATTTGCAAAAATTCTAACAAAAAAACTTCCATATTCATAATCAAAAAATATATAAAGTGGAAGGTGGTACAATGATACTGAATGAAAAAATACACTAATCTACTAATTATTTTGATAATAAATTGTTAATTGTTAATCTCAGTAGTGATTCTTTAATTGTCTTTATTTTTATTTTTATTTGAAAATTTTCAAAATTCAGACTAATAGATGACTTTATATGTTGTAAAATAAAAATTTACAAAACTTTCACCTCATTATTAAGAATTGAATGGTTCAAATGTCTTTGAATAGGTAAGAGTCTATACAGTCTCTAAGAAATATTTGTTAATTTTTTGGAAAATCAAAATCTGAATTTTCACATAGTTATTGATTTTAAATGTTTTAAAGCTTAACCAAGGAAATACAGCTCTAATATTCTACTACTTATTCTATTTTAAATTTTTTTAAATTGTTAAAATTGCAATTTTTATAGTACTTTGAAAATAGCATATCAAAAGCTCAAATTACACCTCTATGGGGAATTTCATTAAAATGGTGAATATTTTGTGACTTTGACATCCCACAATTTACACTGGGCAATCTGAAATCTAATACACTAATAGATTTTAGACCACTTGATCTAAACTGTGGGAATGGCATTGTGAAAATGGCACATGGAATATCACCATTTTAATGAAATTTCCCATCTTTGTTTTGAACTTTTTCTCTCTTAGTGTGTGCCCAAGAAGTAGTGAAGTACATCATTGTTTTCACTAGTATTTCTATTTTCTTTAAAATTTTCATATTATTTAAAACTTTTTTGTAATTGCTATAATTTTCACAAAGAATTTTCTTTAAAAAATCATATAAAAATCAATTTGATGTTTTTAATTATTAAAATAAATAAATTTAGACATGTATAACTACACATAAAGAATATCAAATTGAAATGCGTGTTTTAATCCTTAAAGGACGAGTTGGTCATCCTGGAAATCATCTATTTTGGTACCGTGTGAATTGTTGGATTAAAAAATGCAAAAGCATTCATTGGAAGTCAAACTACTCTAGAAGGCTCTCCATTTTCATACAAATTTTGAAAGATGAGTAGTTGCACCTTTGCAGCCATGGTGTCATTCATGGAAGGAACATGAATTTACTATGTAAATCATTGGAGGTGGAGTCACATGAATTTGTAAACAAATGGGTTTTTTGGTAAGATTGAGGTTCCTTATGACTCACTTAGATTCCCTCCTTGTAGGGTCAATATTTATTCAAAATCATTATATAGTAGCCGACCTTGCGACCCATTTCCAACCATCACCCCATTTCCAATCTATAGACTGCTTTCTTTTTATGAAGTGCTTTCTTTGAGTGAAGTTGTGGCCAAGTTTGAAGAGTAGTTGTGGCACATTATGATTAGTTGTAAGGCTATCAATACTGCAACCTATCCTTTGGTTAATTTTGCAATGAGCCTATGGTGAGAAATTGAAAGGTCTATATCACCATTGTAGGTCAAAGAGAATCTTTCACTAAAAAATTCATAATAATTATATTTTGAATAATAAAAATTTGGAAAAATATACAATTCTTCCAAACTCTATTTCAATACATGGAAAAAATTCCATACTCAAAAAACTTGCACTCCAAATATGTCTAATTGGTTAAGTGGTTGGAAATGGGTCAGCTACCTTGTATGGGCTCGTCAGATGTACTCCTACTTCATTCGAACCTCGCTTACAGATGGAACATTGGCTTTGAATTATTTCCAAAATTCCAATTAAATTGACCAAAATGGGCAGGCTCGGCCTTGAAGGTTAAGGAATGTCTTAAGACAGATTTTTCATGAAGTTTGAGCAAGCCCAGACATGAAATGTGCTTTTAAGGATTAATAAATTATGGTACACCGTGGTACTTTGGGCACTGTTCTATCAATCCAATGGTGTTGGTGTTGTTTTGGCACGACTCTTCACCACTTTGCTACAGAGAAAACAATTGTAATGGAATTATACTTGAGTTTTTTAACAGAAAATAACTAGTTTCCTGCTGTATTTAGAACCAATAGTCAATTGACCTTGTTTAATTCATTAGGCACAGCATTTCCAAATATCACCAAATATCACATGAGTACGGAAGAAATAGCTGGCTCCTTCTGTAATATGAAAAAAAAAAGTCACTGGATCAATCTGACGATGGACTGGAACGACGTGCTCTACGTACTGTGCATTCCTGGTGGACAAGTCAAGTGGCTTCGGCTTCGAAGCGTTATACTGTGCACGCGCTTTACCATTTCTTTTTTTCCGGAAGGGATCCTACCACCCCTGCACAGCTTTAATTAGATTATCGCCAGACAAGCACCCGTGTACCGATCATGCAGCGCAGGCTGCAGACTCAGACGACGAAGATATGAGCTTGTGCTCGGAGTTAAAAGAGTGATGGAAAACCTCATTTCGAGTGCTCGTTGTTTTTATGGTTCTGAAGATTTGAGGACTTGTTGTTAGCACGGTTGTAAGGATCAAACTCCCTGTTGCAGTTGTAACAAGATGGGGCAACAGTCGCACCTGCTTTGTGATCCGTTTGGCCGATCTGTGATACCCTTACTGCTTGTACTTAGCAAAGTCTGCTTTGTACAAGTCAGCGGCTACTATATTTACTGGACAGATGACGGTAAGTTTCAATGACTTGAAATCCTCTCCTCTACAAAGTGCGCAATTTCGCAGTAGTATAGGGCATGTTGTTGACGGACAGTTTTCCTTTCTCTTGGCAAACAGATGAAGAGAATTTGGCAGTGCCCCTGCGGGAGAGTAGAGTAACTGATCGACTGACTGACTCAGGACGGCCCATTGGAGTGCCTAATAGTGAATAGTTTACGATTCTAGCCTACTCGGGAATCGTAATACTCGCACTGTCGGAAAAGCCAAGTCTGCAACTTGGCACGAGTGTCACTCTGTGTTTCAATGGGTTTTGTGTTTGCAATATACATGAAGAATGCACTTGTTTGATTGCAGTGGAAGCTCTCCAGGCAATCTTTGCAGCTTGGAAAGATACCCCGGATCAGAGCAGCAACCTGGCTGGCTGGAGTACAACGCAAGAGTATCCTTGCCCGAATCTGAGTAAAGACGCTACAACCCCCAATTGGCGAGGAGTGCAGTGCCTGAAACATAACCTGACTGTTGATGCAGATGGTACTTTGAACTGGAACGTCGATATAGTGAGCTTGTAAGCATGCTTCTATTCTCTCTCTATACTACTCTATTTTATGCTCTTATTCAATTAGCTAGTTTGTTGTGCGGTCATCGAATAGGGCCAGGACCTTAAGAACGTCGGGTTACTAAGCAAAGATTCTAGTAACTCGTACCAATTACGAGTCTCCTTACATGTATCGGTGGGTGGGACGAGTCAACGGGGTCGAAATATATAAAGCACTTTTATGCTGCTTCTACAGTGTGGAATACATCGAGATCGGTAGAACTCCCTCTCCTACTTCCACGCTTACCAATCATTGGTGGCACTGTTCTTGTCTTTTAGTTGCTTTCTTTGCCCACCGGGTGAGCATGTAAGGAGGCCCTAAGACATCAATGTGTTCGTTACATTAGTGGACTTTGTTGACATTGGAACCTTGAACATGAATTTCTTTAAAGTGGAGGTATCCTAAATCTTTGGCACTTAGCATTTTGGGACATAAATCCATACCTCTCCTATCCTAAATTATAGACCTTTATGTACATAAATGATTAAATGTCACAATTTGTGAAGCTAGAATTGGACCACTTTAATGAAATTGATGTTCTTTCAAGTCAAGAGCCTTGAATCATAAAGCATTAAGAGTCTTAGTTTTTTCTAGTGATGAATGCCACCATTTAGTGCTTTGAATTGCCAATATAACAGAATTGACATTTCAATCTTTAGTCCTAGTTTTGTTTCATGCTACTCTTTAATAATGAATAGGGAAAGATGATAGTTATTATGTGAGACCTTAATTGAATCACTTCTAACAGTGCTGTGTGTGAAATGAATTGAAATGCCTCTAAGCAGGTCCATTTCAAATGCGTCGATTGTTGGTACTTTGTCACCACTCATTGGAAATTTGACATGGATGACCACTTTGTAAGTTCCCTAGAGCTAGCCTCAATTTTAAGTAGTTGAAAATGTTGTTTCTAGTTATCATCAATTTTGTTAAACTAATGGTTTTCCATGGGTCAATTTGACATTTACATTAGCTTGTTATATAGATACATATACAATTGATATGCAAATTGCATTTCATCACGAACATTATACATTGGTAACTTGTAAAACTAGGACTTTCACCCCATTCCTCCTCTTAGCTCTCTAGCTAAACCACTTCAATGAAATTGTGCTAGTTTAACAAAATTGATGCTAGTTTTGTTGAGCTTGAAAAATATTTAATTCATCCATCCCACTAAAAACCTTTAAATCAATCATAGTGCAAGTACCACTAAACCACTCCTTTTATTGATTTTGATTCTTGAGCAAGCAATCTAGAATTTGAATCAATTTTGCCTCAATCAACTCTAGAAATTCCACATTGTTGACTCATCAATCAACATACAAAATCAATATATGAAACTTTTTCAATGGTACATACACTATTTCCAATTTAGAGGTTTTTAGTGGAGGGAGGGAGTGTTAGCTAAGTTACAATATGCAAAGCTATTGATTGTTAACATGCTTCTCTACCTTTGTTACTTAGATGGTAACAATGATCATATTGAACTTCTTAGAATTAGAAAACTGCATCAGTGTTCCCCAATTGAATTATCTTTGAACTAACTTTCATATCCTTTGATGCTTTCAGAGAATTGACAGGAAATCCTAACCTCACTGGTCCACTTCCTCTAGAAATCGAGAAAATGTGGCTAAATGTTTTGTAAGTTTGCTAACTGCCTCCAATGTTAAGGCCATCAATTACCGTATCATTTGGATTGAGTTTAATTTGCAGACAATATCTGAAGTTCATATAGTTATCGTTGTCCACTATTTTGACCTGAGTATCAAATAATACTAACTGAGTATATCTGAATACATGGGTAGGGATGTTCATGACAATGGTTTCAACGGAACTATTCCAGATTGGGTGTATCTCTGGAATCTCCTCCAATTGTGAGTTTCCTCTCGTTTCCTCTCATTCTTGGAGAGCTTGTATAATTACATTTGAGTTTCTGACTATTTCAATTTCGTTAAATTGGCGGTATTTCCATACTTCGGCACCTTTTAGAACTCGCGTTCTGAAACATATATAATCTATATGTATCCTATATTTCCATCCTTCGGCACCTTAATGTTCATGTATGCCTCAAATTTTTTAGCTGGCATCGTGCCCATTTAACGAAATCTAGACCATTGCTATAATCTTTATCCAGACTAATACTTTAGTACTTAGTGCAAAGTGCTTGATTTACTTTTCATTCCAATATTCTGGTTCAGTATTCTAATTCCTTTGTTCTAAATATTTATTAACAGGGATCTGAGTGGCAATCAGTTCGTTGGATCGTATCCGGTTCATCAAATCAGCACCATGGATTACCTCCAAATACTCAGCATTGGTAACAATAGACTATCGGGACCAATTCCATCCTACGCTTTCACGAATAAGACGGAACTAGAAAAACTGTAAGTCGGTTTGCATCTTTCGCTGAATCAATGTCTTGGGGTAGGACGGGCACACGTTTCAGATTAGTACAATCGGGCAAAAATTTTCCATTTCAACTGATAATTTCTATAATTTAGTGGAAATTACCTTTTTGTATATTTGTACGTTGAGTTTGTGTCCCATTGAAACATGTGCGTGGATTCTGATGGATTCTGTTGATTCCTGGCAGGGACATATCTGATAATCAGTTCACTGGGAAATTGCCAGACCTATCCAATTTGACAAAATTGATTTATTTGTAAGCTATGCCTGTCTACTTTTCCAGGTCAAGTAACACCGTTTGAAGAAATTAATTTGCTGAAACCTATTCTAATCATTCTGCTTCCTGGAGAGTAGCCATTTTTCTACCTGGGTTAAGAGGACTCCAGGTATGTGACACTTCTAACTGCTTTGAATTTCTGGTGATAATGCAGGGACGTCTCTGGGAATGAATTTGTGGGGCCGTTACCAGATCTTACGAATTTTAGCGCCTTACAGACTGTGTAAGTATTGATGATGAGTGATCCCTATCCTTTTTGAATTTTGTTTCTTCATTTGCAGAATAACCTGAAACTTGGACAGGCATAGATGGGTGATTTCACTGAAATCCGTCATTTTCACAAATACGAGATTCTAAGTTTTCAGGCTATGTCCACTTGAATGTCACAACATTGGTGCTTTGAATCCTGTTATTTTCAAAAACAGGAACAATTTGGCATTTATCTCAATATCTTGGCTCACGACTGGCATACATGTGTGGATTTGAAACAGGAATTTGGGCAGAAATAATTTCACCTGGACAGGAAATTTACAGGATACCTTCAATCTGAGTGCCAGACTGGCTACGCTAGACCTGTCTGGCAATAATCTATCTGGTGGCCTTCCAGCCTGGAATTCCAGCACTATTCAAGAACTGTAAGATGCATCCCGTGTTCCACGTAACCTAAATGCTTATTTGGACCAACATTCATTTGCTTTACCTGGGGTTCATAAGATATATTTATTTTCGAGGACTATGCCCTGAGTAACACATAAATTGATTATCTTGTTTGAAATGCAGGTACCTGCACAACAACAGTCTTTCAGGAGAACTTGACCTCATCCAGATGTATCAACGGCAATTACTGCTCACAAACTCGGATTCCAATTCAACCAACAAGCTGAGGATGCTGAGTTTGAGCAACAACAGAATCACCCGTGTAAGATATGACGCATTCTCCATCGAGAACATCACCACTGTCATCAAGTATGTAATCCCAGACCCCTGGGGCCTTCCAGTACGTACTGCATTCCAAGGTTACAAGTGACACTGTAGCTGAATTATGTATTCCTCAATGCAGTTTCCATTGTCTGAGCAGGAGTGGATTTATAGTAACTGATCGCCCTGCTGCTCAATAGAGCACGCAAATCCATTATCACAGTTATCGCTTGGAGCATTCTTTCAGATCTAAAGGAGAGCTACGCATTAACTTAGACTAAGTGGTTACTATTAAGGTAACAGGCTCTGAAATCGCACAGGCTCTAAAACCGCCCATATCCTCAAATGTACACTCTGTGTACACTCTGTGTTTTCATAGCCTTCAGCAATGTACAATAGTGTACATTTTAGGAGGTGGGCGATTTTAGAGCTCTATGTCATTTCAACTTCAAAATTTTATAACTAATTCCACAAAGCTCCAAATAATATGAAACAACTTCGGTGAGATGTCAATTCCACTTGTCTTTCAAAGAAAACTTACTGAAAATTCAATTGTTTCAAGAAGCTTCACCTCCCCAAAATTTAGTTTCGGCTCTTAGGTGGGCGATTTCTGGACCTGTTACCTAAGCAATAGTTAGATTTGTGTGTCCTGAGCTTTGTATGGATATATTATATTTGCAGACTTGATGGGAATCCGTATTGTAATCACTATGACTCTGGAAATGATGGCCAAAGATGCTTCTGTAACCAAATCTGCTTTCTAAATGCAGGTCAGTATTCATTTAGCTGGTGTTTGCCCCTGAGCATTTGCATTCTAGAAACTAATGTATGATTATGCAACTTGCTTTAGGGCTTAGGAATTATGTGAATGGTATGATTCACAAGATCCTTATCTGTTATTGTGCAGCCACAACAAGTAACCGCAAGGTCGTCATCGCTTCTGTCACTATCAGTGTCCTTTCCGTGATACTGATACTGGCAGTTGTTGTGGGAGCTTTACTTTATAAAAACAGAAGATACAAAAAGTATCTGCAAATTCAGTTCAGCAAGAGTGAGTACCTGAATATTCCTATATTAGTCTTGTTCATGAACACTTTCTCATAGTCACTGTGAGTACTTGGATTTCTTGTGTGCTAACTCAATTTTATTCTATGCTCTTCAGAATTTGAAGAGTATGATGTCAAGCCCACCATATTCTCCTACAATGAGATCAGGGCGGCCACAAGAGACTTTCATGACGATATGAAGCTGGGTCAAGGTGGCTATGGCGCAGTTTACAAGGTACTAAACACCGCTATTAACGTCAATTCTGTTGTATTGGCAGTATTCCATGAGTCATTTTGACATTTCCTTTAACTTGTTGTGCCGATTGAACTGCTAATTAATACATAAATTGCATCCCATCCACATCATTGTGCACAGCAAAGCTACATAATCCCACCGTTACATCAATCTGTTAACTGAGATGTGATTCAATATTTGAAGCATATTTGCTGTAAATTTGGGATTTTGTGCAACAGATTCTGAGCATCTCTTGCACCACTGCAGGGTATCCTTCCCAATGGACACGTGGTGGCGGTGAAGCAGCTGTTCGCCAAAACCTCACAAGGCCTCGATGAATTCTCAAACGAAGTTGTCCTTATCACTGGAATGAAGCACAGAAACCTGGTGAACCTGAAAGGATGTTGCCTTCGTGAACACCAAAAGCTGCTGGTTTACGAGTATGTAGATAACTTCGACGTCGACCAAATTTTACTTGGTATGTTTGTCACTCATCCACCACGAGCCACGCTTATCTTTGTTTCCACATTTCAATTTCCTGAAATCGTCTTGATAGCTACCACTGGCATACTGTTGTTTACATCCATTCGTATTTGAATCTAGATACTTAAATAGCTAGTACTAAGTTCGTCATCATTTACATTACCACAGGAACAACAAGGCAGGTGGTCAGTTGGCCTGTGCGTCTAAAGATTTGTCTGGGGATTGCGCGTGGTTTGCATTATCTGCATGCGTTGGCACATCCAAGAGTCATCCATCGGGACATCAAGGCGAGCAACGTTTTGTTAGATAAGAATATGGAACCCAAGATTGCTGACTTTGGTTTGGCTCTGTTATTCCCGGACGAGCAAAGCCATATCATGACTGTTCATGTTGCCGGAACAAAGTGAGCACCACCTCTTTTCCTAAAACCAATTCCAACTTTTCAGTACTAGGAAAGTAGGAATGATTCATGTTTTTAATATTTGTTGCTTTTGTTGTCCTTAGAATGACATTTTCCAATATTCTATCGTCATTGATTATTGTGCAAATTGTGCAAATGATCAACTATGCAGAGGGTACTTGGCACCAGAGTATGCTTCCCTTGGCCAACTGAGCGACAAAGTGGATGTGTACAGCTTTGGAGTGTTGTGTTTGGAGATTATCAGTGGTCGGCGGAACATTGATAATTCATATGATCTAGACCGAGTGTACCTCTCCAAATGGGTATGACCTCCATCTCTGTGAACCATGTAGCTTGCCAGATCCTATTGCTCACAGTTCCGAACATAACAACTGCAGAATATGTTTGCCTCTACCGGTGACTGCTGCCATGCACCCGGTACGGAACTTGTATTATTATACGGATGGGTCATCAGCATTAAAACGCTTAGAGGATGGGTTTTGTAAATTTTTCATCAAATTAAGAAAACCAAAAAGTTTGGTGAAAATCAAATGAAATGTAAAAAATGTTGGGTTGCATATTTATATATGGATGTATGTGGGGAGCTGGTTGGTGAGGGTGGATGGAAATCCTAGTTTATGGTGCTCAATATTGTGATGACATGTAGTTCATAAATGAATTTGCATATCTTTGTACACAAGTTGGTAACGTCAATTTGTTAGATTGGCGACATTCCAATACTTTGACTTGTTTCTAATCCTTATTTCTTCTTCTAGAATTTTATATTAGGGTTAAAAATCCTAAACCCTAAATCCTAAACTAAGAATAGTACAAACTAGCTCAAACCAGCACAACCCCAAACTTGGTCAAATCCTAATTTGGGTGCTTCAAGGAGTATAATCTTGTGTTCTTCTCAACATTGCACATTGTAACATTAACTCTATTATGTACATAATTACACGTCACAATTTTTGGTGCCGGATTGGAATTGTGCCAATTTAAGCATTTCACTGGTAGTACTTGAAATTGACTATTAATGACGTCAATTTATGTCAAAATGGCGATCGGAATACTCCATTGGAACGGAATTGTCCTTCTAACTTCTCGATCATCGAACATCCTGCAGGCGTGGATCCTCCACGAACAAGACCGACTTCTCGACCTCGTCGACCCGACTCTCCACCTGACCAACGAAGACGTCCGCGAAGTCCAACGCGTCATCAACGTGTGCCTTCTGTGCATCCAAAACGCATCTGAGAAGCGGCCTTCCATGGCTCGCATTGTCTCAATCCTGCAGAGCGACACGGAGTCGGAAGTGCTAGTGTTGGGCCAGGGGCCGAGCGAGCCAGCCTACAAGCCTGGAACCCGCTCGCAACGAGGATCTGTGGACTACAGGAACAGTGGTAACAGCGGCCTGGACAGCGTCTCGGAGGAAGGAAGCTCATCCGGGAAAGCGTACTACCAGGGCCACGGCAGGCCTCGACGTGGACCCTCGGATGATCACAGTATCGCTCTGGAGCTCAATCAGATCCGAGCCAGGTAGTTTGGATATATGGGAATTTCGTTAAAATGGCGAAATTCCATTGAAATGGCGGTTTCCGGTAGCAGAGAAGACCGGAAACTTGTTGAGAGGCCGCTTGTAGGGTTCCTAAAGTGCATACTCTATTGGTTTTTTAGCGCTCATGGGATGGAATGGGGCCCCTCCATGACTGGGAAGCTCAGATTGAGGTCATGATGGAGGATCATACAATAGAAGACTCAAGCATTTTCGCCTATTGGAAAATAGGAAAGCCAAAGAGACAGTGCAATGCGGGATTCTTTTCGGGCAATTCATTAGTCTTAGGTCTTAGAGTCTTGGACTAGACTCCAGTCACTCCACGGTCTCAGAGGAAGATGGCATTGAGGGTCGGTTTAAGGTAGTGGGCTCATAAAGCGACCCTTTACGGGATGGTCGGCCTTTATGATGGTCTTTAGATGCATGAAATTATTTTTCTTTATTTTTCACTTGAAGAAAATTTGATTTGGAATTTAACCCAAGTGATTTCATATTTTCTAGAGCATTTATGAATTACTTATGAATTTTCAAAGAATTATGCCATAGGTACCTATTTATGATCCCTAGACCTTGCAAAACCCACACACATGCAGTTTGAAAACAAGCACTGTAACATGCAAAAATATAATAGACAAGGTTCCTAAATGTGATTTGTACTAAACCAAACTTCTAAAGTGCCAAGGCCTATTTCTGGTCAAAAATCACTCAAAACTGCCATTTTTGCTCAATTCATCCAAGGCAACAAAAAAAATAGTTTAAAGAAAATCGAACCATAGGATCTTGTACTTTATTTATATGAGATCATGTGGTAAAAATTTCATGAAGTTTGACCATATGGATTAAAAGATATTAACATTCAAAGTTTGAGTGCATTTTTTTTTGGAATGCACACACATGTTTTCAGAAATGAACCCATGGTTGTCATAGTGGACGGACGTCTGGTTCGCCCGTCTGTCCGATTCGCTCGTCCGTTAGAGGTCTCGCCCGTCCGATACAGTCAACACAAAGTTGACTTTATGAAAATGAAAAAATAGGCCACGTGGATGCCACTGGGATGCCACGTGGATTTTAGAACATGCAGGGCATGGACGCCATCGTCAGGGCGTGGACGTGATCGTCAAGGCGTGGACGTGAACATCAGGGCACGGACGTGAATGTCAGGGTGCGGACGGGATTTAATAAATATACTAAATTAATATACTTTTACATATTTTCATTTCATATTCCATATTCCAAGTCACTACAACCGGCCATATTTTTATTTAATGTTAGATCATATCACTCTAACACCCAAATAAATTCCATATCCTAATCAATCCATCATTCCATATTTTTCTGGGGTGTTAAATTATCTCATTATAAGTTTATAACACCCAAACCACTTCCATGTCCAAATCACTCCACCAATCCACCATTCCATAAATTTTTTGGATGTTACATTATATTACACTAACACCCAAAGCATTTCCATATTCGAAAGCACTCCACCATTCATATTTCTTTTAATGTTAGATTATATAACTCCTTCAAAATAATTGGCCACCCTAAAATAAATTGATATGCTTTTCAAAAGTTTTGGTCACTCCATCTCCCCTTTTGGACATTGATTTTTAAAGCACACTTCCATTCCAAGTGACTGCCATTATTTTTTTGGCGGAATTATTCTCTTTCCTATTTTTTTGGCATCATTATCAAAAGTCTTTTATTTGAATTCAATGTCACTTGTGTAGGGTGGAATGACTTTTTTTTCCTATTTTATTTTGCATGATTAGCAAAATTGTTCCATGCCAAGTCGAGGCCATTTCTTATTCGTTGATCATTCCCATTCCTTTCATTTTTTGCTCCATAGCAAAACTCTTTCATCCCAAAATCATGAATTCTTCTCAAGTACATTTGATGAATAGTAACTTGTTCTACAGGACGAAAATTAAATAGTAACTTGTCCAGTATGAAAAACATGGTTTTAATCCTTAAAGGACGAGTTGGTCATCGTGGAAATCATCTATTTTGGTACCGTGTGAATTGTTGGATTAAAAAATGCAAAAGCATTCATTGGAAGTCAAACTACTCTAGAAGGCTCTCCATTTTCATACAAATTTTGAAGGATGAGTAATTGCACCTTTGCAGCCATGGTGTCATTCATGGAAGGAACATGAATTTACTATGTAAATCATTGGAGGTGGAGTCATATGAATTTGTAAACAAATGGGTTTTTTGGTAAGATTGAGGTTCCTTATGACTCACTTAGATTCCCTCCTTGTAGGGTCAATATTTATTCAAAATCATTATATAGTAGCCGACCCTGTGACCCATTTTCAACCATCACCCCATTTCCAATCTATAGACTGCTTTCTTTTTATGAAGTGCTTTCTTTGAGTGAAGTTGTGGCCAAGTTTGAAGAGTAGTTGTGGCACATTATGATTAGTTGTAAGGCTATCAATACTGCAACCTATCCTTTGGTTAATTTTGCAATGAGCCTATGGTGAGAAATTGAACGGTCTATATCACCATTGTAGGTCAAAGAGAATCTTTCACTAAAAAATTCATAATAATTATATTTTGAATAATAAAAATTTGGAAAAATATACAATCCTTCCAAACTCTATTTTAGTACATGGAAAAAATTCCACACTCAAAAAACTTGCACTCCAAATATGCCTAATTGCTTATGTGGTTGGAAATGGGTTAGCTACCTTGTATGGGCTAGTCAGATGTACTCCTACTTCGTTCAAACCTTGCTTACAGATGGAACATTGGCTTTGAATTATTTCCAAAATTCCAATTAAATTGACCAAAATGGGCAGGCTCGGCCTTGAAGGTTAAGGAATATCTTTATGCAGATTTTTCATGAAGTTTGAGCAAGCCCAGACATGAAATGTGCTTTTAAGGATCAATAAATTATGGTCCACGGTGGTACGTTGGGCACTGTTCTATCAATCCAATGGTGTTGGTGTTGTTTTGGCACGACTCTTCACCACTTTGCTACAGAGAAAACAGTTGTAATGGAATTATACTTGAGTTTTTTAACAGAAAATAGCTAGATTCCTGCTGTATTTAGAACCAATAGTCAATTGACCTGTTTAGTTCATTAGGCACAGCATTTCCAAATATCACCAAATATCACATGAATACGGAAGAAATAGCTGGCTCCTTCTGTAATATGAAAAAAAAAAAGTCACTGGATCAATCTGACGATGGACTGAAACGACGTGCTCTACGTACTGTGCATTCCTGGAGGACAAGTCAAGTGGCTTCGGCTTCGAAGCGTTATACTGTGCACGCGCTTTACCATTTCTTTTTTTCCGGAAGGGATCCTACCACCCCTGCACAGCTTTAATTAGATTATCGCCAGACAGGCACCCGTGTACCGATCATGCAGCGCAGGCTGCAGACTCAGACGACGAAGATATGAGCTTGTGCTCGGAGTTAAAAGAGTGATGGAAAACCTCATTTCGAGTGCTCGTTGTTTTTATGGTTCTGAAGATTTGAGGACTTGTTGTTAGCACGGTTGTAAGGATCAAACTCGCACCTGCTTTGTGATCCGTTTGGCCGATCTGTGATAGCCTTACTGCTTGTACTTAGCAATGTCTGCTTTGTACAAGTCAGCGGCACTAATTATTACTGGACAGATGACGGTAAGTTTCAATGACTTGAAATCCTCTCCTCTACAAAGTGCGCAATTTCGCAGTAGTATAGGGCATGTTGTTGACGGACAGTTTTCCTTTCTCTTGGCAAACAGATGAAGAGAATTTGGCAGTGCCCCTGCGGGAGAGTAGAGTAACTGATCGACTGACTGTCTCAGGACGGCCGATTGGAGTGCCTAATAGTGAATATATATAGTTTACGATTCTAGCCCAGACTCGGGAATCGTAATACTCGCACTGTCGGTAAAGCCAAGTTTGCAACTTGGCACGAGTGTCACTCTGTGTTTCAATGGGTTTTGTGTTTGCAATATACATGAAGAATGCACTTGTTTGATTGCAGTGGAAGCTCTCCAGGCAATCTTTGCAGCTTGGAAAGATACCCCGGATCAGAGCAGCAACCTGTATGGCTGGAGTACAACGCAAGTGTATCCTTGCCCGAATCTGAGTGAAGACGCTACAACTCCGAGTTGGCGAGGAGTGCAGTGCGTGAAACACAACCGGACTGTTGATTCGAATGGTATTGTCAACTGGAACGTCGATATAGTTGGCTTGTAAGCATGCTTCGACTCTCTATACTATTCTATTCTATGCTTTTATTCAATTAGCTAGTTTGTTTTGCGGTCATTGAATAGCGCCGGGATGACAAGCACCTTAAGAAACGTCGGGTTACCAAGCAAAGGTCCCAGTAACTCGCACCAATTAAGACATCAATGTGTTCGTTACATTCGTGGACATTGTCGACAAAGTTGTGGTATTCCAAATCTTTGGCACTTACATAGCATTTTGAAACATAAATCCATACCTCTCCTTACCTTGCATATAGACCTCACATATGTAAATGAATAAATGTCACAATTGTGTCACTTTAACAAAATTGATGTTCTTTAAAGTGAAGAGTCTTGAGTGGTAAAGTATTAAGAGTCCTGGTTTTTTAGTGATGAGTGCCACCATCTAGTACTCTAAATTGCCAAAATAAGAAAAATAATTGACATTCCAATCCTTGGTCCTTGTTTTGTTTCATGCTACTCTAAAATAATATAGTTATTGTGTGAAACCTTCTTAGTCAGGTCACTTCTAATAGTGCTAAATGTGGAAATTGAAATGCCTCTAAGCAGGTCCATTTCAAATGCGTCAATTGTTGGTACTTTGTCACCATTCATTGGAAACTTGACATGGGTGATAACTTTGTAAGTTTTCTAGAGCTAGCCTCTTAAGTACTTGAAAATGTTGTTTCTAGTCAACATCAATTTTGTTAATTTCATGGTATTCCATGCATCATTTTGACATTTGCATTAGTATGGGCAATTTCATTAAAATGGCGGTATTTCTATAGAATGGCACTACATTCCATTAAAATGGCACTGAATATGTCAAAGATGATACAACATTCCATTAGAATGGCACATAGAATATGGAAAATGGCAAAAAATCATTGCCATTTTAATAAAATTACCCATTAGTTTGTTATGCATATACATATGCAAATTGCATTTCATCTTAAGATTGTGCACTGATAACTTGCAAAACTAAGATTCTTACCCCATTCTCCTTCCCGGCTCTCTGGCTAAACCATTTAAGTGGAATGTGCCAATACGCCATTTTAATGGAATTGTGCCAGTTTAACTAAATTGGCATTAATTTTTCTAAATCAGAAAACATGTATTGGCTAAGTTTCAATATGCAAAGTTTTTTACTATGATTGTGCTTCTCAATTTTTGTTAGACAGTAACAATGATCATATCAAACTTCTTAGAATCGAAAAACTGCAACAATGTTGCCCACCTGACTTATCTTCCACCTAACAATCTTATCGTTTGATGCTTCCAGAGAATTGATAGGAAATCCTCAACTCACTGGTCCACTTCCTCTAGAACTCCAACACATGTGTCTAAATGTTTTGTAAGTTTGCTAACTGCCCTCAATGTTTGGACCATCAATTATCATTTGTATTGAGTTTAATTTGTAGCCAACAAGTTGATTATCATTGTCCACTACTTTGAAGTGATGGGGAATTTCGTTAAAATGGCGGCATTCCATGTGCGATTTTCAGACTGCCCGCTCTGAATTGTAAACATGAAATCTAGGATAAGTATAGTTTTCACGAATCTTGAACTTTTGTAGATTTAATAAATCTATTACTACTATAGATTTCAGACCGCACAATTTGAATGGCAAAAACGACATCTAGCACAGGTGTAGATTTCACACATCTAAAAACGATATAGTTTTCAGACATCTAGTACATTTATACACTTCAGACCGCCCGCTCTGAACTGCAGAAACTGCCAAAGTAGCGGAATTTTGCCATTTTAATGAAATTGCCCATAGTGGCTATCACATAATACTAATGTGGGCAATTTTGTTAAAATGGCGACATTCCATGTGCCACTTTCAGACTACCTGTTCTGAATTATGAAAGTGACATCTAGGATAGATAAAGTTTTCACGAATCTTGGATTTTTATAAATTTAAGAAATCTATGACTATTATAGATTCAGACTGCCCACTTTGAATCATAAAAGTGACATCTATCACTATTATAGATTTCAAACATCTAATAATGGTATAGATTTCGGACATCTAGGACATTTGTACACTTCAGACTACTTGCTCTGAACTCTAAAAACTATCAAAGTAGAGGAATTTCGCCATTTTAACGATATTGGACATTAATTGATTATACCTGATTGAATATATGTGCAGGGATGTTCATGACAATGGTTTCAACGGAACTATTCCAGACTACATCTTGTTATGGAATCTCCAAAAATTGTGAGTTTCCTTTTGAAGAGCCTGTATGTGTAATTACGCATGAGTTTATGATGATTTCAATTTCGTTAAATTGGCGGTACTTCGGCACCTTTCACAACTCGCTTTCCGAAACGAAAATCTATACCTATCCTACGTTTTACACCTTTATTTACATCTATGTCTCAGTTTTTGAGCTGGAATCGTGCCAATTTCAGGAAATTGACCATTCATTAAAATAATCTTTATCCCGGGTAACACTTGAGTACTTAGTGCAAAGTGCTTGGTTTACTTTCCATTCCAACATTCCGGTTCCGCATTCTAATTCCTTTGTCCTGAATATTTAACAGGGATCTGAGTGGCAATCAGTTCGTTGGACCGTATCCGTCTGCCCAGTTCAGCACCATGGATTACCTCCAAGTACTCAGCATTGGTGACAATAGACTAAATGGATCAATTCGATCAGACGCTTTCACGAATAAGACGGAACTAGAAAAACTGTAAGTCGGTTTGCATCTTTCGCTGAATCAATGTACGTTGAGTGATGAGTGTCTTGTGGTAGGGCAGGCATAAGTTTCAGATTAGTACAATGCAGGTACAAATCTTTGCCATTTCAACTGATAATTTCTATATTTTAATGGAAGGATTCTTTTTAAATATTTGTGCATATGGGGAATTTCATTAAAATGGCGATATTTCATGTGCCATTCCCACAGCTTAGACCAAGCGGTCTGAAATCTATTAATGTCCTAGATTTGTGAACTCTATATCACTATTAGATGTATTAAATCTAGGAAAGATCTAGATTTCAGACCAATCAGTTTTTAAAATCTACATATTTCCTAGATTTAAGATATCTAATAACGATATAGATTTCAAAAATCTAGAACTCTAGTAGAGTTCAGACCGCCCGGTCTGAACTGTGAGAATGCCAAAGTCACAGAATAATCCCCAGTTTAATGAAATTCCCCATGCATACATGTATGCTGAGTTTGTGTCCCATTGGAACATGTGCGTGATGGATTCTGTTGATTCCTGGCAGGGACATATCTGACAATCAATTCACTGGGAAGTTGCCAGACCTATCTACGATGCAAAAATTGATTTATTTGTAAGCTTTACCTGTAGCCATTAATTTGCTGAAACCTTTTCTAATCGTTCTACTTCCTAGGGAGTAGCCATTTTTCTACGAGGACTCAAGGTATGTGACACTTCTAACTGCTTTGAATTTCTGGTGATAATGCAGGGACGTCTCTGGGAATGAATTTGTCGGGTCGTTACCAGATCTTAGAGGTTTTTCCGCCCTACAGACTGTGTAAGTATTGATGATGAGTGACCCTATCCATTTTGATTTTGTTTTCATCATTTTCAGAAATTAAATGATCGAATCAAAGGTTATGATCATTCATAAATTGCACTGAAAGTGAGCACAAACATTTTTCGCAGTTCCTCTGAACCTCATTTGTGAAAATGGCGGATTTCAGTGAAATCATCCATCTGAAACCTATCTTGAATCTATGCCTGTCCTGGTTTTCAGGCTTTGGCCACTTGAATGTCACAATATTGGTGCTTTGGAATATGACCTCTTAACAAACATAAATAATTCGGTACGTATTTCAATATCTTGGCTCACCGCTGGCATGTGTGGATTTGAAACAGGAATTTGGGCAGAAACAATTTCTCCTGGACAGAAAATTTACAGGACACCTTCAATCTGAATGCCAAAGTGGCTACGATAGACTTGTCTGGCAACAATCTATCAGGAGTTCTTGACCTTATCAGACTCGAACTACAAATGAACAGTAACCTAAAGATGCTGAGTTTGAACAACAACAGAATCACCCAAGTAAGATATGACGCATTCTCCATTGAAAACATCACCACTGTCATCAAGTACGTAAGCCACGACCCTTGGTCTTCAAGTACGTACTGCATTCAATTGTTAATTGAATGCAGTACTACGTGACTGTAGTTGAATTATGTATTTATCAATGCAGGTTCCATTGACTAAGCATGAGTGGATTTACAGTAACTGACAAACCTCCTGCTCTATAGAGCCCTCAAATCCATCATCACAGTTTTCACTTGCAACATTCTTTCAGATTCAAAGGAGAACTAGGCATTAATTTAGACAAAGTGGTTATTATTAGCAATACTTAGACTTGTGTGTCCTGAGCTTGAAGTGGATAAACTAAATTTGCAGACTTGATGGGAATCCGTATTGTGATCACTATGACTCAAGAAATGCTGGCCAGAGATGCTTCTGTAAACAAATCTGCTTTCTAAATCCAGGTCAGTATTCATTAACCTGGCGTTTGCCCCTGAGCATTTGTATTTTAGAAACAAATGTGTGTTTATGCAACTTGGTTTATGGATTAAGAATTATGTGAATCATATGAATAACAAAATCTTTATCTGTTATTTGATGTTTTAACAATTCATAAGTCACTGTTATTGTGCAGCAAAAACAAACAACCGCAAGGTCATCATCGCTTCTGTCACGACCAGTGTGGTTTCGGTGATACTGATACTGGCAGTTGTTATCGGAGCTATACTTCATCAAAACAGAAGATACAAAAAGTATCTGCAAGTCCAGTTCAGCAAGAGTGAGTACCCTGCAATAAGCTTAGTCTTGTTCATGAACACTTACTCACAATGAGTATCTTGGATTTGTTTGATGCTCACTTAATTTTAGTCTATGCCCTTCAGGATTTGGAGAGTATGATGTCAAGCCCACCATATTCTCCTACAATGAGCTCAGGACGGCCACAAGAGACTTTCACGACGACATGAAGCTGGGCCAGGGTGGCTATGGCGCAGTTTACAAGGTACTAAACACCACTATCAACGTCAATTCCGTCATATTGGCGTTATTCTAAGAGTCATTAAATGTCATACCCCATTGTTACATCAATCTGTTAAATCAGATGTGAGACGATTTTTGAAGCTTAATTGCTGTGAATATGGGATTTTGTGCTATACATTCTGACCTTCTCTTGCACCACTGCAGGGTCTCTTTCCGAATGGAAACGTGGTGGCTGTGAAGCAGCTGTTCGTCAAAACCTCTCAAGGCCTCGATGAATTCTCAAACGAAGTTGTCCTTATCACTGGAATGAAGCACAGAAACCTGGTGAACCTGAAAGGATGTTGCCTTCGTGAACACCAAAGGCTGCTGGTTTACGAGTATGTGGATAACTTCGACGTCGACCAAATTTTACTTGGTATGTTTGTCACTCATTCACCTCGAGCCACGCTTATCGTAGTTCCGACATTTCAATTTCCTGAAATCACCTTCTCAGCTACCAATGGCACACTGTTGTTTACATCCATTCGTATTTGAATCTAGATACTTAGCTATTACGTCAACATTTACATCGACAGGAACAACAAGGCAGTTGGTCAGTTGGCCTGTGCGTCTAAAGATTTGTCTGGGGATTGCGCATGGTTTGCATTATCTGCATGCGTTGGCACATCCAAGAGTCATCCATCGGGACATCAAAGCGAGCAACATTCTGCTTGACAAGAATATGGAACCCAAGATTGCTGACTTTGGTTTGGCTCTGTTATTCCCGGATGAGCAAAGCCATATCATGACTGTTCATGTTGCTGGAACAAAGTAAGCACCACCTCTTTTCTTAAAAGCAATTCTAACTTTTAATACTAAAAAAAATGGGGAATTTCATTAAAGTGGTGATATTCCATGTGCCATTTTCACAGTGTGTCATTACCATTGTTCAGACTAGGCGGTCCAAAATCTTTTAGTGTACTAGATTTCAAACCGACTAGTCTGAACTGTGGGATGTCAAAATCACAAAATAATTGCCATTTTAATGAAATTTCTCATAAAACTAAGTAAGAATGATTTAAGTTTTTATATTTGCTTTTTTGATCTGTTCATTAGAAAAAATCTGGACTCTCCAGAAGGCCGCTAAGAAGTGCCAAAAGGGACCCTTTCATTACATTTATTTTGGATTGATAGTGATTTTTCCCCTATTATTGCTCATTGTCAATTTTGAGCATTGATTACAAAAATAATATTACTTAAATGGAAGAGGGGGCACAGTTATTATTTTTAAATATATGCTTTTTGACTTGCCCGTTTTTATACCCTAATACAAGTCCACTGACACATAACTATACATAAAAAAAGAAATAAAAGTAATAATCTTTCACGAAGTTCACACAAGCTGACACAACATCTCTCTGTCCTTTTCCTAGCTCCGTAGGACTCTCCAAATAAAGTGGCTTGTCAAAGCTTGACAGGCCTTCTAGAGAGTCCAGATTTTCTCTAATGTGTCCTTAGAATTACATTTTTTCAATATTCTACCGTCATTGATTATTGTGCAAATGATCAACTATGCAGAGGGTACTTGGCACCAGAGTATGCTTCCCTTGGCCAACTGAGCGACAAAGTGGATGTGTACAGCTTTGGAGTGTTGTGTTTGGAGATTATTAGTGGTCGACGAAACATTGATGTTTCATATGATCCTGACCGAGTGTACCTCTCCAAGTGGGTATGATCTTCATCTCTGTTGAACCACGTAGCATGCCAGACCCTATTGCTCAAAGTTCCAAATTTGAAAACTGTGGAATACATTTACCTCCAACCGTGCATTTACTGCAAGTACTTGCTGACTTCCTTAACATAGATGTAATATAATGACGTCGAAGGAAAGAGTAATTTTCTCATTCATTCTAGTAGAAAAATCGACTCCCCCAGGTCGCCCTGTAGCACGTGCTCAGTCAAGTAAAACATCAAATGAATTTCCTTACAGTGGCGCAGTGAACCCTCCAGCAAGGAAAAAATGGAAAAGATTTAGGGAGCCGGTTGGTGTGGGTGGGTCGGGGTTCAATGTTGCGATGAAATGCAATTCCCATGAATTTGTATGTCTGTGGACACAAGCTAATAACGTCGATTCGTTTAATTGGCGATATTCCAGTCCTTTGGCACGTTTCACAGCGCTGGTTTGAAAACGTATGTAATGTGTACATATGTGTCACATTTTTCTGGTGTCGGATCGGAATTGTGCCAATTCAACGATTTGAAATTGACTACTAATGGCATTATTTAATGTCAAAATGGCGGTCGGAATACCCCATTTCAGCGGAATTGTCCTTCTAACTTCTCGATCATCTAACATCCTGCAGGCCTGGATCCTCCACGAACAAGGCCGACTACTCGACCTCGTCGACCCGGAGCTCCACCTGACCGACGACGAAGTCCGCGACGTCCAACGCATCATCAACTTGTGCCTCCTGTGCATCCAAATCACATCTGAGAAGCGGCCTTCCATGGCTCGCATTGCCTCAATTCTGCAGAGCGACACGGAGTCGGAAGTGCTGGTGCTGGGCGAGGGGAAGACCGAGCCAACCTACAAGTCTGGAACCCAGTCGCAGCGAGGATCAGTGGACAACAGGAACAATTATAGTACCAGTGGCTTGGACAGCGTCTCGGAGGAAGGGAATTGAAGCACATCCGGTAAAAGCGTACGACCAGGGCCATGGCAGGCCTCGACGTCGACCCTCGGATGATCTCAGTATCACTGTGGAACATACTTAGTCAGATCCGATCGAGCCCGGTAGTTTGGAGAGAAGGGGAGCCTCGCGCTGTAGAAATCCTGACATCGATTACAGCGAGTGATTGCAGCAGATCTAGAAAGTGACTGACGAAACAGCAAGTCTCAGTCCGATCCTAAGGTTGATCGATCACGTTGAGATTATTTTTTGTGAGAACCCTGAGATCCAGTAATCTGGTAGAGAGACTGCCTGTCAGCGGCCTTGACAGCGTCTTGTCTCGGAGGAATCAAGGAAGCTCACCCGGGAAAGCGTACTAACCGATATTTTGTTAAAATGGCGGTATCCCACAAACTTGGTTCTTTCACGTTTAGTCCGTGCGGTACAGGGAAGCTTATTCAAGTCTTCCACGGAAGAAAAAACGTCTTTCTTCCGTGATCTCCAATGGAAAATTTTGATCATGGAGAAAGCACATTAGACGGAAAAGAAAGTGAGACTCATAGAGGAAAATTTAATTTTCTCTTTAATATTATACCTTTTTTTAGGCTTGGACCATCTTTGTGAGAGATGAAAATAAATATTTTGGATGATTTTCATTCATTTGAATGAATGAAATGATGAATTTTGGATGAATAAGAAATTAAACTTTGGATGAAAATTTGATTCACGAATGACAATACAATCAACATTGGATGACTCTCATTGGTAAATGGCATAGATGATATCTGGATGGGGTTTTGTAGATGAAAACTTTGGATGAACTTTTTGGATGTTTTCTGCAAGTGACATTTTTGGACAATTATTTGGATGATTTTTGGATGAAACTTTGGATGGATTTTTTTGGATGAAATCATGTGACAAAAGTCTTTTGACAGAAGAACAACATTCAGGATGAAGAAGTGGAAACAAAATGATCAAATACAATTATTTTATTGGCAAAGCAATAGTACAAGTGAAGAAAAACTATAAATTCTAGTTTTAGCTCTAGCAGGTATGATGGGAATTCCTTGAGCAATTTGATTCTTCAGCTTTTGTAGTAAGGTAGCCCCATTCTTTAAAGTCTATGAGGGAGAAATGCAACACAATAAGCACATCTATGCAACACACCACAAACAAGGCCAGCTTAATATCAATGTGAAAAAAGCATCCTCCATGAGAACCTCCAAGTATATACATACAAAACTTGAGGTCAAAAATATCTTCAAAGCTTGAATGAACCATGTGTTGGGCAACGAAACTCACATTTGAATATCACAGTTGGGATGCTTGAGATTCTCATCAAGAGAGTCATGCAGTGTCTTTTGATTCTTGGCAGATAGAGGTATTCAAGTATTGGTAGTAAATTCAATCAACCGGGAAACAACATATTGCATTATCTCCCCACCTTTCCCCCTATAAAGACAAGCCTTCTCAATTGTAGGTACGTGCATCCGCAATGACCTTCTCTCTTTTTGTTTCATGAAACGACATGTCAGATTAAAAAAAGACAAGAAATATCTCATATATACATGTATTTTTTACAAGAGAATTCTATTTTGCTTTATAAATTCTAACCAAAGGATGCAATTTACCACGGCAAGCTCAACACTGAGGAGCAAACCTAGACGTAAAACAAAATACTTACAACCAGATACTGGGAAATTTTTCACTTCAATTTTGTTAGTTGTTTGGTCCATCCCAAATATAATGAAACAAATTTCAGTTGGTCATGATTTGTTGTTTAAGAAAGCAAAACTTTAAATGACCCATGTACAGATTAATCAATATGTTCCCGACCAATTGCAAAGCCAACTAAGGAACCTCTTTCAAAGGCATACAAATTTCTTGGCAGAAACCATTGATAATAATTGTGAATTTTCAATTCTTCAACTCCTATGTCCATCACTTGGCTTTAACTGATGTCCACAATCGTACATTGCTCAAATAACTTCTGCAGTTGCAAGTGTAGCACCATGATGAAGACAAAGCTGAGGTGACAGGGTCCAAGACAAAAGCATGCCCAACACAATCATCTGGAAATATTCCGGATCATATTTCACAAGTGCTGTACGAGCCTTTGCTACTAATTCACGTAGTGACCTATCCTAAAACAAAGTCAAAACATAAAAAATGAATTAAATCTTTCTAAATGGAAACATACAGAAAGAACAATAAGGAGATACATAATTCAAACTGCATGAATGAAAAAAGTTGAATGAGTATGTAAAATATCTCTTTTCAATCTAAAAAGGAGAGATGGCAAATCTCCCTCGGTATAATTGACAAACTGAGGGAACAAAATGATATCAAAGCACCATACCATAAATATTATCGATAGCAGTGGTGAGTGATCCATCTTGCAAAATCAACACAGAAAGATGTTTGAATTGACCTAAAATTCAGCATACCAAAGAAGAAGTACAAAAGTTATACCCACTATCAAATTTTTGTGTTCAGAAAGACCATCAATTAAATGAGGTTAATACTCACCGAATTGGACAATAAAGGGTCTAATAGTTTGAAAAGAGTTGCTTTGTGAAAAATAATCCGTTGCATTGACATGGTAGAATAAAGGGAAAAACAATGAGGACCTCTTAAGGTTTAGCTCACCTTGGCCTCTCCAACCTGCCACAATGTTGTAACAAAAAATAATTCAACAATCAATCATGAGTTCTTAAATAAAAAGAGCATATAAACACAAGCACTTGTTCCATGGTTGTCATAATGGACGGACGTCTGGTTCGCCCGTCCGATACAGTCAACACAAAGTTGACTTTATGAAAATGGAAAAATAGGCCACATGGATGCCACTGGGATGCCACGTGGATTTTGGAACATGCAGGGCATGGACGCCATCGTCAGGGCGTGGACGTGATCGTCAAGGCGCGGACGTGAACATCAGGGCACGGACGTGAATGTCAGGGCGCGGACGGGATTTAATAAATATACTAAATTAATATACTTTTACATATTTTCATTTCATATTCCATATTCCAAGTCACTACAACCGGCCATATTTTTATTTAATGTTAGATCATATCACTGTAACACCCAAATAAATTCCATATCCTAATCAATCCATCATTCCATATTTTTGCAGGGTGTTAAATTACCTCATTATAAGTTTGTAACACTCAAACCACTTCCACGTCCAAATCACTCCACCAATCCACCATTCCATAAATTTTTTGGGTGTTACATTATATTACACTGATACCCAAAGCATTTTCATATTCGAAAGCACTCCACCATTCATATTTCTTTTGTGGTATCCCAACTCTATTTGAACTAAATGGTAATTTTTTGGGGTATTAGTTGAAATCACTTTGACACACTATTTTTTGTGGGCTTCTCTCTCTCACAAAATTGTTCCAACCCAAGCCCAATCCATTTTGTATTTGTTCCATCATTTCCTTTCCTATTTTTTTTCCATTAATGAACAAAGCTCTTCCCATCCCAACTCTATGCCATTCTTTTCGGTTCGGATCATTCTTTTTTTTTTTTTTTCTTCATTCCTAAAACTCTCCCATCCCAACTCATAGTTATTCTTTTCTTTTCGAACATTTTTTTTTTGAAAGAAATGGACAATTTTCATGTTCTAACATTCCAAATTTCTAATTTCTATTTTGTTTTGGTTCATTAATTAGGAAGACTATTTTATTCGAACTCATAGTTCTGCTTTATTTGTTCAATATTTCCCTTCCCTATTTTATTTTTCTGATTCACTAAAGTTATTCCATCTGAACTCAAAGCCATTATTCTTATTTTTTTGTTCCATCATTCTCTGTCCTTTTATTTATTTTTTTCATTACTAAAATTATTCCAATCTACTTCAATGTCATTCTTTTTTTTGGTGGATCAATTACTTTCTTTTGGAGGGGGGGCTTCATTAACTTCTAGAATATAGACCTGTTATTTTAATGCATTGTTTTTTCCATTTGTTCAAAAAAACAAACAAACATAGACCTACTGAAAAAATACAGTGTATGTATTTTTATACCAAACTACTGCATTCACTGTTTTTGTAGAGGTTTTACCATCAACTCATAGAATTCATAAAAAATAAAAATGCAATGAGAAAGAACAATGATATGGCATATTAATATATTATGACATTTTGAGTAGAGAATACATCCGATTTTATATATATTTGAGATGTTTCGCAATTGCCAAGTATGTACACATGGTCCTCTACGAAGATGGTTTACCTTCTATGCCTGAACTATATGGTAAACTACAAAAATTAAAAAAACTGAATACTATGTACGATAACAACAATCTGGCATAGTCCAACAGTGGGGGGCCTTCTTCAATGTGTCCAGAACATCTTGCACTGTCGCCCTTTCACTCACATCATCTTTCATGAGGCTTCTCAATTTGATCCTGAGGTTCACATATTGCTCTGGATTCTTCGTTGTAAAGTATTTGAGGTCCCACTCCTCTTGCCAAATTGCAACTGCTATCCATCTCGCCGCATATGCATCAGCTGCCATGGAGTACAAATGCGTTTTCTGCATGGCCTCAATTGAATTAGCTGAACCTTGCTCTCCGTATACATAAAACAACTTAGGGGCTGCAAACTTTTGCTTTTTTTTTTTCCTTCGCTAGGGTCTCTATGTTGGGAAAGCCATACCCTGATGGTTCCTTCTCTACAACTCGGCTAGAAAGTCCCCAATCACATATCCCTATGTACACCCTGTGCTCTTTCCAATCATCAAAATGGAGCAAAACATTGGATGGAGTTATGTCGTTGTGCATGTACTGCGCATCGTGGCATTTCTCCACAATGACAAGCAAAGAGAGTGCCAAGTTCACTCAGTTCCTTCGGTAAGTTGCAACCTATGCAAGCTCTTCTTTTGTCAGCAGCGTACCTTGTTTACGCTCAATGTCATCCACATCCACTGATTCGTTCACTTTCGAATTGTACTTGGATAAGAAAGAAATTAGAGATCCTCCATTCCACCATAGGGTATAGCCTTCCATCGTTTTAGGGTGGATGTACGCAATTCGAATGATGCCAGGATGTATCACTAGACACCCTCCCGCCTCATTGATGATTCCTTGGCGCTTTCCCTTCTCATTTGTGGTTTTCAAGCTCTTCCCAGCAAAAAATATCCAACTAGGAATGCTCTCAAGTTTTGTAAGCATCACCTTCCTCATGGTCCCATATGAACCAACCGCACTATTGTCCGGCATGGGGATGACTTTCACTGTACTTTCAAGCCACTTGAATGTTCCACTCACACAATGAGCCGTTATGGCGTCTTCTATTGTCGCTTTCCATGGTGCTTGTTTTTTCTTACGCAATGAAGAAAATTGTTGAGCGAAGTTTTGAATGATTTTCAACTTTGCAACCACCTCTTTATTCTGCGTGTCCTAATCGCTACCATCTTCTTTCTTCCCCGTGTGGTAACACCAATTTGACACTATATTGGTTGTGAAGGCAACCACCTGTTTATCCAGCCAGTCTTGGTGCAACCAATAATCAGAGAAATTGTTGAATTTCTCTGATGATTCAAATTTGGACTCCAGCTCCCTTCGCAGGTCCCTCGTCAGTTTGTGGTATCCTTCTTCGTTGTGCGCCACATACTCCCTGGTCAACATAGTTGTACTTCAACGAGTGTAGAACACCACAACTATTGCTCTCCCTTCAACTATGAATTCGTGTGGAGGCATATGGGGATTGGGTGCTTTCTTGCGCTTCTTTTGGCCCGATGAGGAAGGATTCGATGAACTTGAGGCCACCAATGTATTCGTGGATGGAATTACCATCTCACCGATGTCATCCAAATCTATGAACATGGGACGTTTCTCCGCCGATCCACTCCCTTCCCCTGTCATAATGAAGAATATTTTATACGATGGGCCTCCGTATCTCTCCCCAAGCACGAAAGTTCAAAAAAAAATTTAAAAAACCAGGTCACATATGCGGGCCAAGCCCACCACCCACCAAACTCACTCGCATAGGCCGTTAGAACTAGCGTGTGAGGCATAGGGCGCGGACTTGGCAAAAAAATGAGGGCGGGGACTCGCTTTATATAGTCCCCCCTCTCACGTCCATGCCCCATCTCTTCATGTCCCCACCCCATTCCCACACGTCCGCGCCCCAACCACGATGACGTCCGCGCCCTGGCACGTGGCGTCTACGCCCTCACTTCACGTCTGCGCCCCCACATCGATGGCGTCCACGCCCTGGTTTGACGTCTGTGCCCCGGCTCGATGGTGTCCGCGCCCCCGCTCGATGGCGTCCGCGCCCCCGCATCGATGGCGTCCGCACCCTGGCGTACCCCACCTCCCGCTATATAAAGCCGTCCCCGCCCCATTCGTCCCCGCCCTGCATACTCTCAACCTTCCACCTCTTCATTGAGTTGGTTGTGAACGTTGTGCGGGGTCCTCTTGATTGCCATGTGGGAGGTTTTCAATTTTTCTGCAAAAATGGCTACGCCACCAAGAATGACCAAGGAGGAACGAGACAAGATCCGACTTCGACCAGGAAACAAACATCGTAAGCGACTGCATGTTCTACGTAACCCAGCCAAGCTTGCATTCAAGAGGTGGGAGGACGTGCCTGATCCATGGACCTTTGATGGTTGCACCAATTACATCGAGTGGTACCACATTGACAAGGTCTTCCCAGAAGAGCGCCACAACTTCCACAGACGCTTCCACAAGGCAAATTTGAAACATTGCCTTGACGAGGAGTTCACGACCTGATGCATTGAGGTGGTCCAAGTGTTGTATGATGTCGCGACCGTCCCGCGCAATGAAGTGCATATTTTCATTGCACGAGGGGTCCATGCAGAGGTGAAGTTGAACAAGAGAGTGGATTGGTCAACTTTGAAGACAATGGGAAAAGATGTCAATATTCCTACCCCAGCAAATGGATTCATTCCAAGGGGGGTAAAAAGATACCCGGAAGGTGGTCTAGGGAAAACAACTACACAAGTTCAACCACCACCAACATATGAGACTCCGGACTCATCTACGGACATCGACTCTGATGGATCTCGTGTGGTAGTTCCAGTCAACCATAGAACACAACAACAACGTGTTAAAAGGAGAAGGGCTGCGCGTGCAACTGCTGAGGTTTTACCTGAAAATGTTGTGGAGGAATAGGTGCCATCTACAGACGAACCAGTAGTAGGAGTTGTCGATGTTACAGCTACTGCAAACCGAATTCAGAGTTTGCTGACCGAAGTGAATGACAAGAATGCGGAATTGCGTTTTTTGTATAATGATGTTAACAAATTGAGGGAAAAAATCCAAGAAAAAGACAACATCATCAATCAACAACAACGTGACATGGAGGCACTTCGACACACTCTCCAGGTAGCAACAATGGCCAATGCTGGTCAAGATCCACGAGGGGAAGCACAAGGGCCTTTGAATACTTCTCAAATTCCATTGGAACATGCAGAAGTTGGTGCAACAATGAATACTCAAGATGATTCATTGTCCTTCGGAGAATTACCCACGAATGAAGTTGCAGCAATGCCTGTTGACCAAAGCACCCAACTGACGGACGCGCTTGCAAAGAATTTGAGATTGAAAAATCAATTGCATGCATTGATGGAGCAGTATTATCAATGGAAGATGGCATGCGTCTTCAGTGTTGACAGGACTAGGCAAATGGTGGAAGAATTCAAAAAAATTGACCACAATTACGGCGCACACAATCAGGAGAGGGTTTTTGGATTGACATCGTGGGCCCTGGTGGATGATCATTTCAACATGGATGAAATGGCGACCATCGACAGTACTGGTCAACTAACAACCATTGATTGGTCCAAACATGGTTGGGATTTCAAGAATCAAGTTGGCACTGCCGTCGACCATCAGGGCAATCCATTACTACTGTGGCCAAACCCTTCAACCTTCGTGCATGATGGAACTACATGTCCCATTTGCCTTAATCCATTTGGTCCGGAAGGTGGAATGCACCTAGGCACGTGCGAACATTTGTACCATCCATTCTGCCTAATTAGCTTGATGATTGTTCGCCGACGTTGTTCATTGTGCAAGGCTCCTTTCCATGAGCGTTTGTATGAGTTGTTTGGATTAGTTCCCTACATGCCACCGCATTGGGAATACAATGAAGAAAATGCGCTTGATCATTCGTTGAAGTGGGGAACAGACTTGGTATGGAGCTGGAAACTAAACATCCATTCGTTGGGCAAACAACACCTTTGTACTGAATGGGGTTGGGAAACAGATCCATCTAAAATTGTCGAGGTGTGCCACCACTTGGTTCCACTAAAGGACAACTTCAGCCAAGGACGACGAAATTTTTTTTCCAATGCTTCAATGGGCATTGGAATGAGGCTGGACAATACTTCCAATTTGGCCCTCATCCTCGTGGATGGTTGTGGGGCGTTGATGGACGTCGCATTACTGATGACCAAGGCATGCGTATCGGGGGAGACATTGACATGCCAGACCCAGCTGAACTTGCACTACTATCAGAGTCAGAGTGGAGAGAAACCTTTCGAGATGAAGGGATGGACTATTTGATGGAACAGCATAGCCCAGGAACTCTGCAATGTCTTGAGAGCCTCAAACAATCACAAATATTGAGGGCTATATTAGAGGAAGATGGACCAGCAAGGAGAACCTGATCCGCAGTTCGTAGACTTCATTTGGACTCAAATGAAGACCTTCCAGTCCGCGCCAGGACACATGACAATGAGGTTGGACCAAGTGGCAATGCAAGCAGTCCAATGAACATGGACTGAATACAGTTTAGAGTGTTTTAGCTAGTGAGCTTAGGTTTTCTTAGAAGACTTACTTTTCTAGCATTATATAGGCTTATATACTTTCCTACTTTGTATTACACTATGCATATGAAATATATATGATTTTGTTTTGAATGGTTTTGTCCAAAGTGACTTCGTTCATTTTTTGCACGTACTCATTTGGAACGACTTGTCCACTTCATACATATTAAAATAATTTATACCATGAAATTAAATGTCATTGAATTGGAGTACAATTCATTCCCAAACACAAATCAATGAATAAAATTAGAAAATGACCACAAATGTCATTTACTAGGAAAAAACGCTTTTGAAATGTTATTAATGGAAATATATATATATATATGCAAAGGAAATAAAGAATGATGGAACCCAAAAAAAAATGTGATGAAAATAGTCAAATAGGTACGTATTTAATTGCAAAATAGGCAAAGGAATGATGGATAAAAGCCAAAAATTGGGAAGGAATGGTATACAAGAAAATGAATGGCATTCGGTTGGGATAGAATAATCTTGCAAATCAAGGCCCAAAAATAAAGAATGGGTTTAGGGAATACAAAAATTAAATGGTCTTGGGTTGAGATGGATCTATTTTGCTAATCAATGATTTACAAAAAAAAATGAATGATTTACAAAAAAAATTAATGGCATTGAAGTGGGATGAAAGAGTTTTAGGAATGAAGCAAAAACAAAAAAAAGAAAGAAAATGATGGAACAAAAAAATAATGGCTTTGAGTTGGGGTGGAAGAACTTTGGGAAATAAGAAAAAATAAATTAATGGCTTCGGGAGAACTTTAGGAAATAAGCAAAAATAAAATAAGGGCTTTGAGTTGGGAATTTTGGAATTGGGATCAATGGAATGGGAGAATTTTAAGAAATAAGCAAAAACAAAATAGAGAAGGGAATGATTCCAAAAAAAAAAGGATGAACTATGAAATGGGATGGGAGAGTTTTAGGAACAAAATAGAAAAAAGAATTATTCAACCAAAAGAAAAAAAATTAGTATAAGTTGGCATGGGAGAGTTTTAGGAATGAAGCATCTATAGAAAAAGGAGAGGGAATGATCCACCCCAAAAAGAATGGCATAGAGTTGGGATGGGAGAGCTTTCCTAATTCATGGAAAAAATAGGAAAGGGAATGATGGAATAAATAAAAAATGGCATTGACTTAGGATGGAAGAGTTTTAGGAATATAGCCAACAAAAATAGGACAGGGAATGATTCACCAAAAAAAAGAATGACAATGAGTTGGAATAAAAGAATTTTAGGATTGGAGTAAAAAAATAGAAAAAATTCTCTAATTAATGAAGCAAGAAAAATAGGAAAATAATTATTTTATCGAGTACAATACATTTTCAAAATATTGCCTAAACATTTCCAAAACATTTCCAAAATATTTCCTCAAAGTGTTCTAACCATTTCCTAAATCAAAGAATTTAGAGTCTTTGTTTTACACCCTAAAGTATATGTTGGTTCAAAGTAGTTTGAAGTGTTAGAAGAAGTAAGGAGAAACATTTTCCACCACAACGATGGGACATGCTCTTCCATGAAGTTTCTTCCAAATCTTAGTCCGTGGAGCTCTTAATTTGGTCTCTTGCTTTCATTGACTTGTCGGAATCCAAAACAAGTTGTTGAGGCTGAAATTAATGGTTCACCCGCTCCAAGAATAGGACGGATTGAAGGATGTTAAGCCCAAGTGCATTTCAAAGTCATGCCTCCTGTGTTGGACAACCACGTTTACGCCCTAGAGTCCGCGCCCTGACTTGAAGTCCACGCCCTGACTTGAAGTCCGTGCCTTGGAGTTCGCGCCCTGACACTGCCCATTCGGCGAAAACATATGTTCAATTTTGCCAACTTCTCTCCCCACAAATATGAGGAATCTAAAACAAGGTGTGTCAACATTTAATGTTTCCCTTTTTCCATGAAAAGGAGGGACACCATCTTCCAAGACCATTAAATAGGAAGAAGGAGGGATCCCATGCCGGAGGTCAACCTACTTTTCATTGCATCCCCAAGTGCGCACCCCCATTTCTGTAGTGGAGTCACGCCCTGAAGTCCACGCCTTGGAGTCCACGCCCTGTTCAGGAGTCCACGCCCTCTGATGACGTCCACGCCGTGGAATCTGCGCCGTGACTTCCAGTCCACGCCCTCACTTGAAGTCCAAGCCCTGGACTCCACGCCCTATGATGACGTCCGCGCCCTAAGTAGCGCCAGCACGGTGAAGTTGCAGCCTCCAACTTCTTGAATTATCGTGGGCAAGGTTTTCAAGAGTGCAACATTAGGGTTTAGGGTTTAGGGTTTGAGTTAATGGCTTAGGGTAGATAAAATAACAAATCGATATAGCAATTACTTTTAGAAAAGAACCTTTCTCATGCATCGAAATCAATTTAACTTGTAAGTTCATGTGAAAATGAATTTCTTGTAGCAATGATTCATAATTGTGGATTGGCATTCACAATCACTTTATTTCAATTTCACTTGTATGTTTAATTAAGAAAGAGTCCCTTGTGCCAATTATTAAAAAAAAGAATCCCTTTACATTTAGAACAAAATATAACTTGTAATTTCTCGTTTCCCAAATAAATTTATTGTAGTTAATATGCCTAAAATTGAATCCTTAATTATGAATAATGGATTTGAAAAAATAAAACCTATGGGTTCATTAATAAAATTCAATCTATCAATTACTTTTGAGAATTGACTCCCTTCCACACGAATCTAAGTAAACAAAACTTTGGAGTTCTTAAAAAAACAACTTGTAACAAGCATGAAGTATCTACAAAAATGAATCTCTTTACGTGAATCCAAAATAATGTAAGCTCTAAGTTCTCATTCAGAAACAATCTCTATTAGTAAAATTGTTCAAGAATGAATCCCTTTTTAAGAATAACGAATTCAAAAGAATGAAACTTACAGATTACGTTAAAAAAAAACCTCATACGAAGCAATTTCAAATATTAGTCCCTTCACGAGAATCCAAAAAAATGGAAGATCTAAGTTTCAATTCAAGAACAATCCCTTCTAGCTATTTTTTTAGAAATGGTTCCCTTCCAAGTTATCCAACCCAAAAAATTGGCATTGACTTCGAATGTAAGTTCTTTGAAATTCAATGCCCCTACTATAAGAAAACCTTGTTTTACGTGACGGATTAATATCAAAAGAAACGGATTTTAGGTGACATCAAAGGTGACATCAAAAAAACAAACCCATGTTTTTATGTCAACAGCGATGTCCATTGATGTTATATTGGACATCATTGTTGACATAAAAACATGGGTTTGTTTTTTTCAATATCACCTAAAATCCGTTCCTTTTGACATCAATAAATTTTGGTTTCTTATAGTGCCCCAAAGAGGGATGGTGTCACCCAAACTTTTGTAAATTTATCATCGGTATGATTCAAAACTTTAGTTACAAGTTAAAATGTTGGAGGCTAAATTCCTAAATCCCAAACACAAATATTTGAATTTTTTTTTTGCTAAAATATAATTCTAGGAAAGAAAAATGGTGAGAAACAAATCCAAGGAAGAGAATTAAAGGCAAGTAGGGAATTCAAGGGTAGGATCCGATGTAAGGCCCTACAATTCTTTTTTATAAAAAAATGGGAACTAAACCAATAGAAAAAATTGTTTCACCTATTTTCCTTTTTTTAAAGAGTCTTTTGCCCCATGTACCCTAAACAAATGGGTTAAATTTTTGTACGGAAGATTTAATGCAAAGTATCCATTGTCATTCTTGATTTTCTAATGCATGTGATGGCCTGTAACTTCATTTTTTTTATTATCTATTTTTTTATGACATGTGAAGAGAATGGAAAGGTATTGTAAAAAAATTTATCATTGAGTTGGAATGGAGTTGGGATGGAGTGAGTGAGTGAATCTAAATCTAAAACCTCAACCCTACCCCTTTAAGAGTAGTGAAACCTAAGTCAAATGCCGTCTCCTCCAACATTAAGTTGACCCCGGATCCTCCATCGATAGGCACATGCGGAATCGAGCACCCCTCTATTTCCACAGTGACTTCTGGTGCTCCGGAATCTTCCGGTCTTATAAAGTTCACTGCAACGGACGGAAGCTTCACTCGCCTCTTCCGTCTCCACGTCCACGCCTCCCGGATCAGCTTCTGGTAGGTCACATTGTTGTGCAGTAGTTGACCGATAGTCACGTTCGCCTTCTGATCCTTGATATCTTGGATGATGTTGTACTCCTGGGTACTTACATCCGGGTTGATAATGATTGGCGTGTCACTAAAACTCACCCTCTTTGGTTTAGATACAGGATCCGGTCCGGAAATTTCCATTCGGATCTCTGCACTAATATCTCTCGGAATCCAATTCCTCTCCACCCCTTCCTCAGACTGAACCCTATCCGGTTCCGGTCTCATCTCTACAAGGACTGGGTCGGGATCACTACTTGATTCTGATTTCTTCCTATGCTTTTTCCTCCTACTCCTACTCGGCTGATTCGGTTCATTCCGGGTGGAGTTGTGGGTGGTCACCTGGTTTACCATAGTTTCCACTTTATGTAGCAGCTCCACTTGACACCGTCATTTTTCTGGATTCTCCGTGCCGGCCGTGTGTCCGTAGTTAAGGGCGGTTTGCTCCCTTGGAAGAATTTGCACTTGCTTATACACCGGCCTTGGTACAACCGGTTTCGGACATTGTTCTTCCGAATGTCCGTACTCCTGGCAGTTCTGGCAGGGAAGAACCCGTGGCGCACCTTGCCCTATTCCCTTGTTCGGACAGGAATTGGCATAATGTCCTAGTTCCCCACAACCATAACAAATCACCACTTGTCTATCCGGATATCCGGGTGATCGCATCGGCTGCTGCATCATCATCCCTTGACTTGGTCTAGGTAGAAAGTTCCGATTCAACATGTTGGAACAGATCGGAACAGCGATCCCTTTTCCCCGTGCGTAAGTTGGTTGAACCTGGTAAACTTCCTCTTCCTCTTCCACCATGGTGTAGTACATCTCTTCTTCCGGGTACACAAAGTGAACCTGCTTCGAGGGGGTCCGTAGACATTCACTCAGGTAGTGACCCGGTTCTCCACATCTTCCGCACCAAACATTGGATCGGGAAGTCGGAACAATCCGTCTTGGTTTCCGGTTCTCTTCGAGGTTGACCTTGATCGCCTCCAAAGACTCTTGAATGCTTTTCATCATCTTCTTCGAATCCGCATCCTCCGTCTTCACTTTGATAGTGGTCTTCTCTCGCTGACTCCATTTTGATGAACGCGGAGGTGGTGAGACACTCCTCTCTTCATCCGAACTAGATGAATCCGGATCCGATGCTTCCGTTCCGGATGTATCAGAGCTACTTTCCGAGTCTGAAGCCTTCTTCCGGTGCTTTGACTTCCGGTTGCCTTTCTTGTTTCGCTCTTTCTCCTTCTTCTCGCTTCTTCTCAAGGACTTCCGAAGTGACTGTGCTGAGTTCTCATAGTTGGTGGCAGCATCCATAGCTTCCCTCAGTGTCCTTAGCCACGTCTGCCGAATTAGGAATCCCATGGATTCTGGCAATCCGGCCACGTACCACTCCACTTGTAAGTTTGGAGCAATTTCAGTGGTCAACTTCTGCATCAGTGCCTTTACTCTCTGCCCATACTTTCGTACGGATTCCGTTGACTTCATCGTGAGCGTGCTCAGCCGTCCCAATGCCCTAGCCTCTCCTCCTACTTCCCGGAAAGCTTGCAAGAAATCCGCCTTCATCCGGTTCCAGTCATTCCGGATTAGATCGGAACATCTTGGTACCATTTGAGGGCTTCTCCTTTTAGCAGTCCTTGGAAAATTCTTCTCTGGGCTGCCTCATTTTCTTGATTGGCGAGTGCGGTTGACTCAAATTCACACACCCATTCATCCGCATCCTGGCTTCCGTCTCCCTTGAAGTGTTTGTACCTTAACCGGGTCATGTTGTCTTCCTCGTTGAACTACGACTCTTCTCCTTCCGGTTCAGATCCTTGAGGTGTGTGTACCGGTCTTGGACTCTCGTTTAAAATCCTTAGTGCAGGAATTGGTTGGTCCTCCGGATCCGAGAAATCCGGATCACTCAAATTTGGTGCAGCCGATCCCTCCGCTTGATGAATCTCTTTCTCCCTTTCCGCCTTCCGTTCGCTTCTTGTTCTTTTTCTCATGAGTATGGAATCCGATTCCGATTCATTCAAACGTAACAAATGGTAACGGAATCACAACAACTCCCGCTTAGAGCTTGCTAGCTTTAGGATCCCTGGCAGCGGCGCCAGATTTTTGCGTGTCGCAGCACAGAGTAAGCAATTTCCCTATTATACTCACAAAAATCACTCTAGAGCATAACAAAATGACCCTAAAGATCGAACCCACGAGATCCTGTGAAGTAGCTAATCCTAACAAGGAGCTAAACCCAATTAACCCTTAAATTCTAACTTCCGGTTCTACCTCTGAAACCGGAACATCCAAAAACCCACCGGAAAACTACGACCAATATTTATACTAATTCTGGTTTCACTAGTTTTCCGGTTCATTGACTAACTTCCCAACTCAGAACTTTACAACTTCCGGTCCTAAATGTCCTCCTGGGCGGATCCGTTCCGGTCTACCCTTCCGTACCCGGTTTAGTTTTGCCTCTGTTTTACCATCAGAGGGTTCGCCGCTTGCTTTTGAAAGTGGTAGGCCCACCACTTCTTCCGTGACTTATAGTAGCTGAAGACCCACTCTCCTATCCGCTAATCCCCTAACTAACCTGGATCCGGTTTGGTCTTTCACAGCAATCCGGATGGTAATCCGGATCACAGGTCACACAAAGAAACCCCCCCCCCGTACGATTCTCTCATACTACAACGACCTTGATGCTGAATCCGTTCTGTACGAAGTTAGGTGGCTACAAGTGCATCCATCCGTTCCAACCTCTACCAAGCTCTTCCGTTTACCAACAACGGTGGCAAGACCTTACAGGAGTCAGGATATTCAACCGGATTTTCCACCTAGGAGTTCTAGCGTAGCTAAGGAATCCCTCCCTATTCGCCTAGCCTAATCAACGGCTTTCTTACCCAGAATGTAAAACTTTTGCAGATGCTGAGGATCTGGAATCCACTCCTAACTCTTTATAACCTACTCACATGTACTTGGAACTGGAAAGACACATCAAAGGGAGAACTCTACCAACACCCCCATACATACCCCCTTACTCCAACACCGTGTACTTCTACTGTCGTAGCACAGGAAAGCAAAAATCCTTCTCTAAGGCTCAATATTTCTTAAATGAGGCCCTAAAGTGACTCGAGTATCGTTCCCACGAAGATCGAATTTCCTAGGTTCACAATTACCGGAAAATGGTAGAGTGATGGTCACGAAACACACATAAACACAAAACCCCAAGCAAAACAATAGACCGGAACTTCCACTTGGCCTCCTTGTTTCCTTGGACAAACACGACCGGATCTCTCCGGTCCAACAATTACTACTACACTTTAGACCGGATCTTCCTGATCTAACAACACTGACCGGATTGATTCCGGTCTAACACCCACTAGTTTATCACACAGACTCTCTAATTGGTTAGTTTACTACCCCACAGCTTTACACTACCCTGTAACTCTCCCCAACACTTCTATTCACATACCTTTGATAGTTACATGTATTTACATTTTTCAGACCGTAACCGGAATCCACGTTTCCACAGATCTAACCTTAACCTCTAGTATTCACATCTGGTCTAGATCTCTAATTGTAACCATGTGGATTTTAACCTCTCGACGAGGGATCTGCTTAATTGGGCTTTAGGAAGGAAGCTTAACTCCTACCCTTCCATTTTAAAGTGTTAGAAATTTCACTATGTGATCAAACTTTCAAAAATAAACTTTCAAATCGTACAAATGAGAAAACAAACCGTCCTCACAATTGGAAAGGAAACGCAGTCGTGTCCAGCAGGTCACGCAAGCCGGGCTAATCCCTCCTAACCAATGCTACAACAACAACCTACTGAGTTAATCCTAAATCCGGTCTGAACTAGCGGGGAAGAGGGGAAACGAGCGCTGCGGAGGCGTGCTAACCCTTATTCTTTCCGGAGAGTGGTCCTCAATCCGTACTCCCTTCCGAGTCCACTCCTAGTCCACACTAGAGATCCCTTCTGCCTCCATCCACACGCACTAATTCAATACTGGACCGGATAAACTCAGCATCCGGGTACACCTTGTATCCACTTACACTCACTTTCCAGCCTGGACTTCCAAAACACGGACAAGTGTCAAGTACACACAACTATGATTTCTTTCAATCACGCCAAGAGCGAACTCCCAGGTACTCATGAATATAAGAAGGTAAGATAAAGATGCACACCGGGACCAAAGAAGTCCCGGATTTAAATACTAAACTATTCCCTCAAAATCCTAACCTAAAAGTAACGCTCCAGCCAATCAGGGCTCAACACGTTTCATTCCCTTACTAATTTCTAGCCCTGTTGACTTTCACTCAAACTCCCACTACTTCCGCTAAAAGTGGATCTCAAATCCTATAATTATGGACCCGGTCACTTTCCAACTGCTAGTGGCCGTGTCACTCAAAAAGTAAACTGCCTAATTATGTACAACTATCCCAAAACTTCAGATTTTCACTACCTTATCCTCAGAAATTTACCCTACGTAACTTTCTAAGTTTTTAACTTCTTCACGGCCAGCTTCTTTCCGGTTCCGGTCTTCTGTCCCTAGCGTACCTTACCCCGAGCGGCAAGCTTCTTCTTCTTGGATGCTGCAGCCTTGGTTGCCCGAGTCTCTGCCAGTGCTTGATCTGGGTCAGAATATGGCTCCGAGTCCTCCTCAGTACCGGATTCCTCATCCTCGTCTTCTTCTTCTTCTTCTTCCTCCTCGTCATTGTCCTCTAGAATCGTCTTCTTCTTATGTGTCATAATTGGAGGCTTCTTCTTCTGCGTGGTTGGTGTGGGCGGAACATTGGCCCTAGTACTCTGAGGAGTGGTTTCCTCAATCAGTCTACCCTTCCCGAATCCTTGCCCCTGTGATCCGGTCTTCCTTTCCTCCATTGACCCAGTTTCGCTTCTCAAAGCTAAGTTGAGTAGGGTGGAAGGAAATACCTTCTGTGTCTTTGCAGGAGGAGGCGGAGAGACTAGAGATAACTCACTGAGGTCGATAAACTTGGTACTCAACCCTGGTTTTGGCATGTTCTTCTTCTCGGACGGTTCCGGTCCAGACCTCGTCTTCTCTTCAGCTGCGGCCTTCACCTCTTCCGGTAGTTCCCTCGCCTTGCTTGTTGTCTCCACTTCTCCGGTCTTCTCTTCCTCAACAGCTTCTACTGCTCGCGCTGCATTAAGAGCAACGTCCGTTACTTCCCCCAGTAGGGAAGTCATTTCTCCTTTAGGCTCTGACCGGATGGAAGAGCTTGGCACATCCTCCATCTTGTCCTTCGCCTTTACTTCTTCTTCGGTGACCGGAAGGGGTGCTGGTGCGAGTTCCGTTTCCGTTTCCGGTCCCTGCTCCCGCTCTCTTCGTTCTTCTACCTCCTTCATCACCTCGCGCAGTGGCTCCACTATTGCCTCCATCTTGCGGTGGTAGGACACTAACGCCATCATCAAGTTGGCTGGAATTTGCTTTCCAGTCTCCATCACCTTCTCGTCAAACAATATTGCTTTGTTGATGACTTCGCCCGGATTGCTGATGAACTCCGAATCGCCTGAAGGTTCTTTGCGGCTGTCTTGGAGAATTTCCTCTGCTGGTCCATTTCTTCTCTCATCTCCTCCAACTCCCTCGTTAGCTGGTCCACCTTACTCGCGGCTTCGCTTAGCTCTTTCTTCACCGCTTCCTTCATCTTCCGGTCCAGTTGGGCAACGAGCTGCTGCGACTGACTGACCTTCAGCAGTTGACATAGTTCTTGAATGATCTCCTGGCTCTTCCCATACTGGACCCGGAACTCACTGAGTTCCCTCACAATTCGACCTAGGGGATCCTGGTTCCAGACCGGATCGACTCCCTTACTACCCTCTCCTATCTCTGAGTCTTTCTCTTTCCGGTCCTGCCTCCTCCACTGAGACTTAGCTTCCTCGACCGGTATAGTGTCTGCCTCTAAATCTTCCTCTTCTTGCCCGGCTTCCTCATCCGGGTCTTGGACATGGCTTTGGTCGTATCATATGAATCTATCTCTCTATTTGTAAGCCAGCCATGTGCTTGATACAAGTGGTAGAGAAAAGGGGTTATAGGGGAAGGCTTAGACTTCCCTATACCTCCTACCAATCTCTTGATCTGATCTCTCATCACTACGCCCCAATCTACTTTCCGGTCACCCGACAGTGCATCGAAAATAGTGTTCGCCAAGGTGACCGTAATCCTGTTTGGTTGCTCTAGACTAAGGATGGCTGCTAGGTATTTCATTAAACGTTTCTCCCTACCATTTATGCACTCTGCCACAGGGAAACCATCCTTCTTTGTTGGGGAATTCTGGAACTTACCCACGTAGAAGCGATCCGTCCGGGAAGCCGGTCCCTTGTCCGTCTTCTTGAAATCGTATGTCTCCTTCCACATCGTTGGAGTCCAGTCTTCAGGCCAGTTTCTCGACGTCTCCTTCCACTTCCTTAGCGGCGCGCCGATTACCTCCCTCACGATCTCCTCGTCTTTCAAATTCCATGGCCGGGCTAGAAATCCCTCACACCCCATCTGTCAGAGGTCTTCTTCTAGCTTCGCTTTCTCTCGTGGATCCGCTGGTACCACCGGCTTCACCATGCGCAAGGATACAACTACCTCTTCTCTCACCATCGTGGGCTGTTCTCTCAAACCTTCTCAAACCCTCTCAGTGACCGGAATCACTATTTGAGGTCTCACAATCACTCGCACTCTAGTTTTTCTATTCCGCTCAAGGACCCTCCTCAAAAGTCGTCTCACCAATACACTCCCAACTCCACACTCATACGTGAACTTCTAAGTGAATTCTCCTCTCGAGACCCGTTTGTCCTTAATCCGGTCCGTAAACTGAACCCGTAACTTCTTCTCTTTGGCTGACATATAAATACACCTCAAATGCTCCTCACCAATCTCTTCTCAAGGTAGCTTTCGCACAAAAGGAGGTCTAAGCCACCTGCCCTTTCTATTTCTAGGGCTGCCCTCACCCGGGCAGTTACAGGTAACCGTTTTCCCCAAAATAGACCCGCTCTCAAGTATGGTCTAGAACTAGGTAGGCACCCGTTACACCCAGATTGCCTATCTTCCGTTTCCGGTCTCCGGTCTTCTATTTTATTCCGGTTTCCGGTTTCTAATGAAAATCACTCTGACCTACTCCTAACCTATCTATGCCGTTTTCCGGACTTTCGGTTTCTGGTTTCCGGTTACTTCTGTTAACACTATTATCTATTCTAAAGTAACCCTATTCCGGTATCCGGTCCCTAACTACTTACGGTCTACTTTTCTAAAAAAAAACAAAAAAAATAGGGAGTAAAAAGAGCTCTATTCCCCTTATTTCCCTTCTAAACCTAAAGACTGGATTTCCGTGCTCCCACATTTGCCAATATTCGAGAAAAATACACAAATCTGGATCAATGGAAGGTACACAAAGAAATGCCAAAAGAACTCTCTCAGTCTCTAGCTCAGAGACTGTTTTATATACAAAAAGAAAAAAGAAAAAAGTAAATACATGATTTCCGCCTCTGAAGGCGCTGACAATCCGGTCCTACCTTATCCTAACCGAATTCTATTCTGGTTCATACTCTATCAATCCGGTTCCTGCTTTATAACTCCTACTTCTACAACACTTCCTATTCTGCCTCGTATACTCGAGATCCGATGGTAGGACTCTCATCAGGTCTCTCTAACTGTTCAAATACTTCAGTCAGATTCCGATTCCGTTCCCCATCCGGAGGTGGAGCAGGGCGATCTTCATCAGTTTCCGGGGAGTCTAAGTCGATCGGTTGCGGTCCGGTCGAGGGCGTCTTCTTCTGTGCCCTGCTTGACTAGGGCGTCTTGTCCTTTCCCGGTTCCTGAGCTGCCTCTTCCGGAAACAAGTACGGAAGTGAAAGTTCAGAGAGCCGAACCGGAATCTCTGTCAACTTCTGGCTGCTCTCCATGATCCGGTCTACTAACTCCCGTGCCTTGGACAGGAGCTTCTCCATCTACTCCTCAAAATCGGTGAGGATGTGTACCACTCTCGTTCCGGATATCTTCTTTTCCTTGTGCACCTCCTCTTCGAACAGGCGCGCCTTGGTGATCGCGGCTCCAGGTTCTCCGAGCACATCCTTCACCTCCGCGGCTAGCTTCTTCATTTCCTCCGCCATCTCCTTTGTCGCGGTGGCGTTCTCGAGCAAGGCGAAAAGCTTGGCTTTGAGGGTGTCAACCTCATCATGCTACCACTTGCTTTCCGCCTTCATCTTCCGGAGCTCATCCGGATTGATGACACTCTCAGCTACCCGCTGTGGCAGCTGACTGTCCGGTTCCACTCCAATCAATTCCACGATCTCCCCGATCGTCCGCTTCTTGATTTCCCAATCCGCCCAGATTCCACAGAGTATCCCAATCAACTCGTCAAACGGATCTCCGGTTCCCGATCCGGACGGCACATCCAGTCCGGCTGGAGCCTCCTCTTTGAGCGGCCGTGGGTGAACTAGAGGCGTTCCTCGATTCCGAGTCGACGTGGTCTTCTGCCTCTTGAAGGTGAACTGCGGTTCCTCCTCTTCCTCTTCTTCTTTTTCTTCCTCCTCCTCGGTTTCGTTTCCGGAATCCGCTTCTTGGTCGGACTCGGATTCACCATACTTCATGGTCCGCTCCTGGGCCTTCCAAACCTTCAGCTCCCCTTCCGTTAGCAGCTCCTATTGCTGGTAGAGGTGGTACACGTAAGGACACAGTGGGGTAGCCCTACTTCTTCCCACTCTTGTAGTAAGCTGGTACACCAGATTGAAAAAGATCCGGCCCTAGTCTACTCTCCGGTTTCCGCTCAGCGCTCCGAAGATTGTGTTACCTAGGGTGATGGTCAACCTAGTGGGCTTTTCCGGATGCAAAACCGGAACAAGGAACTGCAGCAGGCGACGCTCCCGGTCATCGATACAGTCCTCTACCGCGTAGCCATCCTTCGGATTCACGACACTTCCGAACTTGCCTTGGATGAAATCATCCTTCCGGCTGGCAAGCCCGAGTCCTCCAGTCCGGAATCCGTATATGTCTCGCCACAAATCCTCGGTCCACTGGATCGGATTCCCTCTTAGGGTGTTATCGAATTGGTTCGATACGCCACTCAAGATCTCCCTAATCATTCCCTCATCTTTGAAACCCCAAGGTTTCAAGGCTAATCCCTGACAACCCATGGACGCTAAGTCCTCCCTGAGTTCTTCCTGTTCCGGTTCCTTGGTTGGCATGACCGAAACTACCTTCCTCAGCTTTACTTCACTCAGGGGCAGGGTGCTAGAGCCTAGTCTCTTCCGATTCAACCGCGGCATGAGGGCGGCTCTACCCGGTTTCACTCTCTACTGACCTAATAAGGAAGTGCTCACACTCTTCCGCTCCACTTGCAAACCACCCTTCTTGCGCGCTCACACTCTCAGTCTCTCACTATTCCGTATCCGCTCGCGCTCAAGTCTCACTCACTCGCACCCGGAGGCGATCTCTCCGTCTCACACCTCTCACTCACTAATAGGCCCTCTTGTACTCTCCCTCCTCGCCGCCGTAGACGGAAAAACTTCAGGCGCTAAGACAAGAAACGACAACACGTGAAAGCCAGAGACCTGAAAATAGGTAGGGCCAGGCTTTATATAGTCCTGACGCCCTGACTGGTCATTATGACCGGTCGGGTATCCGGTCCGGTTCTTGACATCTGGTCAAGGAGAATCCGGTTAAAAATCCATTCCGATTGAAAATCTAATCCGATCCGCTTCTACCTAAAACCGGATTAGTTCCGTAAGGTCCTCTTGTGACTATTTTTTATTTATCTCTCTCCTTTTAGATGGATCCGGATACCTATTTCTAATTTCCGTTCCACTTAAAAAGGTAAACGAAGAAAATAAAAAATATGAGTTGTCACATGTGTCATTCAAAAAAATTCCACAACTTTGAAAAATTAAAGCCATCCAATTAGTCCGGACTGTCCGTTCGTCCGGTCCGGTTTGCCTGTCCGTCCGGGACATCCGACGACCCTAACTCGCCCGTTATGACAACCCTGACCTGTTCAAGGTGAACAACCAATCTTGTCACTTCAAAAATAAACTCATGAAACAAACAAAAACCTTTGCCATCTTTAGAAAAACTTAAACAAAAGAAAAAGAAGGAAAAACTGGACATCACTTTCTCATGAAGAGTTGCACTACTTCGGCCAACAATACCACTACCTACAGTCTATGATTTAACACAAATGATACCCCACCAAAACACTCAAGGAAACTAAAAAAATATTCCAAGGCACTTCAACATTGCTACTTTTCATTCTATTAATAGTTATTTAAAATAAAATATTAAAAAAATAGAAACAAAGCTTCAAATTAACTGAAGCAACTGTACCAATTAATAAGGAATCCAATCCAAAGAATGAATCAAAATTTGCAACAGATTAAAACACATGTTCAAAAAAATCACCCACACGGCAATTCAACAATTCTCGAACTTCAAAAAGAAAAAAAGAAAAACAAAAGCGGCGAAGGTCAACTACCTGTTGATAATGCTCACAACTCACTGAAACAAAGCTCTCAAAAACAGCTAGCTACTTACATATGAAAAGCAATAGCAATGTAATGTATGTATGCCTTTGTGTTCCTTCTGCAAAAAAAAAACTCTAGAGGAAATCAATCAATCTAGAGGAAAAAAATCATCCTCTTTTGCACCCTTGCCAGCTTTGGAAGCTATGCTAGTATCTATTGCAGCATATTCTGGTCTTGGTCAAAATGACCTAGCTGCCAATTCCACAACAAATGTTAAAGCTCATCAGTCACTCCTAAATATGTATTCATATACACTAATACACAAACCTGACCCAAACCTGAAATAGAAAACAAACATCATTCTCCCTTGTCAAACTCTCAAACCCATAATCATGAAAAGGCATAATCAAAATTTGATGCATAGAAGATCTAGAAAAATTTAAAAAGGTTCACCTTCATGTGACTCCACAAATCTGAGCAAAATAAAAAAACTCAAGAAATGAAGATTATTTCTCTATTCGGTGGTTGAAGGATTAGGCCGTTTATTAGTTGGAGCATGCAACTTTTAATTAGCTTTATTGGAATTCATTGACCTAGAATTTAAATTGGCAAGTTGCGTGATGTTGTCTATGATGTTGGAGGTGCTACTTGGAGACTAGTCCTGCATCTTGGGGAGCAATGGTCCCCATGCATTCTCAAAGTCAGAGCATGCAAGGACCATAAAAATTGAAAACAACTACATAATACATGATTATCTTCAGAAAAATCTCCAATGAACAAGAATGTTACTTCTAAAAATTTTGTACGCTTGGAATTCTACCAAAGGGACACACCCAAGGACTATCAATTGGTAACTCCTGAAGCTCAACATACCAAAATAGCCATGGTCCGTATTGACAGTTTCAAGATCAATTCAAACAGAATACCTAGTTTTCCCCTCAACTATGAAATTCTAAAACAAGGATGACTACAAAACCAAACACGCAATCTAATCTTATGAGTCCCAAGTGTTAGTGACTTCGTTCAATAAAGAGGTTACCATAAAAATCAGGGATTACAGATGGAATCTCTGAAAGCCCACTAGTACAACAAAAACAAAGCAAATCCACACTTTTAACGCCATGCGCACATCCAAATCCAAATCTTTCACAAGAAACGGGACAAATCACAAAGTGGAGACCGTGACGAAACTTGCAAAGCTCTGAACGAATTAATGTGCTCAATTGTGCACTAAGCTTACTTGGAAAATCAGATTGGTTGATGCCGTCTCAGTAATCACATGAAAAAATGAGTATAGTAATGAGCATTTGATTCTTTTAGGGCATGAAAAGTTTTTACACCACTATGTAAAGTTTCCAAAACAACATTATAATTCTTTTAAGGAGCGGTTCTAACTAGTCTAATATTGTATACCTCCTCTCCAATCCATGACAAGTAAGTATCATGAGCAAAAAGAAGTTGCAAATTCCAGAGATTCTTGATTAGTTGCCTTCATCTGGGGACAGAAATTAATACCTTGTTTTCTGAGTCACGGGTCTTCCCTCTCATAAACTGAAGCCTCTTCCTCCAAGCACCACAAATAAATATACACTGAGACGCCTAGTTCTTTGCAAATTATAATTGAACCCTTCATTTGAATCCCTAGAGACCACACATGTATACTAATTTATTCCATTAAAATCTCACTAAAAATTATTTTAGATTTTTTATGCTAATAATATTCTCTAGCAAGTTTTGAGGCATTCTGATAATCAAAAGTACCCAAACCAGATTCTTCAAAACCAACAAAATTGAAATAAGTTTGTAATGTTGACCGGCAATTTCAATACATCCTAAATTGGAATGTCATCAATTCTAGGTCTTTTTTTACTCCCCTACACTTACTTTAAAACCTAATCTAGTTACTTTTTGCGAAATTACAAAACTCCGAAAGTCAATGGATTTTTACCTTATTTTGGCAGTTAAGTAGCAGTGGGTTTCAATGCGATTTTGGCGAAAGAAAAAGGGATGGGTTTTAAATCAAAGTAAAAATGGCCTTCTGAAGCCAATGGCACAATCCGTTTGTCATTTGAAATTAATCTCCAAAAGTTAGAAATAGGACCAATGTAGAAAGTTAAATTTTTAAGATTAGGATGAAAATCTTAGATGATAAGATTACCTTGTAGGAATTGAGGGGGGAGTGAGGCCCTTGAAAAAATATATAAGGGCTTCCATTTCTCTCCCAAATCACCTCTTTGGTTCATTTTTGAACCTCATTATACAATCTGGATCCATTTAGTTGGACAATTGGCCATTACGTGCCAACATTGCCAAATTATTTTGTGTTTTTGAAGCATTTTAGCTTCATTGTTGCTACTTTTCAATCTTGCTTGAAAGACATTGGGGTCCCTTCAAGGTTTGCCTTGATTTCATGTGGTTTTTGAAGTCTTCTTGTAGTTTTTGATGATTTTTGTACTATAAGAAAACTGTGTCTGCCGCGACATCACAATTTGGACACCTGAACATCGCGCGTGACGCGTTCTATGTCTGGACTGATGTCCAATCACTTTGTGCTGCTGTGGACATGCCAAAACATGGTACGTTGCATCAGATTTGCAGGCCTAATATCGTGATGTTCAAAAAAACATCGGTCAATGGGTAACTTCAAGAGTTGACATGTGGCTGCCACCTAGGCTTGGGAAAGCCAGAGTGTCATTTTTTTCATCCATTGTCCGTCTATGATGTGGCATCTGACGTATAATTGACGTGGCATGCCACGTCGGTGCTCACGGAATTGGCTGACGTGGCATCCGCGGATGTTGACGTGGCGTTTTTTGGAGCCACTTGCTTGGTCTGCCTAGCATTTTAGGATGTCTTCTAAAACATCGTTGTGGACGTCCAGGTGTCTTAAATGACGTCAGGTGAAATAGTTGTGTGTTGATTGAAATGTCCATCCGAGCGTGTGGAGTTTGCACATGCGTGCTTCTTAAAGCACACCCTGTCATAGGAGATGTCTGCTTGCACAAGCTAGCACAAGTACATACTGGGGTAGTACATGGCTTCTTGCATTGTAGGATGTCAACGGCGATGTCCACTTGTTTAATCTTTGTAGAAGGAGATGCATTTTTGAACACACTTATTTTTTGGGACATCTCTTAAAATGCATGTATGCATTGTATTGGACGTTCTAATGTTATCAATGTAGTAATATGTTGTACACAATATAAAATATGGTATATATGGTATATCATATGCAATACAACATATAAAATATGCCATACAAAATACACCATACAAAATATATACAACATGCCATACACAATACACCATACAAAATATATACAACATGCCATACAAAATACAATATATATACAACATGCCATACAAAATACACCATACAAAATACAATATATATATATACAACATGCCATACAAAATACACCATACAAAATACAATATATATATATACAACATGCCATACAAAATACACCATACAAAATATATACAACATGTCATACAAAATACAATATATATACAACATGCCATACAAAATACACCATACAATATGCCATACACTATATTTATCAAGTATATTGAATGGCTCAAAAATCTACTTATTAATTGATGAAAAGACAAGCCTTTTATACTGGTGGGGTGTTGGAGGCATGACAAACAATATGGGATATACAAAACTAAAATATGAGCAGCAACATAAATACAATGATGTCTTAAAAAACATTTACATGTCTTAATTATGATTTTTTTTATGTCATTGTAAACATTCAAAACATTTCAAACATGTACTAGCCAATTTGTCTTGAAGAAAGAATCCAAAGAAGCACCAACAACATAGATATGCAATTGTTTGATTTTTGTAGGGCTAGATAAAGGGTTTTTGTCACTTCAAATGCTAATATCTTGCAATCTATACAATGGAAAATTTTGAAAATTTTCCACATCTTTTGAAACTAGCATACTCCAAGATCCTACGGTTATATGTGTTCTAAAATGTTTTTTTCTCTAAAATTTGGTACTTGTAATAGAAATGATAATTTTAGAGCATTTTGGGTGAAAACATAGCCAAAAATTTGCACAAGGTAACTTCTAAGCCAATGCATGTTGATTGTGTATGTTTTAGGGTGATTGGTGGTTGTATTAGAATTTTTGGTCATGGCTCAATTAGGGCCCATTGTGTTGACCTAATGGTGATTCTTATGGAACTTTTGCATATGGTAGTATGTTCAAATTTTTGGTCATGGCTCAATCAAGGCCAATTGGGATGCCTAAATGGTGATTTTTAGAAAAAAATAGTCATAAGATTAAACCTTAAAGCTTAATTTGTAAAACAAATTCATTTAGGTTGATGCATATTGAATTGTGGTGTTTGTGGGATTGATAGTGTCCTTGAATTTGTATTAGGGCCTAATTTGGTACAATTTAGGATCCTAATGGCAAATTCCAATGAGACTTTTGCATGGAACATTGCTCCAAGCTACATAGGCATGTATTGATGAGTGCATGGTACAAGATGCTTATTTGGTTGATATGAAATGGATTGTCCCTTTCATTGAGGGTCATTTGACCAAAAACTGACCAAAATCATCATAGGTGTCCATTGCTTAAAAGGAAAAATTAGTTTAGGGTTAGTGTACTTCTTATTGGCCACTCTAAGTTTTTTTTGCCAATGCAATGAAAAATCTTATACTCTAGCTAAAAAGGAAGGAAGCTTTTGCATCCACAAAAGTTACATGTGAGGAAATTTGAATAGGAATTTTATTACTTGAAAAGTAAGCCAATGCTACATGGATAGAGCTTTTTGTAGCATAGTTTCTATTTTCATTAGTGTCATAAAAAATTAAAAAAAACTTGGACTTCTCCTATTGTTTTAAGAAAAAAACAAAAAATACAAAAAAAACACTTGGGATTTTCTCTTCTTATATAAAATAAAAAATAGAAAATAAGCAAAAAAATAAAAAAATAAAAAAATTTAACCTCTCAAGTCCCAAGGCCATTTTTTGTCAAAAACCATTCAAAATTGTCACTTCAATCTGATGTGTTCATTTAAGAAAACAAAAAGAATACTTTTTATAAAATCTAACCATAAGATCTTGTACTAAACTTGTATGAGATTATGTGACAAATATTTTTTGATGTTTGACTATGCGGATTGAAAAATATTAGTATTCAAAGTGAAAGAGGAGAGTTGGGGGGGGGCTATCCAAAAATTTCAGATGACTTTGTCATAATGAGGAACATATTAATAATGTATCTACCAAATTTTACAGGTGAAAAAGCTGGAGAACAACTCCAATAAAATTCTGCAATGTGTAGATGTGCTTTGAATTTACTATACGTTGGCCATTTTTAAAAATTTGATTTTCATTTCATACATTCACAAATTTGAGATTTGAACAATGGATTGAATGCTATACATATTTTTCACAAGTGTTAACAAAAAGAATTGAAAAAAAAATTCTCCGTTTGCAATTGAAATTAAAAGGCTAATGCTTTGAGCAATGAAGCTAAGAATTTGGGTAGTATTTCAAAAATGGGAGCATTGTGCCCCCTTCTTGTTCTTGGCATGTTCATGATGCATTAACCCTTGAAGGACCAAGTGTCCATTCAATGTACACAAGAAATCCTTACTAGCTTCCTACAAAGTCACTTTTGGTAGGATGTTCATGAATTTGGACACAATGTGAATGTGTATTTCCTGGTGATCACAGGGAGGACACTCCCTGTGTTTTAGAAAACTGCGTGCGGTGGAAAATGTAATACATGTAATACATCCTAAAATTTAATTTTTTTTTCCAAATAGATTAAAAATAGATTGTGCTACTTTAAAAGTTTATGTTTTGAATTATTGATATTTTTTTATGCTAATAGTAAGTAGTCGTAAATTTTTAAAGAAAAAAGATACATTGTAAAGCTGAAAATAACTTTCACACCCCTATTCTATATAAGAAGAAAAAATTTGAAAAATGAAAAAAAAAATTCTATAGAATAGCTTTCTATTGAAAGTTTATTTTGATGGAATATTGATGGAATAGTCATCATCATGTGATCTCTATAAATATTTTAGTTGAATACCATGCCATTTTAGTTCATTTTTCAACCTTTTCTAGACAACATATCTTACGTTATTTGGAATTGAAATTTTTGTCAATAGAAACCTTTAGTCATTGTTAAACAAAGCTCAAAATTTTAGGATGAAATTATAGTTTATTCCAAAGTAAATAGGGGGTCAAAAAATCACTTCGCCACACGTGGGTACTCCAAATGTAATGAGAGTATCTTCCCCGTGCTGGTGATAAACCAATCTTTTTTCCAATCCATTGTCCAAATCAAAAATTATGCTGCCTTGAACTTTTGGAGCAACTCGGGCAATTTGAATATCTTTGGAGAATCTTTTGCAAGAAAGCTCTTCAACTTTTGAAATTTGGCATGTATGTAATTAATAAATTATGGCATACAATCATCCAAATAAAAATAAATTTTAATCCTCAAATCTCATTATAAAACGAGTCAGACTTTGTTAGCTATGTTGGGGCAATTTTACAAAAAACATTTTCTTCTAACTTCAAGTCCTATTATCTTGTAATTTGTGAAGTCAAAATTCTTGAAATTTTTTCCACATATTCCAAATGCTTGTCTTTAACTTTCTGCCATTCAAATTTCAAATGAAAAATTTATTCATTACACAAGAAATCACCAAAAAATGAATTATGTATTGCCAATTCACTTAATCCTTAAATGTATCCCAGGACGTTTTTTGGCCAATGAATGACAAAGAATCTCTTTATATAGGACAAAAATGCGACTATTCATCCTCCAACTTTTGTGGGGAAAGGAAATGTCTTCTACAATGGCTTGTCTCCCAATGAGTGCTTTTTTATTTTTTTAAGCCAACAATTCATGCGCTACCCAACTAGATAATTTCCACGGTGACTAGTTCATTGTTTAAAGGTTAACCTCCTTGCATTACAGGGTGATTTAGTATAAGCTAAACATATCAATTGCTTCTAAAATTTTCCATGAGTGAACCTAACATTATATAATTATGAATGGTCAAAATCATCATTTTTGAATAGAGCAAAAATTGTACTCTTAGAGGGACCAAAGTTTGTTGACTATATTTTTCAAGAATGAAAAAAAGTTTTTTTTTCCTCACTTCAAATGTTATAATCTTTCAATTTGCGCCATTTGATGGGCTGAAATTTTTTCCACACTTAAGTCTTGACTTAGGTTAAACACTTTCCTTTAGTTTTGTGTGGTTGAAGTTCAAAAAAAAAGTTTCAATTTTTGATTTTGAATAACATACCAAAAAACTGCAATTTTTGACAATGTCTCTTTAGAAAAAAAAACTTGGTCCTTCAAGGATTAACCCTTAAATGCGAGGCTAATGATCATGAAAATCATCCCTTTTGCAACCGTGTAACATCATTTAGTTTAAAAAACCAAAAATATTCATTAGGAGTCAAACTATTGTAGAAGATCTCCTCATTCCACTCCTAATTCTAAGGATGAATAGTGGAGTACCTTATTTTTTGAATGGATAGTGAGGTAGAGGTTTTAACCCACCTCCATCCAAATTAAATATTTTTTTTAATTCACCAACCCAATCCAAACTCAAACCCTAAACATCTCCCCCACCCCTAATTTGTAATTTCAAATTGACATGAGATTCTACAATTGATATGGGATTTTATACGCCTTTTGTAATCATAACTATACTCATACTTGTATCCATACTTATATCCATATCTGTTTCTTATTCTCATACTTGTTGTTTGTATCCATCTTCTGTATGTGTATATGTATCCATATTTGTACTTGTACCCATCTTCTATACATGTATCCATATCTATCTTCTGTATCCATGTCTGTAGTTGTTTTTGTATATCCCAATTTGATGGCTTGGAGATTGGTTTTATTTTCTATGAAAAATGATGTTTCACTCTCTAACTTCTCAACTATACATCAGATTAGAGTAAAAATTATATGCACACAAAGGTCTCTGATTTCTGAATCTCCCCCAAAAATTCCAGAAAATCACAACAAATATTGACAATGTAAGAGCCTCCCTGAAATCCATTTCGTACCCCAGGGGGACAATGGGACTTGAGGTTGAACTAACAACTTTCTAGCGCCAAAATTCTGCAGAATTGTCTAAAATCTAGGTGCACATCTAGGGCGCACATGGATTTATGTTTGAAAAACTGGTTTTGGAAGGTGCGAAAGTATTCAAGTACCACCAATTTCTTGAAATTGACTTGACACCGAAACAGAAAAACTTCAGCTGTGTATATATATATTTGGAAAAGGAATGTTAAAAAAGAAGAGGCCATCAATCGCGGTCCGTCCCAATGAAGAGAGACAACACAGAGTAATTAATAAGAAACTGAGGCATGTTTCCAATTGGTGGAACTTGGACTACCGACTGTTCCAACTCCAGCTGCTCTTCTTCTCAAATCTCAACCTTTCACATGGAATAATAAGATCCTGGCCAAGCCATCTGCTTCTCCTCAAAACCTGCTGCAACTTGGAGCAAGGAAAAAATGGTCTCATTGCAAATATGGTAGCCGACACCCTTGCAGGAGCACAAATGAGTAGCTGACTTGCAGGAGCACAAATGAGTTACGGCAAATGAATCCAATCAAGCACATTATTCCCAGAAGCTTGGGCATCAAGCTGATCCACTAGTCCACTACGCAAGACCATTACTGCAGACCTCTCTTTGAAGAATCAATTTCTATTAATGCAATGGCCCGCCGTTTGTTTATCAAAAGAAAAAAAAGAAACAATTTCGAAGCCCGCTACTGTACCAGTGAGAAGGCTGCGAGAGGTCAAACGGATTGAATTGCGCAGTGCTCCGAAGGCATCGGGGCGTGAAGCCTTGGTTGACAATTTCGAAGGCAAGACGGAACAGATTCCGAACTAAGGAAATCATCCCACGAGCATTGAAGATAAGTTTTACCCCCTAAAGTTCTCTCATGTGCAGAGGCCTACAATTGCTTCAAAATATTCGTCTCTAAAACAAGGTCTAAAGCACTGATATCTATTTTTTAACCCTTGAATGTCGAGGAGGATGTTTGGTGTTTGATGTATGATAAAGAATCTTTTAGTGTAGGATAGAAGTGCAACTATTTGTCTACAAAATTTTGTGTGAAAAGGAGAAATCTTCTACAATACTTTGACTTGCAATGAGTGCTTTTGGATCTTTTTAGATCAATGATTCCCCCGGTATCAAAATGGATGATTTCTATGGTCACTAGTTCATCAATAAGGGTTAACAAATACAACTACAAGATCCTTTTGCTAATGTATTCTAATACATTAGAGTTAACCATCCAGGAAAACCCAGTTTGAAATAGAGGTATCAGAAGAAGGTTTAAGTAAGAATAGTACAAAAAAACACAACACCAAACTCCATTAAACTCCAATTTGGATACTTCAAGGAATTTTGTCTTGAATTTTTCTCAAACTATCACTCCTAGTCCTTCATTGAATACACTTTACAATTAACTCTATTGTTCCAAAATTTTAAAGTGAATATCTTCACCAATTGTGATTTCAATGTGCCTAAACTTCAAAATGTAGTTTTTTTAGCCCTTCCAAAAAGTGAAGTTGTCTTTCAACATTTTTAGATACAAACATGTAACTATGTCATATAACTTGTGCATTTCATTAGTCAATATGCTTAAAAATGGGTTGAAAATATTTGCAAAAATTCTAACAAAAAAACTTCCATATTCATAATCAGAAAATATATAAAGTGGAAGGTGGTACAATGGTACTGAATGAAAAAAACAAACTAATCTACTAATAATTTTGATAATAAATTGTTAATTATTAATCCCAATAGTGATTGTTTAATTGTCTTTATTTTTATTTTTATTTGAAAATTTTCAAAATTCAGATTAATAGATGACTTTATATGTTGTAAAATAAAACTTTACAAAACTTTCACCTCATTAATAAGAATTGAATGGTTCAAAATGTCTTTGAATAGGTAAGAGTCTATACAATCTCCAAGAAATATTTGTTAATTTTTTGGAAAATCAAAATCTTAATTTTCACATAGTTATTGATTTTAAATGTTTTAAAGCTTAACTAAGGAAATACAGCTCTAATATTCTACTACTTAATATTCCATTTTAATTTTTTTTTAAATTGTTAAAATTGCAATTTTTATAGCACTTTGAAAATAGCATACCAAAAGCTCAAAATACACCTCTATGGGGAATTTCATTAAAATGGTGAATATTCTGTGACTTTGACATCCCACAGTTTAGACTGGGTGATCTGAAATCTAGTACACTAATAGATTTCAGACCACTTGATTTGAATTGTGGGAATGGCATTGTGAAAATGGCACATGGAATATCACCATTTTAATGAAATTTCCCATCTTTGTTTTGAACTTTTTTTTTCTTAGTGTGTGCCCAAGAAGTAGTGAAGTACATCATTGTTTTCACTAGTATTTCTATTTTCTTTAAAATTTTCATATTATTTAATTTTTTTTGGTAATTGCTATAATTTTCACAAAGAATTTTCTTTAAAAAATCATATATAAATAAATTTGATGTTTTTAATTATCAAAATAAATAAATTTAGACATGTATAACTACACATAAAGAATATCAAATTGAAATGCGTGTTTTAATCCTTAAAGGACGAGTTGGTCATCGTGGAAATCATCTATTTTGGTACTGTGTGAATTGTTGGATTAAAAAATGCAAAAGCATTCATTGGAAGTCAAACTACTCTAGAAGGCTCTCCATTTTCATACAAATTTTGAAGGATGAGTAGTTGCACCTTTGCAACCATGGTGTCATTCATGGAAGGAACATGAATTTACTATGTAAATCATTGGAGGTGGAGTCACATGAATTTGTAAACAAATGGGGTTTTTGGTAAGATTGAGGTTCCTTATGACTCACTTAGATTCCCTATCCTTTGCTTAATTTTGCAATGAGCCTATGGTGAGAAATTGAACGGTCTATATCACCATTATAGGTCAAAGAGAATCTTTCACTAAAAAATTCATAATAATTATATTTTGAATAATAAAATTTTGGAAAAATATACAATCCTTCCAAACTCTATTTAGTATATGGGAAAAATTTCACACTCAAAAAAAAAAAAACTTGCACTCCAAATATGCCTAATTGCTTAAGTGGTTGGAAATGGGTTAGCTACCTTGTATGGGCTCGTCAGATGTACTCCTACTTCATTCAAACCTTGCTTACAGATGGAACATTGGCTTTGAATTATTTCCAAAATTCCAATTAAATTGACCAAAATAGGCAGGCTCGGCCTTGAAGGTTAAGGAATGTCTTAATGCAGATTTTTCATGAAGTTTGAGCAAGCCCAGACATGAAATGTCCTTTTAAGGATTAATAAATTATGGTCCACCGTGGTACGTTGCGCACTGTTCTATCAATCCAATGGTGTTGGTGTTGTTTTGGCAACTCTTCACCACTTTGCTACAGAGAAAACAGAGTCTCTTGTTTGTAATGGAATTATACTTGAGTTTTTTAACCAAAAAAATAGCTAGATTCCTGCTGTATTTAGAACCAATAGTCAATTGACCTATGTTTAATTCATTAGGCACAGCATTTCCAAATATCACCAAATATCACATGAGTATGGAAGAAATAGCTGGCTCCTTCTGTAATATGAAAAAAAAAAGTCACTGGATCAATCTGACGATGGACTGGAACGACGTGCTCTACGTACTGTGCATTCCTGGAGGACAAGTCAAGTGGTCTCGGCTTCAAAGCGTTATACTGTGCACGCGCTTTACCATTTCTTTTTTTCCGGAAGGGATCCTACCACCCCTGCACAGCTTTAATTAGATTATCGCCAGACAGGCACCCGTGTACCGATCATGCAGTGCAGGCTGCAGACTGAGACGACGAAGATATGAGCTTGTGCTCGGAGTTAAAAGAGTGACGGAAAACCTCAGTTCGAGTGCTCGTTATTTTTATGGTTCTGAAAATTTGAGGACTTGTTGTAGTTAGTACGGTTGTAAGGATCAAACTCCTTGTTGCAGTTGTAACAAGATGGGGCAACAGTCGCACCTGCTTTGTGATCTTGGCCGATCTGTGATAGCCTTACTTCTTGTACTGAGCAATGTCTGCTTTGTACAAGTCAGCGGCACCAATTATTACTGGACAGATGACCGTAAGTTTCAATGACTTGAAATCCTCTCCTCTACAAAGTGCGCAATTTTGCAGTAGTAGAGGGCATGATGTTGACGGACAGTTTTCCTTTTTCTTGGCAAACAGATGAAGAGAATTTGACAGTGCCCCTGCGGGAGAGTAGAGTGACTGATCGACTGACTGACTCAGGAAGGCCCATTGGAGTGCCTAATAGTGAATAGTTTACGATTCTAGCTCAGACTCGGGAATCGTAATACTCGCACTGTCGGTAAAGCCAAGTTTGCAACTTGCGAGAGTGACACTGTGTTTCAGGGGTTTGTATTTTGCGATAGACATTAAGAATGCACTTGTTCGATTGCAGTGGACGCTCTCCAGGCAATCTTTGCAGCTTGGAAAGATACCCCGGATCAGAGCAGCAACCTGGCTGGCTGGAATACAACGCAAGTGTATCCTTGCCCGAATCTGAGGGAATACGCTACAACTCCCAACTGGCGAGGAGTGCAGTGCCTGAAACATAACGGGACTTATGATGCAAATGGTGTACTGAACTGGGACGTCGATATAGTTGGCTTGTAAGCATGCTTCTACTCTCTCTCTATACTATTCTATGCTCTTATTCAATTAGCTAGTTTGTTGTGCGGTCATCGAATGGCCAGGATGACAAGCACCTTCACAGGAAGAACGGGAGGCCGATACCGGGGGGGTTGGGGTATGTAACTATACCCCCCATTTAAGAAAATTTGGGGGGGTTATCCCCAAAAACACCCCCCGGTATCGCCCTCCCGGTCTCCCTGTGGCTTAAGAAACGTCGGGTTACTAAGCAAGGATTCTAGTAACTCGTACCAATTAAGACATCAATGTGTTCGTTACATTCGTGGACTTTGTCGACACTGGAACTTTCAACATGAATTTCGTTAAAGTGGCGGTATCCTAGATCTTTGCCACTTAGCATTTTGGGACATAAATCCATACCTCTCCTATCTGATTACAGACCTTTATGTACATAAATGATTAAATGTCACAATTTGTGAAGCCAGAATTGGGCCAATTTAATGAAATTGATGTTCTTTCAAGTCAGGAGCCTTGAATCGGAAAGCATTATGAGTCTTAGTTTTTTCTAGTGATGAATGCCACCATTTAGTGCTTCGAATTGCCAATATAACAAAATTGACATTTCAATCTTTGGTCTTAGTTTTGTTTAATGCTACTCTTTAATAATGAATAGTGAAGGATGATAGTTATTATGTGAGACCTTAATTGAATCACTTCTAACAGTGCTGTGTGAAATGAATTGAAATGCCTCTAAGCAGGTCCATTTCAAATGCGTCAATTGTTGGTACTTTGTCGCCATTCATTGGAAATTTGACATGGATGACCACTTTGTAAGTTTCCTAGAGCTAGCCTCAATTTTAAGTAGTTGAAAATGTCATTTCTAGTTATCATCAATTTTGTTAAACTAATGGTTTTCCATGGGTCAATTTGACATTTACATTAGCTTGTTATATAGATACATACACAATTGATATGCAAATTGCATTTTATCAAGAACATTATGCATTGGTAACTTGCAAAACTAGGACTCTCATCCCATTCCTCCTCCTAGCTCTTTAGCTAAACCACTTCAATGAAATTGTGCAAGTTTAACAAAATTGATGCTAGTTTTGTTGAGCTTGAAAAATATTTAATCCATCCATTCCCCAAAAACCTTTAAATTAGTCATAGTGCATATAACACTAAACCACTCCTTTTATTGGATTTGATTCTTGAGCAAGCAATTTAGAATTCAAATCAATTCTACCTCAATCCACTCTAGAAATTCCACATTGTTGACTCATCGATCAACATACAAAATCAATATATGGAACCTTTTAAGTGGTACATTCACTATTTCTGATTTGGAGGTTTTTAGTGGGATGGAGGGAGTGTTAGCTAAGTTACAATATGCAAAGCTATTGATTGTTAACATGCTTCTCAACCTTTGTTACTTAGGTGGTAACAATGATCATATCAAACTTCTTAGAATTGGAAAACTGCATTAGTGTTCCCCTCCTGAATTATCTTCCAACTAACAATCATATCCTTTCATGCTTTCAGAGAATTGACAGGAAATCCTAACCTCACTGGTCCACTTCCTCTAGAACTTGAGGAAATGTGGCTAAATGTTTTGTAAGTTCGCTAATTGCCTCCAATGTTAGGGCCATCAATTACTGTATCATTTGGATTGAGTTTAATTTGCAGACAATATCTGAAGTTCAGATAGTTATCATTGTCCACTATTTTGACCTGGCTATCAAATAATACTAACTGAGTATACCTGAATACATGGGTAGGGATGTTCATGACAACGGTTTCACCGGAACTATTCCAAATTGGGGGTATCTCTGGAATCTCCTCGAATTGTGAGTTTCCTCTCATTCTTGAAGAGCTTATATAAAAACGTAACTTGAGTTTCTGACGATTTCGATTTCGTTAAAGTGGCAGCATTTCCATACTTCGGCACCTTTTAGAACTCGCGTTCTGAAACATATATAATCTATATGTATCCTACGTTTTACACCTTTATGTTCATTTATGTCTCAAATTTTTGGCATCGTGCCAATTTAACGAAATCTATTGCTATAAAGATTATAGACCATTGCTATAATCTTTATCCCGGGTAATACTTTAGTACTTAACGCAAAGTGCTTGATTTACTTTTCATTCCAATATTCCGGTTCAGTATTCTAATTCCTTTGATCTACATATTTATTAACAGGGATCTGAGTGGCAATCAGTTCGTTGGACCGTATCCGTCTGCCCAGTTCAGCACCATGGATTACCTCCAAGTACTCAGCATTGGTGACAATACACTAAATGGATCAATTCGATCAGACGCTTTCACGAATAAGACGGAACTAGAAAAACTGTAAGTCGGTTTGCATCTTTCGCTGAATCAATGTGTTGTGGTAGGACGGGCATAGGTTTCAGATTAGTACAATCGGGCAAAACTTTTCAATTTCAACTGATAATTTCTACAATTTAGTGGAAATTACCTTTTTGTATATTTGCACGTTGAGTTTGTGTCCCGTTGAAACATGTGCGTGGATTCTGATGGATTCTGTTGATTTTTCTGGCAGTGACATATCTGACAATCAGTTCACTGGGAACTTGCCAGACCTATCTGCGATGAAGAAATTGATTTATTTGTAAGCTATGCCTGTCTATTTTTCCAGGTCAATTAACACCGTTTGAAGAAATGAATTTGCTGAAATTTATTCTAATCTGCTTCCTAGAGAGTAGCCATTGTTCTACCTGTGTTAAATGGACTCGTGGTATGTCACTTCTAACTGCTTTGAATTTCTGGTGATAATGCAGGGACGTCTCTGGGAATGAATTTGTGGGGCCGTTACCAGATCTTAGGAGTTTTATCGCCCTACAGACTGTGTAAGTATTGATGATGAGTGATCCCTATCCTTTTTGAATTTTGTTTCTTCATTTGCAGAATAACCTGAAACTTGGACAGGCATAGATGGGTGATTTCACTGAAAAACGCCATTTTCACAAATACGAGATTCTAAGTTTTCGGGCTATGTCCATTTGAATGTCACAACATTGGTGTTTTGAAACCTGCTATTTTCAAAAACAGGAATAATTTGGCATTTATCTCAATATCTTGGCTCACGACTGACATACATGTGTGGATTTGAAACAGGAATTTGGGCAGAAATAATTTCACCTGGACAGGAAATATACAGGATACCTTCAATCTGAGTGCCAGACTGGCTACGCTAGACCTGTCTGGCAATAATCTAACTGGTGGTCTTCCAGTCTGGAATTCCAGCACTATTCAAGAACTGTAAGATGCATCCCGTGTTCCACATAACCTAAATGCTTACTTGGACCAATATTCATTTGCTTTACCTGGGGTTCATAAATATTCGATCATATGATTTGTACACTGTACATAAGACTTCAGTGGATAATAAAATTATAACAATCCTCAATATATTTATGTTCGAGGACTATGCCCTGAGCAACACATAAATTGGTCGCCCTGTCTGAAATGCAGGTACCTGCACAACAACAGTCTTTCAGGAGAACTTGACCTCATCCGGATGTATCAACAGCAGTTACTGCTCACAAACTCGGATTCTAATTCAACCGAAAAGCGGCTGAGGATGCTGAGTTTGAGCAACAACAAAATCACCCGTGTAAGATATAACGCATTCTCCATCGAGAACATCACCACTGTCATCAAGTATGTAATCCCAGACCCTTGGGGCCTTCCAGTACGTACTGCATCCCAAAGATGGGGAATTTCATTAAAATGGCGATATTCCATGTGCCATTTTCACAGTGTGTCATTCCCACAGATCAGACTAGGCCGTCTGAAATTTATTAATATCCTAGATTTATGAATTTTACACCACTATTAGATGTATTAAATCTAAGAAAGATGAATATTTCAGACCGATCACAGAATATCTGCCATTTTAATGAAATTTCCCATAATGTTACAAGTGACACTGTAGTTGAATTATGTATTCCTCAATGCAGTTTCCATTGTCTGAGCAGGAGTGGATTTATAGTAACTGATAACCCTGTTGCTCAATAGAGCACGCAAATCCATTATCACAGTTATCGCTTGGAGCATTCTTTCAGATCTAAAGGAGAGCTACGCATTAACTTAGACTAAGTGGTTATTATTAAGGTAACAGTCTCTGAAATCACACAGATGGGGAATTTCATTAAAATGGCAATTATTCTCTCGGGCAGTCTGAACTCTATTAGCGTCCTAAATTTTTGAAATACCATTATTAGATGTCTAAAATCTAGGAAATATGTAGATTTTTAAAATCAATTGATTTGAAATCTACATATTTCTTAGATTTAATACATCTAATAGTGGTATAGAGTTCACAAATCTAAGACACTAATAGATTTCAAATCGCCCGGTCTGAACTGTGGGAATGGCGTACTATGAAAATGACACATGGAATATCGCCATTTTAATGAAATTCCCCATACAGGCTCTAAAACCGCCCACATCCTCAAATGTACACTCTATGTACACTCTGTGTTTTCATAGCCTTCAGCAATGTACAATAGTGTACATTTTAGAAGGTGGGCGATTTTAGAGCTCTATGTCATTTCAACTTCAAAATTTTATAACTAATTCCACAAAGCTCCAAATAATATGAAACAACTTCGGTGAGATGTCAATTCCACTTGTCTTTCAAAGAAAACTTACTGAAAATTCAATTGTTTCAAGAAGCTTCACCTCCCCAAAATTTAGTTTCGGCTCTTAGGTGGGCGATTTCTGAACCTGTTACCTTAGCAATAGTTAGACTTGTGTGTCCTGAGCTTTGTATGGATATATTATATTTGCAGACTTGATGGGAATCCGTATTGTAATCACTATGACTCTGGAAATGATGGCCAAAGATGCTTCTGTAACCAAATCTGCTTTCTAAATGCAGGTCAGTATTCATTTAGCTGGTGTTTGCCCCTGAGCATTTGCATTCTAGAAACTAATGTATGATTATGCAACTTGCTTTAGGGCTTAGGAATTATGTGAATGGTATGATTCACAAGATCCTTATCTATTATTGTGCAGCCACAGCAAGTAACCGCAAGGTCGTCATCGCTTCTGTCACTATCAGTGTGCTTTCGGTGATACTGATACTGGCAGTTGTTGTGGGAGCTTTACTTTATAAAAACAGAAGATACAAAAAGTATCTGCAAATTCAGTTCAGCAAGAGTGAGTACCTGAATATTCCTATATTAGTCTTGTTCATGAACACTTTCTCATAGTCACTGTGAGTACTTGGATTTCTTGTGTGCTAACTCAATTTTATTCTATGCTCTTCAGAATTTGAAGAGTATGATGTCAAGCCCACCATATTCTCCTACAATGAGATCAGGGCGGCCACAAGAGACTTTCATGACGATATGAAGCTGGGTCAAGGTGGCTATGGCGCAGTTTACAAGGTACTAAACACCGCTATTAACGTCAATTCTGATATATTGGCAGTATTCCATGAGTCATTTTGACATTTCCTTTAACTTGTTGTGCCGATTGAACTGCTAATTAATACATAAATTGCATCCCATCCACATCATTGTGCACAGCAAAGCTACATAATCCCACCGTTACATCAATCTGTTAACTGATATGTGAGTCAATATTTGAAGCTTAATTGCTGTGAATTTGGGATTTTGTGCAACAGATTCTGAGCATCTCTTGCACCACTGCAGGGTATCCTTCCCAATGGACACGTGGTGGCGGTGAAGCAGCTGTTCGCCAAAACCTCACAAGGCCTCGATGAATTCTCAAACGAAGTTGTCCTTATCACTGGAATGAAGCACAGAAACCTGGTGAACCTGAAAGGATGTTGCCTTCGTGAACACCAAAAGCTGCTGGTTTACGAGTATGTAGATAACTTCGACGTCGACCAAATTTTACTTGGTATGTTTGTCACTCATCCACCACGAGCCACGCTTATCTTTGTTTCCACATTTCAATTTCCTGAAATCGTCTTGATAGCTACCACTGGCATACTGTTGTTTACATCCATTCGTATTTGAATCTAGATACTTAAATAGCTAGTACTAAGTTCGTCATCATTTACATTACCACAGGAACAACAAGGCAGGTGGTCAGTTGGCCTGTGCGTCTAAAGATTTGTCTGGGGATTGCGCGTGGTTTGCATTATCTGCATGCGTTGGCACATCCAAGAGTCATCCATCGGGACATCAAGGCGAGCAACGTTTTGTTAGATAAGAATATGGAACCCAAGATTGCTGACTTTGGTTTGGCTCTGTTATTCCCGGACGAGCAAAGCCATATCATGACTGTTCATGTTGCCGGAACAAAGTGAGCACCACCTCTTTTCCTAAAACCAATTCCAACTTTTCAGTACTAGGAAAGTAGGAATGATTCATGTTTTTAATATTTGTTGCTTTTGTTGTCCTTAGAATGACATTTTCCAATATTCTATCGTCATTGATTATTGTGCAAATTGTGCAAATGATCAACTATGCAGAGGGTACTTGGCACCAGAGTATGCTTCCCTTGGCCAACTGAGCGACAAAGTGGATGTGTACAGCTTTGGAGTGTTGTGTTTGGAGATTATCAGTGGTCGGCGGAACATTGATAATTCATATGATCTAGACCGAGTGTACCTCTCCAAATGGGTATGACCTCCATCTCTGTGAACCATGTAGCTTGCCAGATCCTATTGCTCACAGTTCCGAACATAACAACTGCATATTGTGATGACATGTAGTTCATAAATGAATTTGCATATCTTTGTACACAAGTTGGTAACGTCAATTTGTTAGATTGGCGACATTCCAATACTTTGACTTGTTTCTAATCCTTATTTCTTCATCTAGAATTTTAGACTTTTAATATATATTAGGGTTAAAAACCCTAAACCCTAAATCCTAAACTAAGAATAGTACAAACTAGCTCAAACCAGCACAACCCCAAACTTGGTCAAATTGGGTGCTTCAAGGAGTATAATCTTGTGTTCTTCTCAACATTAACATTGTAACATTAACTCTATTATGTACATAATTACACGTCACAATTTTAGGTGCCGGATTGGAATTGTGCCAATTTAAGCATTTCACTGGTAGTACTTGAAATTGACTATTAATGACGTCAATTTATGTCAAAATGGCGATCGGAATACTCCATTGGAACGGAATTGTCCTTCTAACTTCTCGATCATCGAACATCCTGCAGGCGTGGATCCTCCACGAACAAGACCGACTTCTCGACCTCGTCGACCCGACTCTCCACCTGACCAATGAAGACGTCCGCGAAGTCCAACGCGTCATCAACGTGTGCCTCCTGTGCATCCAAAACGCATCTGAGAAGCGGCCTTCCATGGCTCGCATTGTCTCAATCCTGCAGAGCGACACGGAGTCGGAAGTGCTAGTGTTGGGCGAGGGGCCGAGCGAACCAGCCTACAAGCCTGGAACCCGCTCGCAACGAGGATCCGTGGACTACAGGAACAGTGGTAACAGCGGCCTGGACAGCGTCTCGGAGGAAGGAAGCTCATCCGGGAAAGCGTACTACCAGGGCCACGGCAGGCCTCGACGTGGACCCTCGGATGATCACAGTATCGCTCTGGAGCTCAATCAGATCCGAGCCAGGTAGTTTGGATATATAGTAGGCGTAGTGCTTCAGATATGCAGACATCGATCACAGCGAGTCCGGTCAGATGTAGAAAGTACGTGTGGAAAACAATGGTCTTTGTCCGATCCTAGGGTTGATCGATCACGTTGAGTTTGTTTTTTTGTAAAAGCACTGAGATCCAGTAATCTAGTAGAGAGACTGCGTGTCAGCGGCCTTGACAGCGACCCGTTGGAAGGAAGCTCACCCGGGAAAGCGGACTAGTACCAGGGCTACGACAGACCTGGACCGACGCGGGCCTTTCGGATGATCTCGGTATCGCTTTTGAGCTTATTCAGATTCGAGTCAGGCAGTTTGAAGATCAGGGGACGTACTGAGTGAGGGAGCCTCATACTTCAAAATTCCATACTGTATATCGATGACAGCGAGTTTGCCAAACTGAAATGCAGACAACTGTAACAGCTCATATTCATATATGTAGGATATTCATTTCTGGAATTTGCTTAGCGTCCTAGTCATACCAGTAATTTGGAAAAATTCTTGTATGGAAGTTACGAGAACGCCATGAGAATAATAAATGGATGAATGAAATAGTGTCCAAGGCTCTCCGTGTGAGGGTGGACTTCCATGCTTTGGCAAGTGTTTTTATTTTTTTTAAATGTAAACCCTGCAGAAGGTCGTTAAGGTTTTATTTTTATTTTAAAAATTTAAAATATATTTTTTAATTTCTTTTTTTAATTTTTAAAAATAAAAATAAAAATATTAAAAAATATTAAAACCTGAGGTGGCGCTGAGGTGGCACCAATAGTGCCACATCAATTGTTGTCATTAAAAAAAATAAAAAATAAAAAATAGTTTCATTTCCTCTATAATTGCACCAATGAGAAGGATTCAAAACTCACGGCCTTTTGAAGGCCTGAAATTTTTTGTAATGTGCTGGAAGAATGGTTGAATGAGTGCCTTTCTACTCCTCCTTTCCATTCAACAAATGAAGGACATCCATCCCATCCCCCATGTTCAACATTTTTTTTAAAATTATAAAACCAAAAGAATAAGATCAATCAACCCCTATTTGTTAGGTACTGGATGAACTTCATCTTTCTTAGCAAAGGTCACCTAACGATTCTTCAGGTACCATTAGCAAGTTCACTTCTACTACAAACTATCAATCTTTTCATTTTAAATTTGGTGGATTCAAAATCTTTTGGGTTGGCAATCTTTGTGAACCATGGAAGATTAGGGTAAGTCTTTTAGAATCACAGTGACTTTTCATTTTATTTTCAAGGAATGAAATTTTGGAGATACTAGTTGATGGTAGGAGTCTTCAAATAATGATTGCCATTGCACTTACATAGTAGATGGAATTACTCTTTGTTTTGTTTTAACACCAAGAGCATCCAAGAGATATGTTTTCAAGGAATATAAATTATATATATATATATATATATATATATATATATATATATATATATATATATATATATTATAATATTTGAAGTATATTCTTCCATATAGTTTTGAATTTTCTATTTTATTTAAATAGATTTTTAAATTTTTGATTGCTAAATCACAATCCATACCACCTTATGTTTGGACCCACTAATTTTTTAAGGCTTATAATAATTAGCAAAATTGACTTTTAAATATAAAATATTTTCTAAAAAATTTCAAAAAACAAATTATACGATTATAGACAAATTAACCATCTCCAATAAAAATTCCAAGTTCATTAGGTTCTATCATCAAAAGTTTTAGCAAAAAACAACTTTGTTACTATGAATAAGACTCAAAATAATACTAGTCCTTCTTGCAATCATCCATTGAAGCTTATACACCTTATCTATATTCATCATTTAAAATATTATTAAAATAAACACATCTTAAATTGTTAAAATGAACATTTTGAACAAGGTTTATCACTATCAAAATATCTAAAGTTTTATTGGATCTTGTTGAGAGTCAAAAGAAAATTTTGTTTGTCTTAAATTAGCTTCAGGTTCTTATATTGAGAGGCTTATATTTTATGTAGGAATCTAAAGCAACTCCACCTAATCGTATTCAAATAAATAATTGATTTTGGTTCCTAATATTAAATTTATATGCCAATTTTGGTTGGATATCTTTTGAAGTCAAAAAGAGATTTTTTATTTTTTTTTTATACATTTTTTGAACATTATACAAATAAACTATATATTTTCAAACTACTCAAAATTTGTTCATTCAAAAGCAACATTAGAGCCCAAGCTAATGAACAAAGTTTAGTATATAATTTAGGCAAGAATCTATAGGGGTCTGTTTTACAAGGGATCAAAGTTAAAGTATTGATTTTTTGTTTTTTTGTTTTGATATTGTTGATTTGTCGCAACCTTTTTCTTTTTGTTGTTGATATATTTTCTTTAAGGTATTTTTTGTCATTGAGTACTTTTAAAATAGGCACAATAAAATTTGGATTTGAAAATTGGACAACTTGAGTAGAGACCATTGAAAGCTAGCTAAAAAAGAACATATTGAAAGCATAATTTTTAATCATTAGATGAGTTTTTAGCCCTCTGGAGGGCTATGAGTTCTCAACAGTTCCCAAGCTACAAGAACTACCCTATAGAGGGCCGTAGCAGCTCATTGACATGGCACAACAATTGCCACATCTAACAAAAATATAATTTTTTTTCCCCCAAAAATGAAATTTTTCTCTAATTTTTTTCTTCATTTCAAGAATGTAATTTTTTTTTTAAATTGGAAGGTGGGGGAATAGCTATTCACTAGAATTGCGGGGAAAAGCAACATCAAGAACAGACGTGAAACGGCCCTCCCGACCTCCAAAAATCATCTAATGCTTACGAAAGCAAATTCATGGAAATAATTCTTCAAGTTGACCCATTAGGGGTAGTCACACCTCCTCCGAGAAGCATATTTTTTTGAAGAATATGAGCTTGGTGAGAGAAAAGTGGAACCACTGGGAAGCCATTGAGCAAGAAGGTATAACCTCTTTCTGGACCTGAGTACCATAGTTTTCTCATAGAACCGATTAGATTCACTGTCATAAATGTGGCACAAGCAGCAAGAAGTCATATTGAACTTGGGGTGTAAGGAAGTGAATATGCATCAAGCAAGGTGAAAGTGACAAAAAAAAGAGTGAAAAATCCTCCAAATTTTTTTTCTTCAATCCATTTCTTCACCTTTGGAGAAGAAGAATGACACTTCAAAAAACTTGGAGATTGAGAGCTTCAGAAACCACAAACAACCACACAAAGAACACCACGTCTCAATTCATTGAGAATCATCCATAGGTCAAAGAAGGTGTAGCTACCCTATTGACGATGCTCCAACTACCCGTAACCTGGGTTACGTTATTAGTAAGCCTCTCCAGCCTGAGCCTGAGCCCTGAACTCCAAGATTCCTCTCTTCCAATGAAAATGCTCCAACTCACATAATCGCTCCAAGCAAGACAAGTGGTGCCCAAAGCCACCCCCTTATCCACTCCAGCATTCCCCCAATTCCACTCAAAATTGCTCCCAGCAAGCAGCTTGCTCCCAAATCTAAACTTACTTGAAGGAAAAAAAATCACGCTCTATGACCCAATTCTCTTCTCCTCTTGCTCCACTACATTGGTGATCTTCAATTGCAATTCTGTTTTCCCATTGTGCAGATCTGTTGCAGCACAATGTTACCCACAGCAGCTGCTTCTCTTTCCAGTACCCTAAACGACGTTGCTTGCGCACACGGACTTGTGAGCTCTGCGACATGTCATCTGTCGAGGCAAGGAGTGGCAGCCGCTCTGCCTGTTCCGTTTTCATTCGGAGCTGCATTTGGGGCCAATTGGTGCAAGCGGCAGGGCGTTTCGCATCCCAGGAACCGAGTTGTGAGGAGGCGGAAGATGATGGGAGTGGAAGCGCAAATTGAGATGTTTTCCTCGGAGGATTTTGATGTGGAGCGGTTCTTGGGGTCGCAGGGGTACATCAATGTCTCCAGGTATTGAGATCGTGTTTATTATTACTTAAAGCAGGTTTTGAATTGATTATATTAGGATATTCGTTTGATCAGTTTAGGTTTAGTTTTTGAGCAACGCTTGCAATGTTCTTCATTGATTGGGTGGATGCGAATCTGGCTTCATTTGGCTGTATTTTTTCGCTCTATGATCAAGCGAAGTGGTCGCTTGAAAACTATGAATCTTTATTTTGGGGGTTCCAGGGTTATGTCAATTGGTCTTTACATATCGAGCTCATGTATATCGAGGTCTTGTTTTGAGGCAGTTTTAAGTAGGTCATGTATGAGGACTTTTTTCTGTTCATTTTTATTTTTATTTTTATTTTATTTTGAAACCTATGCATGCAACGTTCTTCATTGATTCTGCAGATTGAAAATTATCCCCATTGGATTATGATCAATTGAAATCATATGATTTAGTTTACTTTTGAACCAATACGTGTATTGCTCTTCACTGCTTCCGGGGATATAGAATTTGGCCGCATCTGAAATATATTGATCAAGTCGGTGATTTTAGAACCATGAATCCTTGTTACTTTAGGTTCAAGATTGAGGTTTCAAGTGTCAATACTTCGCATTCAAAAAAAAAAAATTGGTGATAAGAAATAACCGCAACGTGTGAAATCAGAGGTTTGAAGTAGTCTTCTTACGATACAGGTTTTGAGTCAGGTTTTAGTCCACTTTGCTAACTAAACCCTGAAATTTTCACTGATTTTTGCAGCTATACTCCTCCACCAGCAGCAGGAGGAATGTTTGGAGCCCCCTTGGGCGAGAATGCACCTTTGGGTATGGACCAACGTGACATTTCGCGAATAGGAGGGCAGGAGATGGGGGAAGGAAGCGTGCAGACAAGGTGATGAACAGCCCTTGGATTATTCACCAACTGTTGAGCTCACACATTTATGTTGTATGTGTAAATTTCACTTTGCAAACCTAATGATTTGTGAGGGATACAGAGTCATATGATAGAGAATGTCATTGTTTATATATTGGCTCGAGGGTAATGGGCAGTAGATATCATACACCTTGTGAAAGCTCGACTGGAAAAGATTAGGTTCTGCTGTTGCATCTATCTTCACGAGTTTGAAGGTCTTATATTGTAATTGTCTTCTTGGGAAGGTCGTGTCACGCAGAAAGGTCTTGTGCTAACGGAGAAACATGCCAGTTTGCATGCAGGTTGTATGCAGGGCGTATGGGAAGGGGTGAACGAATGGGGACTCGTGTAATTCTAAAGGTCTACTTCCTTCTGTTTCTAAGTTGAATTTATACATCTGTTTGATTTATTGAAGATATACATGATTCTGAATTTTCACCTCAAGCCAGAGAGTACAGATCCCGGTATTTCCCTTAAGTTTATAATCGTAGAAGTTCAAGGTTCAACCTTAATATTTGCAAACCTCAAGCATGAATTTCTCCGCTACTTTCATTGACTTTGCTTCTTCCTTTCTTTCTTTTTCTATGATAATCAGAGTGTAAGGTTAATTAAGCATGGAAACGTTGTGTTTAGAGAAAGTATTGGAGCATGGTGATGCATGACTGGCTTACAGGGATTTGTGGTAATTGTTTGAGTTACTGACTGTTTTAGCTTCCTTATACAACAACGAGCTTCAAAGATCTAACTAACAGAACTCTGTGGGATAACCAGGCTTATCCTGCAATGGTAACCTCAGGCAGCGACGCAGATGTAATGGCCGCTAATGAGCTTGCCACTCATATCATACTTCAGGTATGAAAGCTTTGCTCACTTAATCACGCCGCTGTGCCAAAGCAGCACATCGGGGTATAAATCCAGTTTATCAGTGTTGTTCTGTAGAACGGTTCAACCTTTTTCCCTTCTGCAAGTTAGGAATTCCTAAATTTAAAAATCCTTTAGCAAATTCGAGTTTCTGGAGAGAAAGCACGTTTGAGGGTCGAAGTTGATAGCCTTCCTAGACTGAGTTGTTTCGTCTACATGTAGTCTTTATGTTAGAGGGATGATGACTTGAGGGAAATTTTCTTGCAGGATACTGAGTTAGGAGATATCTCGGAAAACATCTCCTTTTTGTATGGTGGTTTTGAAACAAGGACAGGGGAGCAGGTGCGTCAGAATAACTTCAGATCAATTTCTAACCCTTGTGGATAGGCCTCTCTGAAATGTACTCTTCGGATCAGTTTCCATAGAGCCAAGAATACATTGTCTTGGTAGTGCAGCGTTGATTTGTGACTGAAATAAAACGAAGAATTCTACCTGAAGAGTTTCCTAAAGTCCCATTCCCAGTCTACCCTGGCTTCGCAGCAAACTCGTCCGGAAGAATTGATCGCGAGAACACTTCTCTAAACATGCTCAAATACTATACTCAAGTCCTCTCTGGACAACGCAGTGACTCCTAGTTTTATTTTTACATTCAGGATTAGATTGTGGAGCTGAACAATAACTTAGTGAGTGCACATTGTGCAATGAGAGAAAATGACTGAGAAGAACCTTCGAACCTTTGACATTAGCTTCAACTGGTACGTGGAAGTGAAGATCATAAAAGGCTTTAGTTTATCTCTTTCCTTGCAGGTTATTGAGAATCACTAGATTTTGGTGTTGTGGCATGCTCTGTAGTCATTGTTTTGGAATACAAGGTTTTTTGTTGTGTCCAAACCTAACAAACAAGGTTCCTCCCATCTGAGATATAAGAAAACTTGCATTTGTGAAGGCACTAGTGAAGTTGACGAGGGCTCGAATGTGGTCATGCTTGTAATGACGGAGAGTGGGTTGTCTCAAGGCAGTGGCTGGTATTTCGAGACGATGGAAAAGTTACAGCAGCAGATTATGCGAAAATGGCTGCTGAAGCGACCACAGAGGGCCGGGCAGTTGGGGAATGGGACTTCTGGGACCGTTTTGACAAGAGCAGGCCCATCCAGAGGCGTCTCGTATTCATCACAAAGCTCTTACGCGGTGCTTTTGAAGGCTTGGCTTTCATGCACTCTCGCGGTCGTCTCCACCAGAGCCTCGGCCCTGCCTCCATTGTTATCAAGTGAGTTGCAATTCCCTCTGTGTTCATATTAGCGAGGTTGTGGCACCTTGTAATGCATAGCTAGGGACTTGGAGTTTTGTACTTTTTTCCGGTTGGTTTATGGACATCTGCCAGTTCTGATTTTGCGAATGGAACTGTTGTGAAGGAGAAGAGGCTTTTCATGTTCGCTTTGTTTTTCTGGTACTCTGATTTTCCTACGTTGGAGATGTAGCTTTTGTCGATGTTTGAATCTACTATTAGGCCTGACTTTTGAGAAATCGAAACTTGTGAATGGGCAGCACAACATCTGAGCGAGATGTCATGTACCTCAACCCACGTTTGCGTGATCTTGCCTTCTCTACTGATGTGAGGTAACGTGTAAGTTCCGACCTATTTCCTTACTCTTACGTTATCATCAGGCAGCACACATCTTTCGAGACCTTTTTGTCTCCAAGTCTTAAATCACAATGCGGGGGTGTCAGCTGTCGAAGAAATATGAAACTTCAAGTGACAAATGCCCAAATGTCCAACCGTAGCTGCTTTCGTGTTTGTTGGAGTTAAAGTAAATCATTTAGAAGTTTCAAGGAAGGCAACAAAGTGTACAATTCGAAAGAAGAAATCATACCATACATCTTTGAACACTTTTTGAACATTTGCGAGTAATAGAATTATGGTTTGAAAGGTACCATTGGGCTTCCAATTGTACGTAAGTGGCTTTACTATATAGATACAGTTGAACTTTCGAAATTTTCCAACACAGTTGCCAACTTTATCTCCACCGAATTATGTCGCAAAACCAGTATCTTGTTGGCAGGAGTGTGTTGTTCCTTAGTCGATGCTTTTGATCCCAAAATATGAAACTAATTGACAATGAATTTGTGCTGGCAGTGGACAGCCTGAATTGGGAGGGCCCACATTGGAAGAGCTTTGGGAGAGACGAGGGAGCAACGTGGGTTCCGGAACTCGAGATTCTGCTATCGATCCAGCGGTAGCAAAGCTCTCGGATGGGCTGTGGCGCAGAGCGGCTGTTGCGGGAGCTCGGGACTCTTTGTCTAGAAGAGCCTTTGGCATCGCAGATGACATGTAGGCAATCTCACTGTGACTTACCTGTAGCATCTCAAATATTTTGAGTTAGATTAAATAGAGTTATTCTATGCTATTCTAATGCCTATTTGTTTGACAATGCAAAGCAAACAACCTTTAAGCCGATGTTAGATAAATGTTGATCTCATCGCTTGTTCATTCAACTCTAGAAAACCAGACTCTGCTATGAACGCTATAACATAGCAATTGTTGGTATTTGCAGATATGCTGGAGGCTTGTTATTAGCATATATGGTCTTTGTTCCACTTTGTGAGACTGGCAGCATTGATGGTCCTTCATTACAAGTAAGCAAGCACCTAGTTCAAAGGTTATCGTCATTGCAGTTGCAGAGTTTTGTCAATTCTCTACTACTTGAGGTGGCAGTCATTTTATGGTATTTTGTCAGTGGTTTGAAACTTGGATTTGGTGTCCAATAATTTTGCTTTGTTTCTGTACTTATTCTCTGTTCTCTTCTACTATCAGAGGTTATTGGAGACTACATTTCGACTCGACATTCCAGCTGTTCGCGAGTATGTCTGATTACTCTATTGGGTTTTATGTAATTGTTTCAAGAAATGTTGCGATGGTGTGATCAGAGCACCCAGTATTACACTTCACTATAATTTAGGTCAAAGATATCATGGAGAGCAATCTCCTGTCTACTCCGTTCAGTCTGTTTAGTTTCTTGTACAGTTTTTTGTAAGTTTAATGCTAATTCGAACACCATATTTTAGTGAGCCTATTGATGAACACCATTTATTGAGTTTTAGAACTTGTGATGGCCACTTGAGGCTCGAGTAACTATTCTTCTATTCACTTAGATTCTCAATAGTGGTCCAGATCTTACAAAGAGGTTCACAATTTAACAAAAAAGAATTCATTTAATCAATCGATGGTGTTATATTATTTCTTGGATGACACTAAAGTGAATAAATGATGTAGTTTGTGTCAAAATCATAAATTCGCGTGGTTCCAGTTTCAGACTCTCATCATGTATTTCTGCAACATTTTGAACTAACTATTTAGTACTGGGAGGCTGGAATCGCCAAGGAATTTACTGTTGTCTTTACTGCTGAATGTGCAGGTACTGTGCAGCTGATGACCGTTGGAACGAAGCTGTGGAATTTATGGATCTTGATGACGGTGCAGGATGGCAGCTACTTGAGGTGTGTATTTGGCTTCATGTGCATTCTGTGAATGATACACCCCCCAAGTTTTCTTGTCTAACGAAAGGCTACTCTGGAATCCGTTTTTTCCTTATAGTTTCAAGCATGATTTAGTAACACTTGTCAGGGAGTTGACATAATTTTCTTCATGGTGATGCAGGCCATGCTCAATCCTGACTACAGATCAAGGCCCACTGTAGATGCCATTTTGTCCCACCGCTTTATGACTGGAGCTTTGTTGAGGTTTTAGAATGAATTTTTTCGCGAAGTAGAATTTGTACACGAATGCAGGTCTTGCAGATACTGAAGTGGGGATGCACTGATGAGCAGTGGCCCTCAAGTTTAGCGCTTCTCTCCAGGAGAGAATATGAAGGTTTCTTGGAACCACTTGTTGCCAGATATCTGTATTGTGAGGTTGCTGTTTCTTAGCAAGTGTAGGACTTTCCTATGATTTGTAAATGGTTACCGTAGTTTGCAAATTGCACTGACCATTTTTGGCTACCGTAGATTCGACACAAGTATGTGTTTTTTTCCCAAAATGTGTTTCGTGGCATTTCCTGATTGGCCAGCACCCGTGAAATGATGATGTATATACTCCCTATAACAGCAGAAGTGTCGAATCTGCTTGACTAATTTTGTGTCCTCTGTCAGACTCAATCCAGGTTCGGGGAAGTTTTATGAGGATGGCATATGAGAATTATACGTTTAACTACAGTTGAATAAAAGAGCCCAGGGAAGACCATTCCTACATTTCTTGAAATGGGAGAATCTTTTAGGTTTTGAAAATGGGTTGGAGTTAACAAATAAGTAACTTCATCAACCTAAAATAAACAAGCTACAAGTCTTCTCCACAAATTATGAAATATTTGTTACATAAGATCATCTGTGCAAACATGAATGCATACCATTCTTGATCAATCTCGAATGGATCTGCTGTAAGGTATGAGGTTTTTTCTCAGACATGCAACAAGCTCGTCACTTAATATGTTGTTCGGGCTGTGACACAGGGGTTAACCCCTAAAAGGTTTTTGACTATGTTTTCACCAAAACTACTCCAAAACTGCCATCTTTAGTACAAGTACCAAATTTTTGACAAAAAAAACATTTCTTTGACACATCGAACCATAGGATCTTGTAGTACTCTAGTTTGAAAAGATGTGGAAAAAATTTCAGAAATTTTCACCATGTAGATTGCAAGATATTAGCATTTGATGTGACAGATATCCTTTTTTAGTCCCTGCAAAAAACCATAGTGTTTGAAGTGACAAACCATAGTGTTTGAAGTATAGTGTTTGAAGTGACAAATATCCTTTTTTAGTCCCTGTGAAAAACCAAGTAGCTACACTTCACAAGGTCACATTTGTATGAAAAAATGTCCAAAATGGTGGTTATTCTTTGGATTCATTCTTCAAGGCCAGTTGGATACATGTTTGAAAATTTTCAACTCATTTGGAATTGTACAACATATAGGAAAAAAGTAGTAAGTTGAAAGAAGTAGATAATGATTCAAAATACTAAATTGTTAACAATTTTTTGTGGGATTGAAAATTGCCAATTCCAATGGTTGCAATGCTGTAATAAACAATTTACACCTAAAGTTTTATTTTTTTCCAAAAGTATTGAAAATTGAGTTAAATAAAGGACTTCAAAGTTAATTTTAGAGTAGAGATTCTATAACTACCTTCAAACTACCCACAACTAAAACTCCTCATACCTTTCATCTCATAAATCAAAATAGAATGATTCAAAGATATCCATGTATAAATAAATCTAAAAAAATAATTTCAAATTTTTATTTTTTTAAAAAGTGGTTTTTTAAAAAAGTTTTTTTCTACCTGGACTGCCTGCTAAACAAAGAAAACTACATATCATACAATAACCCTAAACCATGTAGTCAAAAGTTATGAAAATTGTTGGACCTTAAAGCTACTCCTTGAGTACATGGTGAGTGAGTGGAGCAGTTGTGTGAAAATTTCTATGAAAAAAATGAAAACTTTGTTCGTAGTGAGCTGTCTAAAATCGCTATATTGCCAAAAAAAACACCATTTGGTCTTTTAGGGGTTACCCCCTAAATGTTTTCAACTATGTTTTCACCAAAACCATTCCAAAATTGGCATTTCTAGTACAAGTACCAAATTTTAGGAAAAATAAAATTTTGGGACACATGTAATTATAGGATCTTGTAATACATTGGTTTAAGAATATGTGGAAAAAATTTCAAAAATTTTCACCATGTGGATTGCAAGATATTAGGGTTTGAAGTGAAAAAAATCCTTTTTTTGGCACTACCAAAAACTAGGCAACTACACTTCACAAGGTCACATCTATATGAAAAATATAACTAAAATGGTGGTGAAATTTTAAATTCATTCTTCTAGGCAAGTTGGCTATATGCTTGAAAAAATTTGAATGATTTGGAATTGTACAACATATAGAATTTCATAAATACAAAGAAGTCAAAAATGATTCAAAATACCAAATTTTTAAGAATTCATTAATGGAATTGAAAAATGCCAATCCCAATGTTTGTAGTGTTGTATTAAACAATCTATGCCCAATGTTTTGTTTTGTTTTCAAAAATATTAACAATTGAGCTCAATAAAAGACTTCAAATTTTATTTTAAAGTAGAGTTTCCATAACTACCCGCAAACTACCTATCATTAGAAATCCTCATAACTTTCAACTCATTAATCAAAATAGAATGATTTAAAGCTTTCCACCTACATATAAATGTGGAGAACCAATGTCAAATTTTTATTTCTTAAAATAATGATTTTTCAATTCTGCCCAAACTACTCAGTCTTGTAAAAAACTACATATCATACAATGAATTTTTAACCATGTAGTCAAAAGTTAAGAAAATTGTTGCGCCTTAAAGCTACTCCTTGACCACATGTTGTGTGAAAATTTCAAAGAAAGGATATAAATTCCATTTGTAGTGAGTTGCCCAAAATATCTATAATGCCAAAAAACGGTGTTTGGACCTTTAAGGGTTAAATCACCTAGGTTCTAAATGTGTCCCATATCTAAAAACAAGTGACATGCTCCTTGAAATATCTATTATTGTCATTGATGACACAAGTTGGCTTAAATGGGCAATTCATGGACCTCCTACCTTAAACCAAAAATATAACTTATAGCCAAGTAGAGAAATGTAGGACCTCAAGAGCCTTCTATTGCATTGAGGTTTTGAAATCTAAGTATTATGATTTTATGTGAGTGAATTTTTAGCCAGGTGGTTTCTTGGGAAATAAAATGTTTGGATTAATAGCAAGATTTGTTGCAAAAGATTGCCACAATAGAGATAATTGTAAAGTGTGTACAACGTAGGACCACTAGCTGGAGTTTGGGAAAAACATGGGACGAAACTCCTTGGAGCACCAAAATTGAGGGCCAATGTAGTTTGGTGCTAAGTTTCTTTTGTACTATTCTTAGTTAAATCTTCCTTTGACACCCATTTACAAACACACTAACTTTACAATTAACTCTAATAGCTATATAACATTATGGTGAGCCAAAATAGATCCTTGTATTACCTACAAGTATCATCCATACATCACCCATATAACACACAAGTATCAAAGCACATAAACTTATAAAATTACAGATCCTTCTTGAATCATGACCTTAGAAAAATTGATTCAATTATTTTTTGTCTGCTTCCTGGTCTACTTCCAAAAATGAAAATAATATCATTACTAAATTTTCAATTCAAGTAGTTTGCAAAATAGTTTGCAAGTATATGGAAGAAAAATACTTCCTATTGTGAAAAACTTTGCTAATGATTATAAAGAAAGGTTTTATAAATTTTGTGTTCCTTGTATACATGATTGTTCTTTTTATACAATGTTCCATGACCACAATTGCATTCATTTTAAAAGTTGCTCATAGCATGGAGTACAATCAGGGTATAACACATGAGTTACTGGTGCAAACTTCTAACATGACATTATTATGTATTTAGTTAGTATTGAATACCCTCCATTAAGAAAAAGCAATAATTCATATTTAAAATCTATGAAATCTATGAAATTTGGAATTCTAAGGAAGATACAGTAACTCTCACTAGATGAAGTAATTTGAAAAAATCATTGAATGTGTATCATTATGTAAATGGACTTTTTAAAGTGGTCATTCTATTCTTTTCAACATGTGTTTTAGCACTTGGTTTGTTGGTGATATTGTTGTTAGTTATTGGTGTTTTTTTCATATTCACTTCTGAAATGAATATAATATGTCTCCATGTTTTGAACAACTACAACTTTCTACTTTAGCTTTACGCCTTTAGCATCTTTTTTTGCTAGTATTAATTCCTTCATCTTTATTCCAATTGAGTTTTTTAATTGCAATAAATGACCATTGTGTACACTTTATTCTCCAATACTGCAATGTGCAACTAGATATAGAGCCTCACATTGTCTAACTAACTACTTCTTTTCTCTACACTAAACCTAAGAAAGGCTTAGTGACATTGGGTGTAATTCAATTTTGGCAAACCAAATAGATAAATGAATTTCCTAGAGTAGTTAGATCTTTCAAGTTATTTTATCTTCTTTAATGTAGTAGTCAATTTTTTGAACTTGTTCTTATTTCCATCCTCACAAACACTAGCTAGACCTTGATGTTAAAAAAATATAGACTAGGGGCTCAAAAGTTATACAAAAACATTGATAACAACATTTCAACAATTCTATCTCTCTCCAATTTATAGAAATGCAATTTCATATGTAGGTCTCTAATTGCCATTTGAGCTTAATAGTTAGCGTGGCTCAAACATTAGAAACCCTAAATCCTAAACACACTATAAGGGGTTGGTTAAACCTTAAAGCATTGGTTTGCTTTTCAAGTATGATAGTTATTCAAACTTCATGCAAACAAGATATCCTCACCTTTTTGCAACACCAACCATATGTCACTAGCTAGAATGAAGTTCTTCACATCTCTTCATTGACCCAAATACGACTAAGCATTTGCATCACTAGTTTTCAAAAGGAACCAATGGAAGTTGAAAAATTATTTGAATCAACCAATTGAGAGTTGAAACATTTTGTCGGGCATTTTGTACTTCGAAGGTATATTTATACATACTCTAAAAATTCTCAAACCAATTGCATTCAATTTTGCTTTCATTTGCTAACATTATGATATATTAATATGTTCTCCAAAGTGTGTTTTGAATTGTTGGTTTGAAAAAAAGTGTATGTTTAGGTGCAAATACCTTAGTTATAGTAGCTTCTCTTGATGTAAAGTCACTTTATTTTTGGTCCACAATTGAAAATAGACTTTTCATTTTCCATCCAAACCTAGGAATCCATTTGATATTACATCCTATTTCTTTTAGATGTTTAGGTCTCAAATATTTTGTAATCTATCTCTTTTGGTGTTCATGCAGAAAATATTATATCTTTTGAACATCTTAAATTTGCCATGTAAGTGGGCTATTCACTTTGGGCATCATTTTCTTCTCCAAATTTATAACCTCCATTTCTTTAATTAAAGTTGGAGGATCACTATATTGAATAGTTTTGTTTAGTCTCTTTGGCTTTTACATATATATAATGCCAAGTTTAGTTTTGAAGTAGATTTGTCATCATTATATTGGAGATTCATAGAAACAATACACAAGAATTTTCATAAGGTAATAGCTCTAGGACCAATTGAGAGTATTATATTAGAGAGGTTATTGCTTTAGAGAGAGGCTTGGACATTAATGACATTTGAAGATTTTTTTAGTATAGTGACTACTAATTCACTGACTATATTAACCAACAAATGAATCCTTGAATGTAATCCTTACATGCTTTCATTTCAAGTTGTATGGGATTCTATTGTATCAACAACAAATGAAATTGGTTGAATGATTCAGTATAGTCAACGAATTAAAAGATACTATATTTTTAAAATTCATGACATTTGAAGATTTTTTTAGTTTTGGCCTACCACTTTTGGCTTTCATTTAATACATTTGGCTAATTCAAAATTCAAAATTTAATGAAAGTTGTTTTAATTTTATTACTTATTTTGTAGACCTTGAATGTATCTAGGTTGGGACCAAAGGTATAATATTACTTTATTGGCCTATAGAAGTTCACTTTATAGAAGTTCTATTATATAACTTATAATGTCTTTCCTCTTTCTACACCCTTAGACTTGTAAAAGTATAGATATGGATGCTTGCTATGAACTATCGACTTGTCATTATACTCTTAAGCATTGTCTAGTCCTTAACCTCAGTGGAGGTCATTTTAGCACAGATGGAAGTCACTTATTGCATGAGGAAAACTTGTTCTTTTTCATAAAGTGGGGTTGCTTTATCATTATGATGCCCATCTTCTACTCTTGATTGAACTTAGTTGACCAAGGTCCAGCCATCCAACATTGAGATTATATTCAATAATGTGAAAGCAAAGGCTCATTGTGAGAAATAACATCCCTCATCACTCCCACTCATCACTCCTACATCTTGGCACATCAATTCTCATAATGAACCTTTGCTTTCACATTACCTTAGTCCATTTTGTTGAAGTACGTGTTTTTCTTGTTGATTTGCAAATGCATGAAGTCTGTTTGATTAATAATTAGACTTCACAGAAGCTACACATTTAACCGTGTCAGCTCAGCATTGTCTATAAGTCTCTGTTCATAGTATTTGCCTTCGCAACAAGCCAGTTTCCCAGCATTTTACCGAGTTCACCTACAGTATTTCAGCACTCTCATAAGAGGAGAAGCCAGACCAAAACCATGGAAACATGGAAACTCATTGCAACTGTCTGCAAAAGCTTGGAAAACAATTTTATTGCATAATCTCAATAGGCATCGTAAGTAAACAACTGAATGTACCGCTTTCACGGCACCTATTGCAAACTTTTGCACTCAATTCACTGAAAGAATCACGATGGCATGTCCGCAACTCCCAAAACGAGGCGACCTCATTCACCAAATGCGCAGAAGGTCAAGTCTTGATTCACAGCTTGCACATAGTGGCCCCCTTGTCTGAGATTCACATTGTCTAATTCGCAATTCATAATGTTTTTCGTAGCAACAAGCCAGTTTTCCAACTCTTTACGGAGTCCATCTGGAGAATTTCAGCGCACAGTCTCGCAACAAGAGAAGGCAGACCTGAAAATAATTTGAAACATAGAGATTCATTGCAAATGTCTGCAGTAATCTCGGGAAACAATTTTATTGCATAATCACAAAAGGCACACTCCGTACCGAAAACATCCGAAAGTACCGCATTTACAGCAACTACTACAAACTTTTGCACCCGATTCCCTTGAGAGAACTGCGATGGCATGTGCACAACTCCCAAAACATGGCAAACTCCTTCACCAAATGCACAGAAGGCCAAGTTTTGTTTCACAGCTTGCACACGGTGATCCCCTTGGCAAACGCATACCCAGGCATTGGTGAGCGGGTGCATACTCCGTACCCCAAAACATCTGAAAGTACCGCATTTACAGTGCCTATAAGAAACTCTTGCACTCAACTTTCTTGTAAGAACCGCGATGGCATGTGCGCAACTCCCAAAATATGGCGACCTAATAAAGTTACCACATGCACAGAAGGCTCGCTCTTCAATCACAGCTTGCACACGGTGGTACCCTTGGCAGACGCCGGACGCGCATAACACCGTTCCACCCAGGCATTTACGAGCGGGAAGCGGTGAAACTCCAGCTTCTCCTCGGCGGCGGCTTTGGTGGACCTTATCCAGGGGAAGAGCGCCATGTCGGCGATGGAGTAGCCGTCGTCGATGATGAAGTCGCGGCCTTTCAGGCGCTCCTCCACCACGCCCAGTAGCCGCATCGCCTCCTTGGAGTAGCGCTCGATCGGGTACGGGTGGTCGCACTTGTCCTTGGCGATGCGGGAGAAGTGGTTGAACTGGCCGAACATGGGGCCAACGCCGCCCATCTGGAACATGAGCCACTGGATCGTCTCCCAGCGGTGGCGAGGGTTTGTTGACAGGAACTTCCCGGATTTCTCAGCTAGGTAGAGGAGAATGGCGCCGCTCTCGAAGATGGTGATCGGTTTGCCATCTGCCAAGCCAAACACCATACACTGTAAGCACATTCGAGCTCCGAAAAGTCGAAAATTCCAGGTTTGGGTTTCATAGACTGTGCTTTTACTAACTAGTCTCGCATTGTTGCACCATCCTGTGTTCTTGAGCTGTGCCCTCTAAAATGTAATTGGAAAAAGTCGGAAGAACGTTCAATTGACGCTCAGCTAGAAAACGAGAAACTTCGTAAACGAAGCCGTCCTCCGTAACATAGCTCCAAGCAGAGCATTCTCACTGGCAATGTTGTATCGGGGGCATGGCGTTTACCTGGGCCGTCGGGATCAACTATCGCAGGAATCTTGGAATTCGGGTTGATGGCGATAAACTCAGGAGTGTAGGTCTCGTTCTTGTTGATATTGATCGTGTGTGGCTCGTACGGCAAGCCCATTTCTTCCAAGGCTACTCCGATCTGCAGAAAGAGGTAATGAAACCCCCATCCCAGGGACAGCTCATTCAGAATTCAAGGTATTGACAAACATCGTAGAATTCAGGCCTCACTGACATACACATAGAGGAAATAAGCGGAGGAAAGCATTTAGATATCATGTCGTTGGTGCCAAATGTTACCTTCTGGCCATTAGGTGTGGCCATGCTGTAGAGCTGAATCTTTGACGCCATAGTTGCCTGGCTTCTGATTGAGTGGCTTGACAATTTATATCCTGAACAATGAGAACACAACCGCACAAGCAAACGCGCCACTCAGTATTCAAGCTCTTCGAAATCCAATCCGGTGCTCTTACAGCTATTCTGGAGAAGACAATCTAAGGAAACCTGAGAAAATTCCACAGCCTATGTTAATTAGTTACCGAGTACAGCGAAGCCAATTGCAAGAAAAGTCAAGAATGTGCAAATAATCGCGTATTCGGACACATTGATGCCAGCCATGGCGCCGTGCCTTCAATTACGATCTCGCCTTCACAAAGCGTTTCTGCCAAGTGAACGGCAGAATTGTAGAAAGTAGCATTCAGAACAAAACAAATTCATGACTTCTATTCAATCCAGCGAATCCCTGAGACGAAAGAATACACATGCACTTGCAACATCGGGGGGCTTCTCAAAGAAATTGCAACCCCACCCTTGAAATCTCCATGAAGAGGCTGCCGACGTCCTCTCCCCTGCAATTTTCCCCAAAACCCCGCTCCATCTAAACCGCTCCTGCCCGACTGACTAACCACAATCCTCTCCAAGCACTGATGAGATCCCCACACTCTAGCTGCAGCCATGACCAAAATTCCTACACTACCACGAACATGAAAAGAAATTAAAGAAAACACAACTGGGCACAAATCCTGCAACGGCAACCCAAATCGGAAAGCGAGAGGATACCAGAGAAAGTGCAGGAGTCTAGGCTAAAGACGACACTTGAGAGATGAGCTTCAAGTACTATGATATGGAGCATTAGAGCGATTCTACTTCTCTGCATGTCAGAGCAACATCACGGCGGTGCAATTAAGGAACGTGGACAAACCGATTGAAAGCATCAACACAATGTGACGACGTACAAGTGATGGGTCGTTGTAGACACAGTTCTCCCACTTGAAGCTGAGAGATGATTGACGAAATCTGGAGTTCGATGAATTCATCAGAATCCTCGCCATGATTTTATAGGATCCGAACAAGCTGATGCAAGTTCCTCTGCTCTTTCCGTGGGTCACGTCAGCGCTTAGCCTGCCAACGTCATGCACGATAAGCTGAAGCACGAGATTGATCCTCGAGGCAGCCTCCATTGCCGGCCTGCATTGCCCGGCTGCATTGCCCGCCTGCATTGCCCGCCTGGACTCTGGAGGTCCGATTTCGGACGGGGGCTCCATTGCAGGAAACGTTCCGACTGGACCTCCGACCGGACCTCAGTCTCCGGTCCGCGCACTTCCGAATTACAGAGCTGGAGGGGCCGGATCCTCACCTGGACCCCTCCAAATGCAGTAAAAGATAACCTCAGTCTTGTTGCAAGGAGCTGAAGCAGCCAGTAATTGTAAATCATCCAGTCAGGAGGCAGGTTGCTTCACGTCGAACCTCCGGGCCGGTAACCTGGGCGGACGGCCCCGTCAACGCTTGGACGTCCACGAGTGTAATGGAGACAGGTTTGAATAGAATAGACAAATTGCCATGCTGGTTATCGTATGAATTTTGTAAAAGTCAAACCCCCTCTTCAAGAAACTAATTAATCCTTAAAAACACCATTCTCTAGAAATAAAGAAGATCTCCTTAACGTAGGGTATGGATCATGTTGCTTGCCAAAAGTTTGTGCAATCAAGGCATGAATAAGTATTAAAGTGAATAATGAGTGGTCCTTTGAATTTGTAACCAAAATGCAAGTACTTGATAAAGTCATATTTACTATTGAAGTGGGTTCAATAAGTTGGAACATTCCCAAAAAATACAAAAACACTTTTTGTCAAAAATTCTCTCAAAACCCAATCTAACGGGCTTAGCTTATGATTTAAAAGAAATTTTGAGGAAATTTTCTATACAAAACAATTGATGCATGCCTATTTCATGTCTGTATCTTTTTAACCTTCAAATGCCTAAGGCATTTTTGAGCATCTTGGAATTTGTTCAGAACTAAACAAAAAGCCTAAGATTTTTAATAAGCATTACAATTTTTTTAAAATTGTAACCTCATGAATTCAAATGAGATATGTTATGGATCATATAGGAAAACAAAACAAAACAATATCACTTATGTATTGAAAGATTTTAATGTTTGATTGAGAGGGTGATAAAACTATGAAAATGATTTAGAAACCTTTCAATCTCCTTTTTACATGTCAAATCCAAAATTGACATGTTCTCATAGTCTTTAGTCCTAGAGTGACTCATTATTTCTTTGGAAAAATGTTGTTGAACCTTCAATGAACATATTCTCAATTCATGCCAATCTAATAGAGGTTGGAGTTACTTTTTTCTCTCTTCAATTTTGAGGTCATATAGAAATATAAGATTAAAAGACATTTTAGATATAACCATAATCAATGTACAACTGTTCATAATCTATTCTATAATTTTTTTAAATGAATTTTCAATTTGATTTATTTCCAAGGTTTAGTATAATTGAGTCTCGTCTTGTAGAATTTGGATAGCTTGAAAAAATCAAGGTTTGCAATGGATAGCTTTATACAAAACTTTCTATAGAAAAATCATATATAATTTTTTTTGAAATTGGATTTTTGATGCTCTAAATAGACTTTAAAGGATATTCAACTAAATAATAAAATGCCCCAATTTATAGTACTTTAGTAAGATTTTATTTAACTTCAAAATTTAGAGGACACCAAAATATGTACTTTAGCATTTAGAGATTAGTGTTTGGTTACAACTTTGTCAACCAATAGAGACTATGGTAACGTCATCATATTGTAACACCTTTATAAACCGATCCATATATATTCTTGCCTAAAATGTATTTCCTCTATTCTTGAGAGCTTAGGGTCAATAAAATGTCTTGAGAATTTAGGGTCAATTTCAAAAATATCTATTTTGAGTACCATCAAGGTTGCTTGCTTTGAAAATTCTTAAATTATTCATCCCAAGTCTGCCAAATGCTAAAGAAAGAAAATTTGTAATATTCTTTTGATTCTAACAATATTCTAATAAAAATTAGGCAATTTCATAATACAAATCAAGCTCAATTGCTTATTAAAATGCCTTTAAATCTAGTTACCTTAGGTAATTGTGGTATAATTTTGCTCTCTCAACAAGCTAATAGTATATGGGGGTAATATCTAGGAAAGATCAATAAGTCTATCATATCGTGACTAAGGTCACTTGTTTTGTATTTTGGGATATTTATCTAATCAAAATTTCATTTGGTTTGGGAATCTAATAAATAAACCCACATTTATTGTTAAATTAACACTGTTTATTACCAATGTTGTATATATAAGACACAATGTATGTTGTCTCAGTCCTATATAGTGTTTGGCTCATTTGTCAAATTGCTTTAATTTGTCAATTATTTTGGTTTATCGTCAATTTGTCATACTTGTTGCATGCTCTATCAACCTAGGATATGGCCAATAGACATTAATCGAGCTTAATTGGAGATAGAGATTAATTGAAGAAATAAATTGGAGAAAGTCAATTTGCGTAAGGAATGAGCAGAGAACCAGGAAAGATCCATATCATTCATGCCATGCATACGGTGCAATGGTGCAAAATGACAGATAGATTAAGCATAATAATTTGCAATAGGCTAGAAATTAATTTATAGCTTACAACGGGAAAAAATAATTTAAAATAATTAATTAATAAATTCTTGTCCCTAAAAGTTTAATGTATTTTAAAGTATATAAATTTGTCATTTGATTGGAACTACTAAAGTATCCTATGACCATTTTTATTCACAATTTGCCTTTAGCCCAGTCGATTTAACTTCCTTGCTCAGTAAAATTGAATCGTCAAAGCTATGAATTGTCAAAGCTATGGACTTACTATCTACAATTTGACATAACGGTGTTGCATGATGTTCTCTCCTACTTCCATATAGCAATTTGATTAATCCATTAATAATTGCATTTAAATTCAAGCTTCATTCACTGATGAATATTTAAATAGAATTTCAGTGCAATTCGACACTCAAGCTAACTGGCTAATTTATATACACTCATAATGTTGGTTTAAAATTATCAATAATTCAATTAAAGCTTGCAAATTATTTCAAGCACATTTGTTTCACAACCAGTTGACAATTGAATCATTCAGCAACTAAGCAATTTGACCACAAATTTACTTCATTAATTTATCACTCCATAATTCTCATACTTGCAATTAGACGTTGATTCAATTGCCAATAAAAACTGAACATTCTCTCGGCAATTAGATTATAAACATAAACACTTATCTGCGTGTTTCCTCACTCAATTGGACTGAATTCTCATTTCAATTAGACTTAATTAATCCACATACTGAATTTGCCAATTAGCCGATTGACAACTTAGCACATTTAATTAAATTACAATTGAACTGTTATAAACAACAAATTGACACAATTACAATTAAACACTTAATAACACACATCTCTCTTCTAAAATTCATACAAACCACTTGTTTGCATCTTCTTTACAATCAATTACAATTTATACTACAACTTGTCTGTACAAATATCTAGCCTTCAACCCCATTATCTCATCACCGTAAAATACAAACAACTGGACTTACTTACTTAGCCCTGAACAAAATCAATTTGTCAATATATACTCACAATTAGACTTTAGTAATGCGCTGTCAGGTAAAGAGGCCTTGCCTTGGAAAAATGTGGGGAATCTAACTGCAACTAGATTTGGCTCAAAAAAATAAAAGACTTCGAGGTCAAATACATCCATAAATTCACATACATATACATAAATCTTCAGATAATGTCAAGTAATCCAAATAAAACACCACGTGCTCAAATACTCCCATGATATGTCATATAGGCAAAAAAGATGTCATTTTTTTGTATAAAAGTAGTAGAAATTGCACAAAAACATTTTAAACTCCCTTTGAAGAAGCACCTAATACTAAAATGAGTGCCAAAACCACTCCAAGACTTCAAATTGAGAGTGTGATAACTCTCTGAAAAATTAACAAAAATATCTACAAACCTTCCAAATATCAACTTAAAAGCTCATACTGTTCAACTTTTATAGTCTTTCAAAGTACACCCTCTCCAATTCAAAGGCAGCTCATCACTACTTTGCTTGTAAGCTCATAATTTTCACGTGCTAATTTCAATATGATCTTGTAATATCTTTATAGAAAGCTAATACAATTATCTACAATCCTTTCAAAACTCACTTCATAATATGATATGAACCAATTTTTATAGTCGGTCAAAGTCCTCTCACCTCAATCCAGGGTTGCTATTTTGTGAGCCTGTGAGCGAGAGCCTGCGAGCCTATGAGCGTGAAACTGCGAGCCTGTGAGCATATGACTGTACATTTTTTTTATTTTAAAATTTAGAAGGTACCTATGACCGTGGATTTAGGTGGTTTTTATTTTTTTATTTTTTAAATAAATAGAATATCCTATAATCGTGGATTCTTCAAAAATGATTTAATGCAAAATGAAAAGAAGAAATGGTAATTAATTAATTTTTTTTTATAAACCACTCAAATCATTTGTAGTGGAATTTGTTGCCAGCTTCTTTGATATGATTAGGGTTTAGGGTTTAAAGAAAAATAACATAATCCATGGACATAACTTGTGTAGTGCATTTTATCCATTTCTAAGTTCCTACCCTGAATTCATTCATTTTTCACATTGAAATGATGTCCTCTATATGTTTGTCCAAGCTAAAGAGGAGCAGCTTATTCAATGAAATAGTAAATAGATTATATGAAGTAAAATATAGATGATCTTCTAACCATTTTTGATCGTTTTTATTTTTAGGGTGAGAAGACCACTTCACATTATCACAATAGGAAGACATAATGATTACTATATCATACATAACTTTTATATTTATTTATGGACTTATTTTCAGAACAAATAGAAAGAAACCATTGAGAAAAAACATGGAAACCAAGTAGAAGGCAGCTAAACCAACAAAGGCTGACTAGACAATGAAGAGTTTAGGGTAGAAAATAGAAGCCAAGAGAAACATAAGCCTAAATGAAAAGCCAAAAGACAAGACCCCTCTTATTAATCCTATAATCAAAAACTAAATATGTGAACCAAATAATAACTTGTACATTTTAAATTCTAAAAGAAGCAAACATCTAAAGAAGTTAAGGTAATAGAATACTGATGGGTTAAAGACCAAAAACACCATATAATATTAGATAAAATGAAATCCATTAAGTGTAATGTAACAAACAAAGGAATCAGAAAGAAGATGTAGACATAGACTGAGAATGGCCACTACTATCAGCCGACGATGTCTCTGTATCTGATTCTAAAGCTTCCACATCCACAAACTTTAAAACTTTTGGATCCATAGAAGTAGAGTTCTTCCGTGCAGGAATGTCTTTTTCAAATGCTAAAGTAGAAGCTATAGCCTCTGCATAAGACGGCAATATGTATGACTTCTCCGGGCTTGGGAAAAAAGAAGGCAAAGTGAAAAAAGGGCGCTGAGTTGCCTTGTTTGAAATCATGCTGCACAAATCAAAGAAGTATTAGAACGTTATTATAAATCACTTTGATGATAAATCATATGTATAAGGTGAATGTAAAAGAAAAATGGGTATAGCATTAGAGCTACACATGTAATACTAAAAAATAATGTTAACCGGTAGACTTACTCACATGTGAAACGAGATTTCTTGACAATGCGTGGGACTTGAACTTCCACTGCATCTTCATCGGCGTCAAGCAAAAGGACTGTTGAGGATGGTTTAGTAACCTCTCTAATTGGGCGAATCATAGGAGCCAAAACCGCATCAAATAGGGCTTTGTCGGACTCAAGTGCAATTATGTGCCTACCCAAGTTCCTGCACGCGTGGATTGAAGCCCCTGGTATCAAATACAACACAAATACAATAAGTAAGAAGACATTGGCAAGCATAAGAGAGACGTGAAAATTAAAAACAAGCATCATTGAAGTCACTTGATAATACCTGTTGCAACAGTGCAATCCATAACAATGTCATTTAAAAATGAGCATCGTTGGATTAGCATTTGCAATAATCGAGGGTCTTTTTCTCTCGCCCCTCTCCAAGGCTTGGAGTTGCAATCCATTGTCATAGTCTCCAAGTTTGTGAAATTCTGAAGGATATCATTAGCCACCACATCCAAATTTAGTTTTGCTAAATTTGGCGGGCATGGCTGGAATTGAAACTTAGAAGGCTGAATACCGAGCAATTTCCTGACAAGCAACATAATTCCGAACCGCTGTGTCTGCAAAAAAGAAGATGTATAGGATTTAGTTAAATCAAAGAAGACTAGGACATTCAAGGAATATAGGTATGATTTTATATAATCTAACAATGCATTACAATCGAAAGTACAATACTAAACTATGCAAATTCTATGTTTGACAATAAAACACCTTTAAAGAATTATAAAAATCCAAAAGTGAAATGACAAAAGAATTTACCGTTCTCCCTGGAGTGACAGGTGACGCCAAATGCAAAGCATTTGTTCCCCACCAATCTTTCATCGGCTCGAAAGAGTAGGTAACACCGTATTGCACAATGGTAGCCTTCGTTATCGCCCTCAAAGGATATATAATAATAACCGCTCCATCGTCATGAATATGGCCGTCACTGAATTCAAAAAACAACTGTAGCCACTCTGGATCTTCCGCATTCCACATAGAAATGCTGATTTCAGGTAAAGACAAACCAGGGACAGACAAACCCTCGGGCATGTCTCCAATAATAAGGTCGACTCGTGGGGAATCACTCTTCTTTCCTTTGAAGAGACGTTCTTTTTCACCCTTATGCTGCAATATACATGTAACGATAAGTATAAAAAAAAAATTTACTAAATGTCAATAAAATATATTGATCAAAGAATTCAAAGCAAGTAAAGAAACTGACCTTGTCCAGGAATTTTATAATGTCGTGGTACACCTGGGGAAGAGGATCATCTAGAATAGTTTCCAAAGAATGATTCAAAATCAACTCAGACAAGGAAATCTCGGAGTCCTGTAAGAACTCAGAGGTGGATGGGCCGTGTAGCATGCCTTCTTCGCTAAGTGATGCGAAGTCTGCATCACGTTTGGTGAAGCGGGAAAATGACCCTTGATGCTGAGAAACCTCGTCTTTCGTAGATGAAAGTGGAACTTCATCATTGGTCTTCCTCTTCCTACCCTTCTTTGGTGTCGATGCCTCTTTGGTCTCCTTCGAAGCCTTCTTTGATAGTTTCTCCTTGGCTTTGTTCACTGCCTCGGCATTCTTCAAGGCAATTCTTTTGTCATCTTCTTCCCGCTTCTTCAGTGCTTTAGCTCTTTCTTGCTCGTCAAGACCAGCAAAATCGTTGATCTCTTCTTCACGACTGTGGGAATCAATAGACCGTTTCAACTCCTCCTCAGACTCAGGTGTAAACTCCGGGGGGCAATCTAGGTACCAAGCACCCGTCTTGAGATGTGTACTTGTCCACCATTGCAATTGAGACTGGGAAAACATACAATGTTCAGAATTAATATCCACCCATGTTGACAGAAAAAGGGGTAAATCGCGCTTTGCAATGGCCCCATTTTCCAACAGCTCATACTTGAAATACCTGTAGATACAGAAAAAAATTTAATCAAAATAATGAAAACATTCCAGCTGTATTCAATTCAATTCACAAAATCAAGATTATGGAACGCATGCAATCGAATTCTTACCGGAAAAGGACGCGTTTCAACACTAAATCAGTGCCATTGCGCTTTTTGAAGTCATCTGACTTCTTGAAACCTTCTTGCCCTCTGAAATGAGACAGAAATGCTTTGTCCCAAACTCGAATCCGCCATCCCTCAAGATAATCAGAAAAAATGGACGGTTTTTTGGGTGAATCCATAACCAGCGGCAACCGGTCCTTCTTGGCAATGTCCTCAAACATTTCGGAGCCCATTTCTTCAATCTATGGAATGAAGAGAGTTTAGATATGCCAAAGGAAATATATAAAGATGATAAAAAAACATCCATCACTTCAATGAAGAAGAGTGGAATTTGAGAAAACATTAAACTGTATAAAATTACTTACCCAAGCATACCAACAAGCTTTCACTAGGAAGGCCTTCAAATCACTCTCTCCAACCGGCTTCAGTGGAAACCATAAAGCCTCTCGTGTTTCATTAGAACAATTCCACCATCGAAGCCACCTCACTTTATACTGATTGCTCACATTCGAAGTTGCAATCAATTGCAACTTCTCAAGCGTCATCTCTGGATTGATGTTCTGTGTATAGTGTCTCTCAATCTACATCCCAGAAAAGAGAGAAGTTAAAATAAATCCATTAAACTTAAGCAATAAATATTGATTCTAATATTCGACTCGGTCTAAAAATTCATACCTCCTTAAGAAAATCAGGACCGAACTGGGGATTAGCAACTGCAGTCAACTTATTCAGCTTCTGCTGCAACTTGGACGTTGTTTCCTTGGTAGCCGATTTCATCACCACCAGAATGCTTTCCGGAGATTGGTCTTCTGCTGCAGTTTCTTCTTTGAATTTTCGGACTGCCAAATCAGCTGCTGCAGCTATCTCATACTACCCACCACAAAGAAATTAGCAATTTTGCTTCAAAATCAAGAAAAATGAAAGAAGTACATGGAAAAGTTGAATGAGATATTTTACCCGAAAAATAAATGAAGTGAACACCTCAACTGACATTGTATACCAACTCTTTCGAATGCTAGTAGTGCATTGTGCCATCTCAAATTCACTCAAATGTTCTGCAAATTTGTCCAACGGAAGAACTCCGTATTTTTGGATACGATACAAAGTGTGTACTAAATTCGTTTTGATAAACGAATTTTCGGTATGCCTGCGAATCAAAAAGAAGATGATAAGTAAAATGAAGATATAAAAATTCATAAAAATCGAAATCAAAGGAAATTGAACAATGAATGCACTTACTGGTTAATATCATGCATTGCATGCATGACTTCACCAATCCTCCCCTTCGTCTCCAAAACTATGGAATCAACCGAGATATGCCAATCTCGATCGGTTGAATGATATTTTGAAATGTAGGATGACCACGCCATCAACCTATGATTTCCATCACAAACAAAGAATTTGGAGTTCTGAAAGTTCTCCAAGCCTGGAGTTGCATTGAGAATGGAATTAAAGATGTCATTCTCCTCATTCCATAGTGGCCCCCATGCCTCCTTGTCAGCATCAGATACCAGCTGAATATCACCTTGCTCGTTAGTAAGAGACACATAAAACACATTGGAACCATCTCGGTACCCATGCACAAACTCCTGTTCTAATCTGGTGAGGTCACATTGAAGTGCAAGTCGAATCATGGGCATACTGACAAGGCGGCAAAGGGGAATTCGGAGCCGAGATATTGAATTCGGTTTCAGTCTTAAAGCCGAAATCGAGGCCACTGAGTTCACTTTCTGAGACTTTCGAAAGGCATCTTCAGTAGGGAAGTCTGTTTCGGCAATCTCCTTATTCTACACTGAAGATGTCCTTTCTGTATCTAAATCTCCACCAGTGTGCTCCTCTTCAACACCAACACATTGTGAGCCGGAAGATTTATCTTCCACAACCTGTAAAACACAAAATTTAAATTTATTAATTCAATAAATTGGCAATAAAAAAATAGGTAATATCCAAACATCTACGTCATGAGAATGAAGTAGCCCTAATTGTATTGAGAACAGTCCCCTGGAATCCACAGTCCCGATCACTAAGGCGGCCTCGGCGCCGAGGCATAACTTTTTGGGGTTCGAGATTTTGAAACCATTTCCTAAACTAGATTCTTGAGGGCTGCCGAAAATGAATTTGGCATCCGGCGTACAAAAACTGAAGCACCGGCTCGCTTCAACAACTTCAGTCACAGGTCACCTCGGCGCCGAGGCGGAATTCACGTAGCAGTGACTATCCCGAACCTCAGCTACAAGTCGACTTGCGGTTTGTTGAAGATAGCAATTTACGCTCCCTCGGCGCCGAGACCACTTTCCATGTCCCATTTCAACGCCCTGTGCTCGAAAACTAGCTGAGCAGCATTCAAACTGCCACACATTCCATGCAAATGGAAGAGTGCATTGCCCACACGCAAATCGGATTGAAGTCCCGCATGGATACTATGCCTGTCAACATCCTTCATCTAGTCGAAAGCCCCTGTGCAAAAGCGTGGATTTAGATTGCTCGCGAAGGTGAATGCATCTTCATCCAGGCCTTCTGCATAACGGTTCATAAACTACCTGCCCGAATCCATACTCTGCAAGTCCCCGGAAAATTAGGATACTTGAGAGCACGTCCTGTTCCTTCATCTGGTCATAAACTCGCCAAGCATCAATCAAAGTGCTACACAGTTCATACATGTGGACAAGAGCAGTGCCACATGCAACTCTAAAATGGAGTTCAACATGGGCTCCATCACCCACTTTGAATTCCCCGCGTTACACATTGATTCGCAGTGCTTGTATATGTTTCAACATTCCCTGCATTTGCTTAAACAGTCCATTTGCCCCTGTGACATGGCCGAGTTTGGCAGGTGCACCAAATCATCACGGTCCACACATCGTAATCTGATCAGAACCATGCTTGGAGGACATTCCATTGAAATTCCTTCAACCTGATCCGTCCTTGACGCGCGCTTGAAGTGTCGATCGACTGGAGCCTTCGAGCTACCTCGGCGCCGAGGAAGGCTTTCGTCTGTTGAACAGAAGTTGGGATCACAGGTTGCCTCGGCGTCGAGGAAGACTTCCGGATACCATGAAGTTAAAGAAACCACACCGTGCACTTCGTCGGGTTGCCGAAGTCCACTGAACAGGGACAACTAATAGCCGCTGAAACTCACATTCAGTAGGCCCTCCAGATTGCCTCGGCGCCGAGGAAGACTGCCGGATCACATAAAATTTAAAAAAAAAAGGGTGCGCTTGGTCGGGCTGCCGAAGTCTAGCGAATAGGGACGACTTATAGCCGCTGAAACTCACATTCAGGAGGCCCTCCAGATTGCCTCGGCGTCGAGGAAGACTGCCGGAGCGTATAAAATTAAAAAAAAAAGGGTGCGCTTGGTCGGGCTGCCGAAGTCCAGCGAACAGGGACGACTTATAGCCGCTGAAACTCACATTCAGGAGGCCCTCCACATTGCCTCGGCGCCGAGGAAGTCTTCTGGATCCCATGAAATTTTGAAACCATACCCTAAACCTTGGTTGGGCAACTGAAGTCCACCGAACAGGGACAAATTCAATCCAGTAAAACTGACACTGAAGAGCCCCTCCGAACTGCCTCGGCGCCGAGGATGCAAACCTGATGTCCCATGAATTTTTGAGACCAAACCCTAAACTTCGATCGGGAAGCTGAAGTCCACCGAACAGGGACAACTAATAGCCGGTGAAACTCACTTTCAGGAGGCCCTCCGAACTGCCTCGGCGCCGAGGAAATCTTCTGGATCCCATGAAATTTTGAAACCACTAGTTTCGATTCTGGACTAGTTCTTGCGGTCACTACAAAATGGCCAGTTATATGCGTGTCGACCTAAAAAGAGTGGGAGGAGAATTGCAAACCTGATGTCCCGTGGGGAGATTGGAGACCAGGAGATTTCCCATGTACTCCTTCTTCAGTACTTTCGCTTCCAGGAGCCGCTCTCCTTGTCGCTGGCCTTCTTGCCATTGTCTGGTCACCCTGCACAGATACCCTAAACCCCACGTTATTTCCTGTCTGAGGGAATCGCAGCAAGTAGAAATGTGAATGAGCGGCAATCAGAATGAACAAATTTCGAGTAGGATTCCAAACAGGGACTTGCCCACTATCGGAGCTCACAGATTCAAAATCGGAAAGTGTCAACCAATTCACTTTAGCATGAGGCTGAAGTGCCGCAATGCAGTTCACCACTACCTGTTTAGCCGACAGGCGTGCTCCGAGCCAGAGGCGGGATTCCTTACGTCTGTATACTCTCCCGTACATACTGAAATGGTATTTGTACAAGTATGGCAAAATTCCCGTTAATATTCAAGCAGGTGAGGCTCGCGTTTATATTCAAGCAGTATGTGTTATGCGATAGGCACATTCAAATTAGGCAATGCTATTTGTTTATTATTGGAAGGTAAGAGTTGCATTACAAAATCTTATGACCTTCATTTTCTTTCCTATTTATGAAGTCTTCTGTTAATACCTAAAATGTCATAAATAATGCATTTGAACTGTTGTAGTTCGTTTCTTGAAACTAGGAATACTGTGCTATACTTTCAATATTTCTGATGTCTTACATAATGTAAGGCACATTCCTACAAATTCGTATCTAGCTATTTGGTACAATCTAGATTTTAACTGCACTGGTTGATTTCTGAATACTAAGCAATTATTCTCTAGAATATAATATTTGAAATAAAAAGCATTCCGTGAGAAACTTACACTTGAAATCGGGTTATATCCCTAAGTGGATAAGTCCTTCAAGTTCACCTTCACGTTCAAATCCTCCTGTATGTTTCCTTTAATTCAATCATAAACATCTCTCTTGAGATAATTGAAGATGCAAGTGGGATTTGGAGGTGTTACCTTTTGCCCTAAACCAATCTTCTCTCGTACCGCCTGTGCCCGTTGCAACTCCTTACGGGATGAAAAGAAAAGTTTTTTTCTCTTTCTCCGCTTTCCCAACATATATTGAGGACTACTCACACTTATAACCTTCTCAACACGCATGAGACTAGCAGATCATAATACAGAGGATTTCTACAAAGTGGGTAGGAGTAGGAGAAAAAAATGAAGTTAACCTTCTAATTAGCACTAGTCACTCATTCTAACGCATGACCTAAATACCTAATTCTTCTACGTAATGTTGTCACGAGAATGGATAAACCTTATATCTTTACATCATCTTATAGGGAATCCAAACATCTTTTCAGTTGGTCTTTCAAATTTCAAATTTGAAAGTTTTCTACACTAATCGTTAAACTACTATCTCTAAATATTTGTCAGATCCTATCTATAAAATACTCCATAACGGCATAGAGTATAGAAAAATATATTGTTTGAAATGTATTGTGTATCCAATACATTTTGATTTTATAGATATGGTAGATAACCTCTACAATTTGAATCAAATGTTATATCTGCTAATTTATGATGAAAGTTTGGGCTTTCTAAATATTTTTTATGCTTTTCATAAATTAATGTATGTCTACCAAGTAGCCGTTTTAATGCCCCTCTTAAATGAGTCATTAGTGAAAGTATACGTTGAGATTAGTTGAAATTTAAGGTACAACACTTCCTACAAGGACAAGAGTGGGAGTTATTAATAGCAGCATATATATAATATTTGCACAATCTTAATGGATCCAAGATCTATAACAATGAAATCTTATTACTTGAATTATATTACACTTGATTTTATGAGTTCGCTTAGAGATACGGCTCTCTCTCAACGATTTTACTTAGCCATAATATTTAAATAAAATATATTCATACATTAAATAGAAGTTCAAATTCATTCAATCCATCTCTAATCTCTACTGACTACCTCTTGTAAGCGTCTCATTGTTGTTGTGCTTTCTTTTTCACTCAATGGCCTCCATTCGAGCGGATGGCCATGAGATTCCACTAGTTCTTCCTCTTGGGCCCGAAGGATATGCTGTATTGTCTTTACACCTTCTTCATGTGCGATTTGGTTTTCTCGAATCTAGTATATATGTTGAAGAAGAAGTCATGTCTAAGGATGGGCGCTTGAAGGAGTATATACATATGTTAAAATTAGAACTCCAAACCGATCATGTCTGGTACCTTCGGCAAGGTCGCTACAGAGCTTATGGATTGTTGTCTCCTGTTTTCAATGCTACTACTCAAATATTACCTCGCCAGTCGGACCCCTCTATTGTGAATATGCCTCCTGCTCGACACACCAGTAGTATTTCTCCGGATCGTGATCATGTTTTAAATGCTAGTACACCTATTCCACTTATGCGTGTAAAGCAAGAAGTGAATGGCCCCATTATAGATCTCTCTAGTGAATCTGAGGGAGAGTCTCCGAGCCAGCCAAATATTCAGGCATCTGTGCCTGTTAGAGTCCCTAATGATATCTTCAAGACATCTTCCGGTATATACCAAACGCCAGCAAGTAGTCCTTCTTTGTCTATGCATTCTCGCCCGCCAACATATCCTAATAGTACAGCCTCGGTTAGTATTGTTGGTTGCTTGCGTAAACTGGCAACCATTCGTAAGTCTAGGAACGAAATAGCTGCTTTGAACTATAGTTCCTTGGTCCACCACAAAGTGCAGTATCTGCCCATCGAATTCAATGGGGATTTGATATTTGAGTTGCCTTCCCTTCATGTCTCGTCTTCATCATCTTCTGGTGGAAATCTACAGGGGATGGATAAAAAATACGATGGTCATGCTTGGTGTCGGACCATGACATCCAATATCCACAATGAAGATGGTTTGAAGTTTAGAAAATCCTCTTGTGCAGGCCATCTCATTTGTAATAATTTTGAGTGTGACTATTTGAAGCAATTCTCAAAGCCCAATGAGACGAAGTGGTGTGGTTATACTCCCACCCCGTTCTATGTTGGCACTAATCCTCCGAAGGATTCATGTCTCTTGTGCAAGATATGCAAGAGTTCACCCGATTGTATTAGTACTTGTGATGCTAGAATCTATTACATCCACAGTGATACTGCTTTCATGACCTGAGCATACATTCACTTAGGTAATCATATGCATCTTGTAGCTTCTGGAACATGTAGAGAGGTTGTAGATACTATTTCAGGTCTCATTGCATGTGAGGTGGCCAAAACTCCGACTGCAACCAACTCAGCCATTGCCTTGGCAGCAAGTAAGCATTTTCTAGACAACCACCTTATACACAATGGTGAAGGCCCTGTGGAGATGTTGCAAGGAAAATCGTTAGAGGATGTTATGGATAGGTTCCAGAGACTGAGTTCACCTAATATCCGAAACATTATTACTTCGTTTCGTAGCACTGGGAAAAATGGGGTCATAGATAGCATCATGAACATGAAACGGAATTTGAAGTTCGAATACATTCATGATAGTGTATTCCCTGGACAAGGAAAAGAGAAGGTATACTTATTCAAAATGTTGGTAGAAGGACCTGGTAGTGGAGTGGACTTGGTAAGGCGCATGCAACCGGGTGGAGACTTGGAAAATGCATGGCTCATGTTTGACCACGTGAAGCGTGTGAAGGATTGGACAACCATGGCGTGCCACGTTTATGACACGAATTGCAGAAAGGTGATGACAATTGCTGTCTGTGACATGCAATCTGAGGACACTGAGATTCAAACTATTATGTGGAGGTTATTAAATGATGTCATAAAACGGAATGGTATATCAAATACGAACTTCAAGGGCTTCATGGCTGATAGTGCACAAGCCAATTGGAATGCTGTTTGCATCGTATATGGTTCAGGGGATTCCAAAATAGAGATGGTGAACCGTGAGCGAACTTGTTTGTTGCATTGGAGTACGTCACTGCATCGCCATACACAGAAGCTCATCAAACCAGATTTACAACACCAACATACTCGTCTTTGCAAGCAATATAAGGATTCCAAGACTATGGAGGAAGCGGAGATGTGATATCTAGCGATTCGTTCTTGGTGGCTTTCATCCGGAGCAACCTTAGAAGATGGTTTGCGTGAATTGGAATTGTAGCTTGCGTTCTGGCACTTCCGATATCGCCAATGGGGTGGCTTCATGCAAATGGTATTTTCATCATTCCTTATTTATAGTATTATATATACCGTTGAAGTTTACTTACATTTTATATTGCCTTCTCCAAAGGTGAACTTGTTTTTTTTTTCTTGCATAAAGAACTATCAAGGAAAGATGAAATTCTGATTTGTATATAGAGTAAGTGTCTTGACCCTCAAGAACGAGGTCGAATTCTCGCCTTGGCGCCGAGGTGAGATTTTACCTACGAATCAAATGAAGTTTATGGTGGTCAGCTTGTATTGAAAGTGCGTCATGAATTTGTTGTGGGATTTCTTTTTGACTTTGAATGCACATTTTATTTTCTCCAGGATTTGAATCTCGAAGAGATGGCCGACATGCCATCATGCAACTTATCCGAAACAGTTCATAATAGATGGTTGCAACAATCGGGTAATCGAGGTAATGATTTGTTTGCTGCCACCTATGATGATTGCATTCGCGCCTTCATGTAGATGACAAATTATCGAGTTTTCTTAAACGGCACAACATCAAGGTTGGGGCCATCAAAAGAGGAGTTGAAATTAAGAGGTGCGAGACGCAGCGGGGACCCAAAGAAGATTGCAGAGGCGATAAATGGTCTCCCTTACCTCAGTGACGTTGGAACCCGTATTCCACATTTGGAAGGCGAAGAGGTGTTTGGTAGTAGTAAACGCAAGCTTGATGTCCCTATTGGTTCTGATGGTGATTCTCATCGTCCAGACAAGGTCAACTTCTCTCAGCCAAGAGTGCAAAGGCGATCAACTTCTACACCTGCTGTTCTCTGCAATGAACTTAGCATGGCAGCTTCCTCTACACCTGCACCACATGTCGCAACTGCAATGGAAAGTGATTGTGACATTTCACAATAGCATATTGCTAGACTATCCCATAAATCTAGCTGCAAATGTCATGCCCAACAAAGAGGTACGAATATCCGTTGTGTTGCCAAAATAGCTAAGGGTTCTAAAAGCACACCAGCTCCAACGTATCGTGGTCGCAAGAAACAATATGGTGGAAACAAGGAGATCGTCACTGACTTCTGGTTTTGTTCTGACGATATTGAACGATGTGTACGAGGCTCTAAACGTGCTTGGGTAATTGACTGGCCTCAAGTACCAGACGTCTGGCCTGTCCTAACTGATACCAACTTAACCCGCCAAGAAACCCTACTACTGCAAGAAGCCGGCTTTCAACTCTAAGAACGACCTCTTATGTCACCTCGTCGTTTATTTACAATGTCAAATGTTTTCATAGCAGTCTATTACGATCAACCTAGCCCTGTGAATGCGGATACATATCCATCAACCCGAAGGAGCAAGGCAATTCGACGTATTGCAAACGCTCCGACTATAGAGCATCGCAATAATTGGGAGAGTGCTGGTAATGTTAAAGGAATGATTTTGGGAGTAACCATGCTCCCCTTTCCCGGACTTGGAGCCATAATCTCCCTTCAATCTGGAACAGAGCCCACACAGAAGGTTTATAGAATCACACTTGGCATGTACTCCGAGTGTACTTGTCCCAATTTTGTAGACATGGCTGTTTCAGCAATTGGGGGCCGACATCAGTATGTCAATTGCAAGCACCTTTACTACTTATTTCGTTACTTTTGCAAAATGAATCCTATAGATGATAAGTTCATACATTCTCCAAGCTTCAGTTTCAATGAAGTGAAGCTTCTTCTCATTAGGGCTGGTATAATCAAGACTTCGACTGAGAATCTTGAACGTGTGTAGAAGCCACAGAGTGTTTCAGTAATTGACATTTGAGAGTGAAAGAGTTTAGATTGTAGTTAAATATGTAGCTGAAGGAGTATTTTTTTTTTCAATTGGCCAAATATTGTATTTGCCAACATATTTAATATACCCTATTTTCACTTTCCATTTGAATTAACTGTACTTCATTTTTTTTCTATTATATATTCTTTTGACATCTTAAAAACTAACTAGAACCAAAAATTCTCCAAAAACTGTACGTTACCTAAAATTATAGGTCTACAGTCCTAGTTTCCACGATAATGGGTCCTCATTCATTGTTCCACGGTAATAGGTGATTTGATTTACTTAAAATAAAATAAAATAAATTACAAATTTTATTTTTAGAAATATTTTTTATTTTAATAAAATAATAATAATTTTCGCTGTCAATGCTCACATAATCTTGCTTACTGCTCACATAACCGTGCTCGCATCTCACAAGCTCGTGCTCGCAAGCTCACAATCTAGCACCGCTGCACCTCAATCAAAGGCAACTCCTTACCACTTCACTTCTATACCTATAACTTTTGCATCTTAACTCCAAATACGGAGAATGATAGCTTTTTGAAAATCTAAAAACTCAATCTATAAGCACACCAAATCTCAAAAGAAAATACCACTTCATCAAGTATTTATGAGCCCTCAAAGATTTTGCCCTCCATACTCCATGACAATCATTCCTCCCTCCCTCCCTCAAGCATAACTTTTACATAGAAACTCCAAATTGAGCAAGTAATAGAGTTTTGAAAGCACAAAAATATGATGAACAACCTCTCAAAATTTCATTACAAAGCTCCTCATGTACAATCTCCTATGGCTTTCCAAAATCCCGATTCTCCCCCAAAACTAAGAGGAGGAGGAAGAAGACCCCCCCTCATCTGCCACCTCAACTTCTACACCATTCACCTAAGCAAATAGATTAACTCTTAAAAAATACCACATAGACATATAATCATCCATTGGCCATCTTTTTTTCCCATAACTCTATCCTTATCCCTTATGTGGACTTCTAATCTATTTTAAAAACTCTAAAGAAAGGTAAAGCAAACTTTACCTTTCATTTCAACAACCTCAAACACAAAATAAACCTTTGAAATGCTTTTAGGTATAGAAATGAAAAAAACTAATGCCAAATAGTTGTCTAATAGAGGTAAAAAGGTAGAATCTACTTCACTTAAATCATTAAACTTTCCAAAAAACCTTCTACTATGACAACAAATATATATTTTTATATAGTGGATGACAATTTGAGATATAGTACTCAACATAACAGCGCTTGACAATTTGAGATATAGTACTCAAAATTCTCACGGTGGAATTAATAAAGTATCTTAGACAATTAATTCATAACTCAATTTGTAATTTATTCAACTTCATTTTACACAATAACTTATTTTAAGCAATTAAACTTACCACAATTCTTTCTTCCACACTCAAACACAGTCCCCTTGACTAATGCTACACACTCAATCAAAGAATTTTCACGTAGAAAGAAAAACGATTTGCAATTGAAAACTGAAAATATATTGACAATTTGATCACAAGAACTTTATAAACGAGCCATACCACTTGTATGGACTAACTTTAAAACTAATAGACATTTGGACTTATAGTCTCAAAATTTGTAAAGATGACTCTTCACAAGAAGTTCTAAGGCTACTTGACCCTTTCCATATCTTACCAATTTGCCTACAAACCACCTATTTGATTCTCATTCAATATTTATAAGTATTTATCATTTTCCAATATGAATGAGATGAATTGTACAACCTATTTACACTCCCATGACAAAATAGACAAGAAAATCAAAATTTTGGTAATAACAATAATGTAAAATGAAAGCCTTTGTAAAAAAAATTATATAGGGAACCACAAAAATGGGGAGGGTTTATTTCTCTCATTATAGGCCTAAACGTTTACATTATTAGATAGTCATAGCTTCAATGTTGAATTGTAGGATCTTGGTTAACCATGCTCAATCAAGAATCTAAAGGAATGGCATCATAAGACTAAAATAGTTCCACATTATTAAAAAGAGTGCACCTTTCTTCATCCATTGAAAGATTGTTGTGTTATGAGATGGTTTCTATTGTAGTTATGTTGCAATTTATGTATCATTCTCTATGAAAACAAAGGAGTACATTATATAACATTCTTGAGCCTTGAAAAATGTGGTTCTTCTACAATAGCATTAGAATAATAATAATTGAAAATTGCAAACCAAATATTAGTAGATGGTCACACTAAACAACCAAATTGCCAATTATTACCAATTTGTTCTATTAGTATATGTCCAACTAATTCACCAAAGTCCCACTATTTAGAATTCACACACATATTGAGATTTCAAAGATGGGAGCTCACTCCCAAGTTGTACAATTCAATGTTCAAGATGTTTTTGAATTTAACTAGCTATTTTCTTTCAATTCCTACATTGAATTGTTTCTTCAAGGATAGAGTCCGTTTTTCTCTCTATTTTGTACTCCAATTTCAATAGTTTTTTTTAGTGGATTTTTTCCAATGCTTTCAAACTACAACCAATTTCTTTGCCAATTCCACTACCTAACAATGAACTAACAAATTATAGAAAATTTGAAGCCTTTGGAGGATTATTTGACTTTTGGCAAAAGTACAAAATAATATAAGGAAATTTTAAAAATATTATTTATAAAAATATTTTAAGGTGTTGTGAATTAAAAAATATATATATTATATTCATTTATAAATATTATTTTTTAATTCCTACTTTTGTTGCAATAGCACTACTACCAAAAGTCAAACTTTTTCAAGTGCAACCAATGGTTCTCCCCAAGCATTGATGTTTTGGATGTACATGAGAGCATCACCACCCATCTTGCAAAATGGAGTGATGATTTGGCTTGCATAAAGGGGGCCATCCATTTTGAAGCCAGGTTGAACATGTCCGCTCCACCCATGACCTCTTAAGAGGCCAAGCTTGAGGTAAAATCATTGGTCTGGAGCAAATGTGGACAATACAGAGTGTTGTGGCTAATTTGTCTTTTGTGGTTTTGCAAGCCCAAACTTGGTCTCCAAAATGACCTCCATTTGCAAGCCAAGGACGATATGCAAGCCCGACCTCCAAACAAGTCATCTATTTTAGAGGACAGGTGGGGCGGTTTTAGAAGCCACTCTTAACAAGTCATCCATTTTGGAAGACAGGTGCTGATGCTCTAAAGTTGCATTTTCACAAATACTAGTGTGTCCTGTGCTATTGCCACAAAAATAAAATAAAAGTAATTTTCTAATTTTTTAGTTCATAAAAACTTCAAACTTCAATAACTTTTTCACCATAGGTTCAAACACCATGAAACCAAGTTTGTGCACCCATCCTCGCTAAGAGCTTTCTGACAATACCAAGAATGTGAGCGGAGGATGCACGATCCGAAAGATCTCAATATAACAAACAAAACAAAACAAATTTTGCTGGAACATCTCTAGAACATGCATCAATTTGTTCATTTCTAAATATTTTGCATATGTTTTTTAGATATAGAACTAGTCAAAGTTTGTACAATCATTTTGTGAGAGCAAAGCTTGTAGCTTACTGCTTTATCATCATCATCTATATATTGAACATACTTATTTCAAGTCATCTCCATACAATATTTGTAAGTATATTGTTTAATCCAAACTAATTTATCATGTTCATGCTATAAGTAAAGTCTTTATAGTAGACTTCAATGTAGTGTTCCATTGTGTTTCTAATACTTTGTGTATGTGGAAGACTACATACTATTTTCAAAATGCTATAAATAAACACATACATAAGAGTTTAGGTTTAAGAATTTTTGAAGCTCGTTGAAAAATTACTCCTAGAGGTAATTGACCTCACTTGTGTCCATCCCACCACATGACAAAAATGGAATGTTAGTGAGGTAAATGAGGTGTCTGCAACCCATTATACTTGTTATTGCCTTCACTAGGATAAAAAGATTCATACAAAGCAAAATTTCTTTTAAATGACAATGATGACAACCAAACAATCATCTCCCTAGTATTTGTTATAAAGGATGCAAGCTTTTTCCAATATCGATAAGTAAGCTTTTGAAGCACCCGTGTGAAAAAAACTACTCTTTGCCTAAGTCTTCGACTTTAACACTATGTTGGTGAAGCAGTCACTCTACACGAGTACTATTTCAAGCCTGGTACTTATAAACTAATAGTGCTAGGATCCGATCAGCATTTATTGATGTTTTGCACAAGGGTAAATTCATTACACTACAAGAAAAGTACCATATTTGTGACTGCAATATGTGACTGCAGGAAAAATGCGACTACCGTGCGACTAGCACCTCCGTAATTGCACCGGCTCATTTTCTGCACAAGGGCCGAGTCGCGGAGCAGTCGCGCTCGTGACTGCGAGATGAACTGCGGTTTCAGGGGTAACGTTTCATCCGCGACTGCTGTTGGGAGCGATGAAAATGTGTTGATGTGGCACGACAGTCAGCAAGTGGATTGGCACAGTCGACGATGACCCTGTAGTAGTCACAGGGAGTCGCTTGCAGTGACTTCGTATCGACTTTTGCGTGACTTGAAGGACACTATACCGCGACTTGAGGACGACTGGCACGCAATGTAGGATTCTACCAAAGAGAGGGGCCCCAAAGAAAGGATTAGGGATGTCATTCTTTATGCACCTACAAAGGCTGGAGTTCTATGAGGGGCGAAGAGAGATGCTTCAATCACTAAAATACCACATTCATGTAATGCCTATAAAGGGGCCGTGCCTCAGAATTGTGCTGGAGCGGACATTTGAGGGGTCACAATGAAAGGAGGTGGAAGTTGTCCACGAGGCGAAATGGAGATCTCGACTTATAGTGCAAAACCTTCAAAACGGGCCCACATAAAAGGCTCGGAGTCATACATAATACGTGACTTCCATACGACTTCACGTGACTCCATTGTTACTAGGTAATGACTAAGTGACAGTTTGTGCTAATCGTCTATGGAACTGTGACACTAGTATGCTCCTTGTGCTAATAAATTGTCTTCTACAGACAACTCTATAGCGCCTACTAAGTTCACACTTTGCACTGGTCGAGGAAGTTGCCTGGGTGTTGCTAATCCCACGCTGTCCACTGTGGTGCTAATGAAGGCGTCTGCGGTGTCAACCACTTCCCGCTTTGCTCTTGCTTCTTTGCGTAAGACAACTTTCCAACCTGGTTTATCGACAACATCTGAGAAGAAAACCTGCGTCGCCTGGCTAGCAAAGATGAAGGGCTCCGACAAGCGAGGGAGTTTGTGGCGGAAGTTGACAAGCAAGAAGCCGTCGTCATCTCGGACGTATGTTGGATTCCCACGATTGTCGAATGGCTTCACCTACTCACATCGCAAGAGGATGACTGGCATTTGCAATGCTCCGTAATCCAAGAGCAATATGTCCTGGAGAACACCAACATATGGAACTGATGCAGCCTCATCACTTTCGGCAGGCAGTGAAAACACCGATGCGACGCCGCTGTTGTAGCTCACCATTCGAGTAGATGTGTCATCCTCAACTCGAAACCGGTTACCAAATGCCAACATCCTTGTATATTGAGTGGCCACTCGGGATGGCTTCTTGCTTAACAAGAGGCGATCCATGTCGTCTGGGTTCCGCAGGTTCAACTCAGTTTCATCCACGGTGTTCATAATCCAGTCTGCCAGTGCCGTAGTAGTAGTAGATGGATCTTGCTCAACCGCAGTCTGCCATTTCCTGCACAAAAATACAAAATACACTCACTGGTACGTCTGTAGTTGGTCACGCGAGGTACAATAAAAAGGGGAGAACAGTCAAGCAGTTGACGAACATTGCCAGGGGAGCTGTCACTAGCGTGACTAAAATCTGACTAGAAACAGTTGCGCGGAAGTCGAAAAGTTATGGAGGTGCGACTACTAAGTCACTCAGAAGTGACTAAGAAGTCACTACTGTATCAGTCATAGGCGACTGTGAGCCAACCATGTGGACCCGAAAGCCATTGCCCAAGAGAGGGAGGGATGCATGAAGGCGGCGGTTTAGACTGTTGCCAAATCTGAAACACTTGCCTGCAGTTTAGGCTGTATGAAGGACTTACGCGTGAAGATCCTCCATAACTGACACGTTTGTTAGCACGTACTGGTGAGCGACATCTCGAAGCTCGGGGTTCATGACATAGGGCCTTCCGGCGCCTTGCAGCACCTCCTCAGCGTCACCATATTCTTCATCTTCGTCCCAAATACGTCTTTGTGTGGGCTCAAACCGCTGCAAGTATTCTGTGATGAAACCTAGGCACTCTTCTTTCAAGTAGCCTTCCGCCATACACGCTTCCGGTCGTGCCATGTTCCTCACATGGTTTTTCAAGACCTTCATGTAACGTTCTATCGGATACATCCAACGGGCGCTTACAGGTCCACAAAGGTCAAGTTCCTTCGCAAGATGATAGGGAAGGTGGGTCATTATGTCAAAAAAAGAAGGCGGGAACTCTATCTCCAACAATGCCATGCTCTCCGCAACATCGGCCTCGAATGATGCAAAGTCTGTTGGGTTGTAAACCTTTGTGCACAAGCGCCGGAACACCTTGCACATTCTCATGATAGCGAGACGTGGCCCAGGTTGCATCAGCCCCCTAAGTGCCAATGGCAGCACTTGTTGCATCAACACGTGGTAATCGTGCGACTTCAGGCCGCCAAAGTTCTTTTTGCGAATGCACTTGCCCAGGTCAGAGGAATAGCCGGACGGTGTCTTCAAGGCCTCCAGGCACCTTGCAAACTTATCAAATTCGTGATCTAACATAACATATGCAGCTCGAGGCTTGAGCATCTTCCCTACGTGATGGGGATTTGGCGTCAGCCACAAATGTCTGCGCAAATTCCGCCTCTGCAAATCCCTTCTCACTTTCACGGTATCCTTCTTCCCTGTTATTGTTTTCAAGAAGTTTTTGGACAGATTCATCTCACAATGCATGACATCCAAGGTGTACCGGATCAGAAGCTTCTGCGTAGCCACAAAGAGTGGAGTGGCTTAGTAACAACACTTCATTGTTGACAAGTTTAGCACTTCAGCCAACAGTAGGCATTTATTCCGTGTAGAAGACAGAATCCGGGAAATGGAGCCCCCGCTAGCACTAGCAGAAGTCACCGACAAGTGAACGCAAGAATAAAGCGCAACTTCCACACTACTCCGATGTGACTACTGGGACACTGAGACAGTAGCGTGAAAGTCACATATAAGTCACCTTCATGCCTGAGGGACTTCAGATAGCAGTTGCACTCACCTCCTAGTAGGGCAATCTGTGAAGACTACTCAATCGCTTCACGCCGTGCACCTTTGAAGGGTCCCCGGTTGCACCATCTTTGTGTCCCGCTGCTCTCCAAGCCGCGCAGTTCCTTGCATGCTCTATTTGTTCCTCCACGGTGACTTCACGTGGTTTAGGCCTGGTTTCCATTTTGCCGTCAAAGTGGTCCTTCATTGCAGGCGATCTATACGGATGATCTTCGGGCAACCAACGCCTAGTTCCAGCATACGTCTGCTTGCCCAATTCCATGGAATGCTCGGTACCCAGATCTACACCACACCAAGGACAGGCCGCATATCCTTGATGGGAAAACCCTCCAACTGTGCCGTAGCCTGGAAAGTCATGGATAGTCCACAACAGCATGGCCCGCAGCTGAAATGACCTGCAGCCTACAACCTCTGTCACATCGTACGCAGGAATACCTTCCCATAACTGTAGCAACTCATCCACGAGGGGCGCAAGGTACACATCGAAGTTCTCCAACGTCACGGACTCTTTACCGGGAATCAACAAGGCCAAGAGGAGGAAAAACTTCTTTGTAGTCAACCATGGAGGAATATTGTAATTCAACAAAACAACTGGCCACGTGGACCAAGACGACCTATTTTGCTTGAACGGGTTTACTCCATCTGCTGCCAACGCAAAGTGAGTGTTCCGAGGATCATTTTGGAAGTTGGGGTCCACATTCTCGTGGAAGTGCCGCCACGCCTTCGAATCACATGGATGCCGGACAAGGCTGTCCCCGCCCACACGATCACTATGGTTCTCTACATGCCACACCATTAACTTGGAGATGGTAGGACTCCTGAACATCCGCTTCAGCCGAGGAATGATTGGAAAATGACGCAAGACTTTCAGAGGTAGAGCACGTCGCTCTTCGTCTTTGTAGCGGCGTCCTCCACACTTAGGGCAACGTACAGCTTCCGCATGCTCACCGCGGAAGAGTACGCACCCTTTCTCGCATGCGTGGATGGTGTTGTAAGTGAGACCCAATTTTGCAGTCAAAGCCTTTGCAGCATGGTACGTTTTTGGCAATGTGTTGTTCTGTGGAAGAAGGTGTAGCTGCAAGATACTAAACAACTCATTTGCACAGTGGTTGCTCACTCCGTGAACCGTACAGAGATTCATGAGCAATACTGTGGCTCCAATCTTGCTGGATCTGGCACCTTCATATAAACGCTGCATGGAATCCTCCAATGTTTGGCCATCCAGGTCCACGTCGGCCTCAGCTCCATCAACGGCTGGTATACCCGCCGTAGAAGGGTTGGGGTTGTCCCTGCACTCCTCCTCCTCCGCTGTGTCCTCCACGTCGTGATCCTCCCCCCCGAAAATCTGCATGGACGGAGTCGGCAATTGCAAACGCATCGGTCACCTCACGACGCACTTGGTCCGCGGCATCTGCAAGTACATCCTCATGCTGCAAAGCTTGTTCGATCATGCCTGCGGTGTCCACATTCGCGTCAACCTGAACCGGTTCTGCCACCACTGGTCCTCAGAATTCGTGCTCCCATTCTTCGTCCGAAGAGTCCCTGGCACCTGGACCTCTCCAAATCCGACAGCTTGGATGTCTGCCATTTCGCAGGAGGTGCTCTTTCACGTTACGAATAAGTAACTTCCTTCCTCCACGGCATTTGTTGCACGGACAAGCCAACCTCTTCAAGTGCTGCTCGGAAGCCCTCCGGAGCTCTCTACTCCACAGCCTATCATCCCGCAGCCGCTGACGCCGACTATCATTGCATGGAAGTCTTGGATCCATAATTGCCACGAGGTTTGCACCGTCCAAATCCAATAGCTCACCTGCGTTGAATGCATTGGCACAGATATGAAAACCACGTCACGAACAAGTACAGTATGCCGCAAACAAAGACTTATAACTGCGAATGTGGACACCGCCAGCTGAGGCGAACTCCTATACAACTTCTGAGTGACTTGGAGATGACTCGGCCATGACTGGGGACAGATTGCCCGCTCATCCTGGCGTTGTCAACCAAATTCAAAGGGGAGGGGAGGTACTGGGCATGCGGTCCTCTCTCCATTGCACCCTAAGCATCTGACTTCCACAATTCACATATATGCACATGTCCGTGACTAATGGGATAGCACATGCACTTCAGGTGCGACATGTGAGGAGGAAGACAATGAACATGAAACAAAACAAAGAACCCAAAGCCCTCCCTTTTTTATTTAATAAGAGATTTGAAAAAACTGAGCCACACAGAGATCCTCTTCTTGGCACGAACGTGGAAACATTCCGCTAGATCTGACAGTTTCCTCCACCCCCGTGAAATTCTAACCGATCACAGATATGCCTGTAACTGAGTTCTGGGGGGCGCTGCCTAACTTTGACCTCAATTGGAGGTACCCCGTCAACGCATGAGCGCTCAAAGATATGCCTCTAACTGACTTCAGCTTTGGATGGTATTCTTTCATCATTTCTGTGTTCATTTTTAGTGTAATTTGCTTTCAAATCCAAAACCACGAATGCCATTCATGTTCATTAGTACATACGTTGTGTCCTTAGACACCCCTGTCACATGACACTCATAAGATTCAAGAAGCGAATGTGACAACATCGTCAACA